>VYXD01010892.1:455479-571905 GCA_013397195.1 Hylia prasina
TGGAACAGGGCGGGCGCCGCGAAGAGGGCTGCGTGCCTGCTGGCCGCGGCGTACGGGCTCAGAATCCTCTACCCCATCATCCGCGGGCGTGTGAAGCGGGCGAGCGGCAGAGGCGGCGCGCAGGATGAGAGGGGCCGGGCGGTCCCGCACCGCACCGACAGCCGGGGCAGAACCTCCCCGGCCGTGGACGCGGAATTCTTCAAGCAGCTGCTGGAACTCCGCAAACTGTTCTTCCCGAAGCTGGTGAGTGCCGAGCTGGGCTTGCTCTGCCTCCACTCGTTTGCTCTGGTATCCAGGACCTTCCTCTCCATCTATGTGGCAGCCCTCGATGGAAAAATTGTGAAGAGCATTGTGGAGAAAAAGCCCAGGAGCTTTGTCTTCAAGTTAATCAAGTGGCTGATGATTGCAATCCCAGCCACTTTCGTGAACAGCACCATACGGTACCTGGAGTGCAAGTTGGCCCTCGCCTTCCGCACGCGCCTGGTGGATCACGCCTATGAGACCTACTTTGCCAACCAAACTTACTACAAAGTGATCAGCATGGATGGGCGGCTGGCCAACCCTGACCAGTCCCTCACCGAGGACATCATGATGTTCTCACAGTCCGTGGCGCATCTCTACTCCAACCTCACCAAGCCCATCCTGGATGTTGTGCTCACCTCCTACACCCTTATCCGCACAGCACGGTCCCGGGGGGCCAACCCCATCGGGCCCACAGTCCTGGCTGGTCTTGTCGTCTATGCCACGGCCCGCGTGCTCAAAGCCTGCTCGCCCAAGTTTGGCAAACTGGTGGCTGAGGAGGCTCACAAGAAGGGCTATCTGCGCTTCATGCATTCACGCATCATTGCCAACGTGGAAGAGATTGCCTTTTACCGAGGGCACAAGGTAAGGAGGAGAGAAACTGGAAGCACTGGGGTCGCTCCTGCAGTGCCAGAGTGGACCCATGCTTCCCCTTACGCCCTTCTTGAGCACTTTGGGTCCCTCTGACATTTAAACTTATTTACAGCTTGCTACTTCCCATTTCTTAGGAAATGCTGTCTCACAAGGGGTGTGTGGGGGGAGCAGATCAGAGTTCCCTTGAACTCTGGCAATGTTCTGGTTTTGCAGATGGATCTTATGCTTATCTACAAAACTAATCTACATTACTGTTTTTCCCCCACCCAGTCCGTTCTGATTAACTTTCCTAGACTTTTTTCCAACCACATGTATGAACCATCGTATTTAATTTAGCAGAAATAGCAACCACGGTACGCCAGAAAGTTTAGGGGGAAACTCTGTGATGGCTCAGAGCACGCTACAACCTTTGACACTCTTTCACATAGCCAAGCAAAGATGTAGTCACCAGTCTTAAAATAGCATAAGTACAGTACTTCTGCAATCACAGTTACATAAACTAGTAGCTTGTTTTAATGCCACCTTATTAAAGGACTCTTCATATTTTTGTTAGAAGTGAATTTTGGCTGTAGTACCTTTCAAATACAATTGGGGAAAAAAGTTTTTTCATTCAAGATGAAAATGAAAGCTGGAAACCAGCCTGAAGTATTACTCTTTCAGTTCAAGCAATGATTATATAACATTAATGGTTTATTTTTGTATACACAATCGTTCTCAAAAGCTGCCTGTAATAATGTTTTAAGTGCAGTTAAATTAAGCATTTTCTCAATTCCCACATATATGTATGGGCTTGAACTGAATACACACTGTATTGACTTGCCACTGTCTTTGACTTGTTAAACCTCCTGGGATAATTCTCTCTTTCCCCAGACTGCTTGCAAAAAACAAGCAGCATTTCAGGAATTAACTCTGCAACTTTAAGTCACTGAAGATAATTGATCCCCAAATGCTTTCCAATATGATTTTCAGTTGCTGTGAAACTCTACAGCTGCAGCTTTATTAAAAGGACATTAAATCAGTCTTATTTTGATTGTTAGAGTCAACTGTTGTGACTGCTATGTTGTTCTTGTATATATTAGAGATCTTAAAAGAGTTGAAAACCTGCCAGTGTTCTGTCGAGGGACAATGGTGTAAATAAGAACCAGGTCTACTGACTTCCATAAAGCTGTGCACTTTGGCTGTGAGACTGCAGCACATGGTAGATGTGATTCAGAAGTGACAACTCTGGCTACCCGATTATTTCACATACACATGTGAATGTATCTTGTACTACATGTGGATCTTGTTTCATTGTATAAATTAATTTATTGTTTTAATCGTAGGTAGAACTGAAACAACTGCAAAAAAGCTACAAGGACTTGACAGATCAAATGAATCTCATTTTGTCCAAACGTTTGTGGTACATCATGATAGAGCAGTTCCTGATGAAGTATGTCTGGAGTAGCTGTGGTATGATCATGGTCGCTGTGCCCATCATCACTGCAACAGGATTTGCAGATGGCGGTAATACCATCTTTTACCTAACTTCTAAATGTTTCTTTGCAGTTATGTCCTCAAAAGACTGTAGTTCCCTTGAGTGCTGTTCACGTTGGTTTATTTTTCACAGGCTTTCTTACAACGTCTGTGTTGTATGTATAACTTGCAAGCATAGCAAGTCAGCTGAGCAGATGATCCAACTTGGAGTGTGTGATAAATAGTATGAAGTCAGAACTTAGAGGATCCTTGTATCACACAACATTGTAATGATTATTGCAGTCTTATTTTTCATTAGTCACTGTTGGAATGGCAGGCTGATTTTTACAGTATCTCCTTTTGCAAAATGATACTGTGAACTTTCCTAGAGTGCTTATCTTCTCCTTCCATAAACAATACTGTAATTACAGGTAATTTTTCTCTTATTGTTGACCTGTTGGAAATGGCTGATTTTCCCTAACTCCCTGGGAGAAGGGAAGGTAAAATTCAGATTCCAGGCCAGGATGGTATCATTTTTGACACTCTATCAGAACTTTCCTGGAAGTGAAATGAGACTCAAATAGTGTTGTTACTGCAGATGCTATTTAAAAAAAAAAAAAAGAGAGAGAAAAAGAGAGAGCAAAAAGAAAGGTATTAAGGAAAACTGTTGGTTAATTTGGTTTAATTAGAACTTAATATATTATGAATTTCATAAGATTCCTATAACATTAATCCTACAAAGTCTTCGGAAGGATCAGTTCTAAATTATGTACTTTGAATTAGGAATGAGCGAATTCTTTTCTGTGCAGTAATTCTGTTTCTTTCTGGGAAGTTATATTCCAGATCAGGACTGTCCAAGTGTGGAGAAGCTTGGTGTGAGCTGTAGGATGGCTTTGTGCAGTGCCCACGCGGTTTAGCTGTCTCGCTAAAAAGTTGTGCTGGTGCACAGCTGGGTGTTCAGCTCCCTGAGCTGCTGCCCATCACATGGCTTTGGAGGGCACTACACCAGCACCCTGGCTGGCATCCTGGGAACAGCTTCAAAAATATCAGCATGTCTTGTTCCAAACTGAAGAGGCTGTCCAAAGGCATTTCACCTCACAGTGCAGGTTATCAGCGCAACAGAACAAGTGATAAGAGTCTTTCTGCTAAGATGGGAATGGGTACAATCAAGAGAAGGAGCATTTAACCACATTGTAAATATCTCCTTGGTATTAGAGCATGAATAAAAAAGGACTCGTATTCATGCTAAGCTAAATAACATTCCTATTACTCATGTTCGTTCTTTTTGTTAAATACATTTCAAATGTGGGATAAAACAAAGATGCAGCAGCGGTTCATGTTGTAATGCAGAATTGTATTTGCTACCAGCAACATAAACTATGAAAACATGGGGTTTATTAATGAGTCCTGGGGCTTACCATAATGATGGTTCACAAACATAATACTGGCAGCACTGTCAAGGTCGGTTTGAGGTATTACAGGTATTCAAAGAATCAAGCACACCTGAAATTACCATTGGCCTGCTTGGGAAAACAGTACTTTTTGCCTCAGCAGATCAGACACAAGTTTGTTCACATCTGAAGGAAGAGGTAGTCAATTTATTGCTTTAGGATGAATCAGAAGAGTCAGGGATATGTACAAGACTGGTACCATGGCCAGACTTGAGACTACAGCTGTAAAGCCATAGGTTTTGTACACTTCTTCAGGGAGGAGAAAGAAAAAGTAAAAAAATAATTCTTCAGTAATAAGAAAAAAGAACCATCTTTGACAGTGATATTTCTGACTGAAATTTTAAAATTTTGTTATGTATTTCAATGAAGAATTTAGGTGGTAAAGACAAGATTTCTGTTTGTTAACATTTCTCAGTCTTTTTGTAGTAAACCATTCACATTCCAAATGTATCTCAGTTTATGGAGAGTAACTACTTTTTGAATCAAGACTGATTTCTCTAGACACAGTGAGCATTTATTTTGTTTATAAAATAAGTCTGACTATCAAACAAATGAAGAGGAAAATGGAAATGTTAGTCTCTGTATGAAACAGAGACAGTCTGTTAAAATGCAACACTTTCAAACACAGGGGGCCGGCCATACGAAAAACGTTTTGGACAAAAAGTTCAAAAAAATTATATTGGTGGGTTGTATAATAGAAGAGCTTGTCTCTTGGGGCTGTGAAATGCTCATATATTCTATATAATTTCAGTTTTTTAAATACCCCTAAACTGACTGATGCAGTGACTTGTAGAGATCCTTAAACTGTTGCTAGATGAGCTGGCCTGGGTGCTGGAAGCAGCCATCAGTAAATTCTGCATTTATATTAAGGAGGGATGCTGCATCAATGTAGTTAAACCATACTTGATTCCTAGATGATTTAATTGTGTAGTTTTACATAGCACAGGCTGCATGTGCTATAATCCCAACAGGATCAGCAAAAATTGGTTGTATCAGAAGTAAACAAATTGCAAATCCTCTTTTACTAATGAGTAATTGAATTCTTCCTATTNTAAAATTAAATAATTATATATTAAATAATTATTCCAGTGTATTTCACTGTAATACTGTGTATTTCAGTGATCTAGTTATGTAGGAATACCTTCATGGATGTGTAAATGAAAACAGAATAACATTTAGGTTTAACTAATAAAGACAGAAAGATACATCTGGCTTTGGTACTGCCTATAGATTCTCGAACACCAGATTTCTATAATCTGATCTGTCAGGGAAGTGAGAGTAAGAAAATGCTGTTTGCTCTACTCTTGCATTGCTTGACTTAGCCTGTGAAATTTATGGTTGCATTATACCTGCAAGGAATTCCTCCTAGATTTTCTTGATCATGAGCACTGTGGAAACATGGTATTAGTAACAATTGCCTGTACAGGAGTTGCCACAGTGGATCCACCTGTTACCCTGCCTAGCACGATTCCTAGCATCAGCTTAGTTTAAAAAAGAAACTTAAAAAAATCTTAACAAAGTTTAGGAAAAAAAATAATATCCAGATCCCATATTTAAGCAGTATATGGAGATAGATATAAAGGTATGTGATGCAGAAAACCCTTTAGATTGTTCATTGTAAATCTTTTATGTGGAAAATCTTTAAGAGTGGTTTACTACACCACTGGTTTACTACACCAGTGATTTGTAGTTGCAGTTATAAACTGAAACAACATTTAGCCTCAAAATAGTCAGCCACTTCTTTCAAAATCTTGTTTCCTTCAGGAAACCAACCTTGCAAGCTGAATCTATGGGACCCATGGTAGCAAGATGTTAAATGTACTTATTTCTCACGTATCTTCTATAAATTCTGCTGCTGTTTTCTCCTTGCCAAATGAGACAAGTCCTTTCTTTGGAGCTAGATTATTCTTGTTAACAGGATGCAGTGTCCTAAATAAAGCCTCACAACTTTGTTCTGAGGTCAGATGAAGAGAGAAACTTCATTGTAAGGGAGAGTAATCCTACTGAAACCATGCCTTTGATACCAGAAGAGTTTATTGCTTTCTTAGAGAAATGTAATCATGTTGCCAGATTGACACAAATGTGAATGGTTCCTTCTACATGAAGTCAGTAAAGAAGTAAGGCTGAAAATTAATATTTGCAAAAATGTTAAAAATTATGTTAAAAATCTGTTTCAGATCATTCCTTAGGTTTCCCTTTTTTCATATTTTGAAAAATTTATATTGTATGATGATATATTAAAGGGAAAATGATACATGTAGATAAATAGATAAAGTAATAGCATGTTTTGCCTAACATGATGAATTCCATATGCTCCCACTTATTCTTTTTGACCAAGCTATGTTATATTCAGAAGTTCTTTTGAAAGGTTATCTTTATACAGTTAACTTTTTCCTAAAAAAAAGAAAAAACTGCTCTATAATAGCTCACATTGCAGTAATAATTTAGTTTGTAGAGATAATCTTCAGCAGAATATTTTAACAAAACTTTTTTTTTTTTTTNAAAATGGAAATGTTAGTCTCTGTATGAAACAGAGACAGTCTGTTAAAATGCAACACTTTCAAACACAGGGGGCCGGCCATACGAAAAACGTTTTGGACAAAAAGTTCAAAAAAATTATATTGGTGGGTTGTATAATAGAAGAGCTTGTCTCTTGGGGCTGTGAAATGCTCATATATTCTATATAA
Source organism: Hylia prasina (assembly GCA_013397195.1). NCBI lineage: Eukaryota > Metazoa > Chordata > Aves > Passeriformes > Sylviidae > Hylia > Hylia prasina. Next base: position 461,964 of record VYXD01010892.1, read on the forward strand.
TTTCAATTTTTTAAATACCCCTAAACTGACTGATGCAGTGACTTGTAGAGATCCTTAAACTGTTGCTAGATGAGCTGGCCTGGGTGCTGGAAGCAGCCATCAGTAAATTCTGCATTTATATTAAGGAGGGATGCTGCATCAATGTAGTTAAACCATACTTGATTCCTAGATGATTTAATTGTGTAGTTTTACATAGCACAGGCTGCATGTGCTATAATCCCAACAGGATCAGCAAAAATTGGTTGTATCAGAAGTAAACAAATTGCAAATCCTCTTTTACTAATGAGTAATTGAATTCTTCCTATTCACTAAATGTATTCTTCTTGGAGTGGAAATAACTTTTTAAAGTGAGAGCCACATCAGTAAGAATTTTGTCATCTCTCCTTTGCAAGAGCTTTTCTGTTATTTTTTTAAAAGCATGTCTCTTGTGTCTCAGCAAGATTCCCTACAACTAGCTGACAATGTGCTGATGTAGTGAAAAAACATCATAATTCAAAGCAGGAAATAACATAGATGTTCTGTGTGTATATATACACTCACACACGCATATATATGAAGAGTGAAATTTCAGTGAAATACAGTGAAATAATTAAGTGTAATTATTATTATATTAAATAATTAATCCAGTGTATTCCACTGTAATAATAATAATTAAATCCTTATATGATTAAATAATATATTAATATNGCTGTTTGCTCTACTCTTGCATTGCTTGACTTAGCCTGTGAAATTTATGGTTGCATTATACCTGCAAGGAATTCCTCCTAGATTTTCTTGATCATGAGCACTGTGGAAACATGGTATTAGTAACAATTGCCTGTACAGGAGTTGCCACAGTGGATCCACCTGTTACCCTGCCTAGCACGATTCCTAGCATCAGCTTAGTTTAAAAAAGAAACTTAAAAAAATCTTAACAAACTTTAGGAAAAAAAATAATATCCAGATCCCATATTTAAGCAGTATATGGAGATAGATATAAAGGTATGTGATGCAGAAAACCCTTTAGATTGTTCATTGTAAATCTTTTATGTGGAAAATCTTTAAGAGTGGTTTACTACACCACTGGTTTACTACACCAGTGATTTGTAGTTGCAGTTATAAACTGAAACAACATTTAGCCTCAAAATAGTCAGCCACTTCTTTCAAAATCTTGTTTCCTTCAGGAAACCAACCTTGCAAGCTGAATCTATGGGACCCATGGTAGCAAGATGTTAAATGTACTTACTTCTCACGTATCTTCTATAAATTCTGCTGCTGTTTTCTCCTTGCCAAATGAGACAAGTCCTTTCTTTGGAGCTAGATTATTCTTGTTAACAGGATGCAGTGTCCTAAATAAAGCCTCACAACTTTGTTCTGAGGTCAGATGAAGAGAGAAACTTCATTGTAAGGGAGAGTAATCCTACTGAAACCATGCCTTTGATACCAGAAGAGTTTATTGCTTTCTTAGAGAAATGTAATCATGTTGCCAGATTGACACAAATGTGAATGGTTCCTTCTACATGAAGTCAGTAAAGAAGTAAGGCTGAAAATTAATATTTGCAAAAATGTTAAAAATTATGTTAAAAATCTGTTTCAGATCATTCCTTAGGTTTCCCTTTTTTCATATTTTGAAAAATTTATATTGTATGATGATATATTAAAGGGAAAATGATACATGTAGATAAATAGATAAAGTAATAGCATGTTTTGCCTAACATGATGAATTCCATATGCTCCCACTTATTCTTTTTGACCAAGCTATGTTATATTCAGAAGTTCTTTTGAAAGGTTATCTTTATACAGTTAACTTTTTCCTAAAAAAAAGAAAAAACTGCTCTATAATAGCTCACATTGCAGTAATAATTTAGTTTGTAGAGATAATCTTCAGCAAAATATTTTAAAAAAACTTTTTTTTTTTTTTTACATTCAGAGTTGGAAGATGGCCAGAAACAGGCAATGGTTAGTGAAAGAACAGAAGCTTTTACTACATCACGAAACTTGCTGATCTCTGGAGCAGATGCTATTGAAAGGATTATGTCTTCATACAAAGAGGTACTGTATATCCTGCATGCATGAAACAGAAGAGGAAAAAAATAAAAACAATTTATATTTAATATAAGATATAGAAAAAGAGTAATGCAGTTTTTAAAGGCAAATTCCATTGCAGCTAAATCCATGGAGATCTTTGAACTAGTAGTTTGCTCTTTAGGGTTAAGTTGACAAAGAGTCTAAAGTGCACAGTTGCCTGTATGGTGCAATGTGTAGATGTCATTTTTAATAATTGTGTTCAGGTGTCGTCAGAGAGCTATAGAAGTTCCTGGAATGTCAGTGATAAAGGTTCAAATTCCTCTTCTGTTTGGAGTACAAACCTGAATGTGGGCTGTCTGTCTTCAGTGTACTGGGACTCTTCTGTTGGAAGAAGAGTCATAAAAGCATATAATAGTTTAATTGTAAGAGTCTTTAAAGGTCTTCTAGCCCTCACCATGAGCAGGAACATCTTCAACTNTATATATACACTCACACACGCATATATATGAAGAGTGAAATTTCAGTGAAATACAGTGAAATAATTAAGTGTAATTATTATTATATTAAATAATTAATCCAGTGTATTCCACTGTAATAATAATAATTAAATCCTTATATGATTAAATAATATATTAATATAAAATTAAATAATTATTTATTAAATAATTATTCCAGTGTATTTCACTGTAATACTGTGTATTTCAGTGATCTAGTTATGTAGGAATACCTTCATGGATGTGTAAATGAAAACAGAATAACATTTAGGTTTAACTAATAAAGACAGAAAGATACATCTGGCTTTGGTACTGCCTATAGATTCTCGAACACCAGATTTCTATAATCTGATCTGTCAGGGAAGTGAGAGTAAGAAAATGCTGTTTGCTCTACTCTTGCATTGCTTGACTTAGCCTGTGAAATTTATGGTTGCATTATACCTGCAAGGAATTCCTCCTAGATTTTCTTGATCATGAGCACTGTGGAAACATGGTATTAGTAACAATTGCCTGTACAGGAGTTGCCACAGTGGATCCACCTGTTACCCTGCCTAGCACGATTCCTAGCATCAGCTTAGTTTAAAAAAGAAACTTAAAAAAATCTTAACAAAGTTTAGGAAAAAAAATAATATCCAGATCCCATATTTAAGGAGTATATGGAGATAGATATAAACGTATGTGATGCAGAAAACCCTTTAGATTGTTCATTGTAAATCTTTTATGTGGAAAATCTTTAAGAGTGGTTTACTACACCACTGGTTTACTACACCAGTGATTTGTAGTTGCAGTTATAAACTGAAACAACATTTAGCCTCAAAATAGTCAGCCACTTCTTTCAAAATCTTGTTTCCTTCAGGAAACCAACCTTGCAAGCTGAATCTATGGGACCCATGGTAGCAAGATGTTAAATGTACTTACTTCTCACGTATCTTCTATAAATTCTGCTGCTGTTTTCTCCTTGCCAAATGAGACAAGTCCTTTCTTTGGAGCTAGATTATTCTTGTTAACAGGATGCAGTGTCCTAAATAAAGCCTCACAACTTTGTTCTGAGGTCAGATGAAGAGAGAAACTTCATTGTAAGGGAGAGTAATCCTACTGAAACCATGCCTTTGATACCAGAAGAATTTATTGCTTTCTTAGAGAAATGTAATCATGTTGCCAGATTGACACAAATGTGAATGGTTCCTTCTACATGAAGTCAGTAAAGAAGTAAGGCTGAAAATTAATATTTGCAAAAATGTTAAAAATTATGTTAAAAATCTGTTTCAGATCATTCCTTAGGTTTCCCTTTTTTCATATTTTGAAAAATTTATATTGTATGATGATATATTAAAGGGAAAATGATACATGTAGATAAATAGATAAAGTAATAGCATGTTTTGCCTAACATGATGAATTCCATATGCTCCCACTTATTCTTTTTGACCAAGCTATGTTATATTCAGAAGTTCTTTTGAAAGGTTATCTTTATACAGTTAACTTTTTCCTAAAAAAAAGAAAAAACTGCTCTATAATAGCTCACATTGCAGTAATAATTTAGTTTGTAGAGATAATCTTCAGCAGAATATTTTAACAAAACTTTTTTTTTTTTTTTACATTCAGAGTTGGAAGATGGCCAGAAACAGGCAATGGTTAGTGAAAGAACAGAAGCTTTTACTACATCACGAAACTTGCTGATCTCTGGAGCAGATGCTATTGAAAGGATTATGTCTTCATACAAAGAGGTACTGTATATCCTGCATGCATGAAACAGAAGAGGAAAAAAATAAAAACAATTTATATTTAATATAAGATATAGAAAAAGAGTAATGCAGTTTTTAAAGGCAAATTCCATTGCAGCTAAATCCATGGAGATCTTTGAACTAGTAGTTTGCTCTTTAGGGTTAAGTTGACAAAGAGTCTAAAGTGCACAGTTGCCTGTATGGTGCAATGTGTAGATGTCATTTTTAATAATTGTGTTCAGGTGTCGTCAGAGAGCTATAGAAGTTCCTGGAATGTCAGTGATAAAGGTTCAAATTCCTCTTCTGTTTGGAGTACAAACCTGAATGTGGGCTGTCTGTCTTCAGTGTACTGGGACTCTTCTGTTGGAAGAAGAGTCATAAAAGCATATAATAGTTTAATTGTAAGGGTCTTTAAAGGTCTTCTAGCCCTCACCATGAGCAGGAACATCTTCAACTATTATTGGATTGCTCAGAATCCCATCCAACATGAACTTGAATGTTTCCAGAGATGGGGTATCTCCACCTCACTGGGCAACCTGTTTCTCTATAAAAACAAGGAGAATTGAGTACTTGTTTCTGGGCCACTTAACTGTAAGGCTGTTTTCAGTATCTTGTGAACCTGTTAAATTGTAAGTAATTTTTCAAAATAAGGAAATTTTAGCAGGAAAAAGTTCACCTTGGGAGTACAAGTAGTCTAGAAGTACAGAATGTTCATCTAGAAGATCAGAGATGTTGTTTCAGGTCCTTAACCAAATTCCACTAGAGCTGGGCTTTGATCTGTTGTCTCTCTTGTGGGTTTCTTTAAATGCCAGCTCTTAAGCCAAAGAAAAGTGAGGCAGTGCTGTTAATCTCAACATTTCCTTCTGAATGTTTGTTCTACATATTTTAATTGGTGTTTACTCATCCCTTTGGTGGGAACCCCTTTTCCCAGTGCAGTGTGAGGAGGGACACATTAGCTAGGCAGCTAACCAACGACTATGGATTCTGTTATTTGGAATTGAGCCATAACAGCTACAGCTTTGTAAATTGTCAGAGGAAGGGCAGTTTGGCACCTTCAGATACAGACTTAGACAAAGCCAGAGTCTGTGCTGCTTTCAGAAGTCCTTCTAATGAGTTGTGATTTTTGACATACTCTCTTTTCGCTGTTCCCCTGCTTATCTCTGCTCTCAAGATACTGATATAGGCAGATAACCTGTTATATATTGATGTAATATCTGTTTTGTTTTTAGCATTTAAGTAATTTATATAATGTACATGAGGACTTAGAAAAACCGTGGGTTTATTTTTTGGCAAAAAAGTAGCCACAAAACAGTAGAGGAAGAACTGAACAAACTCACTTTGTCTATAACATGGTAAGATACTAATCCAGACAGCATGAGCCCAAAGAGCAGTTCTGTGGATTTCCATCTTATTTTACATTTATGCATCTCTTCAAGAGACACTGCAGTACTTCAACCACATTGTCATTCCCATTTTGTGATTCAGGCAGTTTCAAAAGGACAGTGTACTTCAACCTATCTCAAGTGGTTGTGCAGTTCCAGTTCTTGCCCAGCTCTTCCACCAAGGCAGCCTCCTTCAAGTCAGTGTAATTCACTGTGCAGATGAGGTGGGCTCAACTTTTCTTTGCAGTCATTAATATAGGTGGTAGTATTTAGTGTTTGAACAAAGTGAGTTTCTACAGTCATGATATAGAAGCTTACTACATGTTACGGTTCTCCTGGGGCACAGCTGATAGGGGTTTCATTTATCACATGCAGGATTCTCTCCATCATCCTCCAGTGAAATGATGGCCATGTGGTCAGAACTAGTTCTTACTTCTGAATCTGGCATAAATAGTGAAACTTACAGAAGAATTATGGAATTATTTCCAATTATTTAAAATAATAATTGAATTATTGAATTATCTTGGAATTACGTATACCATAGTGGGTGAACTCAGTCATGGGGTGTTTAACCACAGCAAGCCAAGGATTTTATAATCTTGATCTAATTTTGTTTCTATTCTTGTCCCCTCTGCATATTGTATAAAAATGTATCCTATTAAAATCATCTAATAATACATTTAAAATAAAGGGCCTTGGCTTAATGCTTTACTACCAGCAGATGGAGGCAGTTCTTTGGAAACTCTTAAATGGCTCATGAAAATGAAATTACAAGGTCCAGAGATCTGTTGTTTCTGTCTTCACCAGGTGAAAATAGTGACAAATAGAGCAAAAAAAAAAATGGAGAAAGCCTTTTAAGAGACCTCACCATCTTAAAAACGCCCAGTTCTATTCTAAGGTGTCATATTCAGCATCTAGTTGATAGAAGACCCATTTCTAGTTTGAACTGTATTTTAGGTTAGGATGCCCTGATGCCACCTCTTTTACACAGAAAAGCACACTTCTCCCACAGGAGGTTTCAGGAATACAAGCAAGTAAACTTAAGTGATTATAGATGCCATTTTTTCCTCACTTCTGTGGACTTCTATTTTTGGTGGAAAATGCAGAGATTTTGTTTTTTCTTGTGTACCAGCCTCTTTGTTTTCAGGTATGGTAGTAGCTGTTCTCTGTTCATGGAAGACTACAGGAATGAGCAGTCTCTAGAACCTCTTCATTATTGGAGTTATCATAGCTTATGTGGGCATAACTGATTGGTAGGAGCTATAGGTGGCGTATGGGTTAGCACAGAATTTCAAGGAATGAAAATCGATAGGTTTGATCAACATTGTTGCTTATGTTGATCTTTGGCCAAACATTTAATTTGTAGAATTTGTGAAGTGTAACTGAAATGAAGTGTTTGTTGTTTGTCAGGTCACTGAACTAGCAGGCTACACTGCCCGTGTCTACAACATGTTTTCAGTCTTTGATGAGGTGAAGAGGGGCATCTACAAAAGAACTGCTGTTATTCAAGGGTCTGTAAACAACAGCAGGAGTGAAGATAAAGCAGAGTTACGCATTGATGGGCCCTTAGAAATCAAAGGTAATTAATTCATATTTGTATGAATTTCCCAGGGGTGGTGGGGGAGGCATGGAGCAGTGGGACAGGAGGTGAACAGAGGGTTTTTTCTGTGACTAATCAGCCTCTCAGCCTTAATGCCCCAGAGACCATGTTGCCTTTCATTTTAACCCCCTGCTACCTTCTAACTCTGTCCTTATGGTGTGCTTTTCTAATACACAAAATGGCTTAAATGTTTCCTGTGTAAACTTTCAGTGAAAAAGCATTTCAACTATACTATTATATGTGATGGTGATGTTAGTATTTTTATACTGACAACGCGTGCTTTCCTCAGACGGTTCAGTTTTTTTCAGAAAGCTGAGACTAGCACTTTCATCTTCAACCATCACATTATTTTGTTTGAGATAGGAGGAAAAAGACACATTGGTTCAGTAGGTTTTCCCAAAAAATATGTTTTCCGTGATTAAATATCAGCCTGTGCTCATTTTTTTCATAATTTAGTGGGAATCTTCAACTGAAAATGACCACTTTACCCTTCTCCTCACCTCTCAAATGATCTGATCAATATACTTTTTCTCTGCTGATCCCATCCTGTGTCTTTCTGATGCCACTGTCCTCTGTCTACACTCTCCCTGGAACATTTTCTGTGTACGTCCATTTCTTATTGTGCTCCATTATGTGCCAACCCTCTCCGCCTCTTGCATCCAGCTTCTCTCTGAGGTACTCAAAGGCAGCTTTTGCAATGGGTTTTTCTTCATTTTCCCAACATACTATTTCTGCTGCTGCCCTCTCTGGTGTTAGCTTTTGAAAAGTTAAGCCTCAGTAGAGTTATAGGCCCCAAAGGGCTCTTTGTGAAATAACTTCTTGCAGCAGTTTCAACAGGGCTGCCCTTCAGCTCGTATTTCTCAAAGGTACTCTGACAAGGTTCATCGTAACAAAGTGTGATGCAGCATGGTGGATAGGTATGGAAATAGCTGATGTCTTAATCTTGTAGATCTTGGTAATATTTGGCTGATGTTAAAAGAAATGGCATTTTATAACTGTTGCATTTTGTTATGTACATGAGAAAAGGTTTGTAGTTCCTGGAGCAACTAAGTAATTTAGTGGCTCTTTTTAGGTAACTGTGTTCAAAACCAAATGCAGTTCAGGTACGCAAGTATGTTCTTCATGTTCCCTTTATATCTAAACCAAACTCCTCTTCTCTCTGCAACCTTTTCCCAAGATTTCATTCCACTACAGTCACTTTTCATCCAGTCTGAATTCATCCTAAGCCATGGTGACTAGCACTTGCTCTTGTGTAGTTGTAGCTCTCAGAGGCAGCTAGCCAAGACCAAGCATTGTGCACAAGGATTTAAGAATTGAGGCCAGATAAATCTAGGCCACAGGCTCCACATTTTTTATGACAAGTGCTATTGTAATACTGGTTTTCCTCCTTTCTTTCGGTCAAAATACTTCAGAAATCCCTGAGGAGTGGATTGTGTGTGGATAAAAGTACATGTGCTCACATACCTGTATGTGTCTGCATTCTTAGAGAAGAAAAATCTTAATATTCAGCTTCTCCAATGGCTCTTTGAACACATAATACTTATTTCCTTTTGAATCATCCAGTATAAGTCCTTGGAACTAAGCAATGTCTGTTTTATGCCTTGCATTTACTGTTGTCAGTAGGAGTGTGAAAATAAGAAAACAATAATAATATTTTACAGATAATAGTATTGCCTTATAGCATATTTAATAATTCAGAATTTTAAAAATTAAATAAAAATTTATACATCTTGTACAAATACTGTCGAGTTGTATTTCTGATTACACAGAAATATACTTTAAAAGTATGCTAAAGTTCCAGTCAAATGCTGTGAAGTTAGGATTAGGAAATGAGAATTAAGTTTACTTAAAATTTATTTTATGAAAAACAAATGCTTGCACTGATAATGACATAAAAATTTCTGCCCAGGTTGTTATAGTTGGCAAAGTTGAAAGCAATTGAACAAAGAGCCTCTAAGTGAAAAATGTAAGACTAAACTTAAGTGAAGGAAATGCTACCAGAGCCTTTTATAGTTAACTAATTAACTTGGTCTTTGTTACATTTTTCTTTGTTCATATTACTTTAAGTTATAAATAAACAGCTTTCTAATACAAAGAGAAATGTCTTTCCTTTGCATCTTGTCTATACAGGTAATTTCTAACATTTTTTCTAGGAATCTGACTGGTTTGGTTCTGTTAGACAAGACCATTAGCAGGTGACGGAGAAGTTAGTTTCATTCTTTTACTGTTTCCAGGACAGTTAATATCAAAGTCCTTGTAGTACAGAGTATCCAGATGTCCAATAGGGATTGTATATTTAATTTGCCAGAAATCCAAATGCCAAGTGTATCTACCTGACTGAAATATTATAGTAGTTTCTGCAAATATTTGCAAGACACGTTTACAGTGTCTGTGGCATCAAAAAGAGATGGAAGCATGCCATTAAATGTTTTCTGCTTTGCTCTCGTTGCTGGAGGAGACTGAAAGGTGCACCAGCTGTCAGAGCTGGTAATGATTCCTAATTAAATCCTCCAAAGAAGTCTAACTGGTTTGCCTGTGGCTAAGGCTGTTCTTGAGCTTTTTACTGCTTGGTATTAAACAGCTATTTAAAACAGAATACAGAAGATACAAATAGAATTTGAATTAACACATCTTTTTAATCCATCACATATTTATGATGCATACTGTGAATTGTGTTCAGGATCAAATTTAGGTTTTGTTGCACATTCTTGGCTACTGTTGATGGTGTCTTTTGGACTAGCTAAGATTTATTGTCCAGATTTTCCACTAGGGGAACCTGGAGCACTAAAAAAGCTGTTTCAAACACCAGTCCTTACTTGAAAATATACTCATTTGTGCACAGAGGCTGTCACAAGTGATTGCTTAATGGAGGGCTTCACAAACTCTAATTTTTGGGTTTTTTTTCTTTTTTAGGGAAAGTAATTGATGTTGATCAAGGAATTATTTGTGAAAATGTTCCTATAATTACTCCGAATGGCGATGTGGTGGTTTCCAGACTAAACTTCAAAGTAAGATGATATGCAAGAATCTGATTGTTGCCATCACATTAACATAAACAGCACAGAATTCATATACCTTATGTTAAGTACTTGGAGGAGCATATGGATAAAAGGGAAAGTCCAGAAAGGTAGGCATAGTAGCTCAATAGAGGCAGACATGTGTAGTTTGTCCTGGTCAGAGAAAGAAAAGGGAGGATTTCTGTTGCTGTTGCCAGGTGAAAAACTGACCTGAGATTTTCAAAGGTGTATGTTGGAGTATGCATCCATCTGAAGTTAATTTCAATCAAATTGGGATGCTTTACTCAGAAAGGCTCCTTTAAAAGCCTGAGGCCACAGCAGCAGTGAAAGAGTCAAACCTGTAGTTTTTCTTGATCACCACAAAGAGCAGTGCTGACTAATAGCTGACAGCATAGTTCACAAGTCCAGCTGCTGAGCATTTACCCATTATAAACACGTATTTTTTTAAAAAAACTATTCCAGACACCTCTTGGTACCTACTCACAGTTTTATTGAGTGACCTTTACTGAGTTAGTTCCATATGTATTCTGATCAGATGTTCCAGTGCAGATAATACTCTTTTTAAAAAGAGTTGAAATTATCAGAAAAAAAATTAATTATTCCAGCAGACCTTTTAATTTAGCTAAAGCAGGATGTTCCTTTTCCACTGAATTAGGAACTTGGAGGAAAGGGTCCTAGCTATAGCAAAATTTGCAACAATTTCAGTGTAGGAATTTCAGAATTGTAAAATTACAACCTCAGGCTGACATTTCTATTTATTCATTTGTCTCAAGAGACAGAAACAAAGAAAATACAGAAGTCAGTATATTTCATGGATTAATGACATTGTGATTATGCATAAATATACACTCATATATATACAGGGTAATAGTCAAATGAGTAAAAAAAATCACTTGGCATCACAGCCAAGTTAACATCGGTAATTAAGTGGGAAATGGTGATGTGAAATTAATTTTCCAAATCACATGAATGGCCTCCCATACCTGCAATTAATATCACATATAGGCACAATACTGCTTGAAGCACTGTTAACACCTTTGGACCTAATCTGCATTAGAACAATTGATTCTGACTGTGATGTACTAATGCTGTAATATAATCCTATTACATATTGCATTACATGTATATCATAATATAATATATTACTGTAACTATTACTACTGTTTACTATGTAAACATTAGTTTATAGAGATCTTCAGATATAATAGAAATTATCTCAGCCCACATATTTTATCTAATGCCACTGTTTCCAGAATAGTTGCATGAATACATTCAGCTAATCAATGAAATTGGTTGATAATTTTATATAAATGCTTATGTAATCCTTCTTAGGGGTCTTAGACTCTCTTGTGACACATCACTGTGTAGTAATATCTTTGCATTTTCATCCCCTTTGCAGGTCGAGGAGGGGATGAATCTTTTAATCACTGGACCCAATGGCTGTGGAAAGAGTTCACTCTTCAGAATTTTAAGTGGTCTGTGGCCTGTGTATGAAGGAGTTCTCTACAAGCCTCCTCCACAACACATGTTTTATATACCACAAAGGTAGGTGTCTTGCTGAAGGTGATGCCTGTCATCTGATTACATGAATTTTGACCCTTCTTCTCATATTTCTAATCTGTGATGTGTACATCCAGGTTAAAAAGTGGTAAGCACAACCTCAGGTGTGTGAAGTGTGTTTATAAAAAGAGATCTTTTCTCATTGGTGGAGCAAACATCATTAGTCTTTGGAAAGGGCTCACATGCACTTGTGCTGGAGCTTGTGTTCCTCAGATGGCTAAAGTCCTGGATAATTAGGATCATGTGAATGGACTGGAGCCTGAAAGAAATTTGAAGTAGACCTAGTATATCTCAAATCTGATTTCTTTTAAAACCAAGGAGCAAAACAAGTGAGAGTGGTTTGATTCTTAAGTGTCGAAGTAACCAAAACCTAACTTCCACACTGCAAGGCCACAATCCAATCCAACAATAACTGCAGATTGCCTTTTTAATGTTATGTGCTCATTTCACTAGTGGAAGCTTGGCTTTGTTGTGCTTTCTTTGTACTCTGACATGCTGTTGGACTCTCAGTACTGTACTCTTATGCAATTGATTCTAGAATATCTCCTTTGAGACCTCTAACTATGTTGTTTTGCAAAAACAAAGTCAAACACTGAATCTTTGCTTCCTGTAGTTAATTTCTTCCCATGGGCAAAGGAAGTATTCATGATAACAGTTTTTAGCCTTGTTTAAAAAGTACAAGATATTAAGATGAATGGAATCTACTGAACTGATCAGTAGATTTTCCTTGCTGCAGGTGAAGGCAGCAAAGAACACTGCTCTGTGATTTTTTTCAAATATTTGTATAATTTAGTGCTAGCTATTGTCATTTTTCTGATTCAAAACTTTTGTTCAGGAGTTTGGAGCAAAATGCTTTATTGAATGCTTTTCAAAATAGTATTTCACAACACCCATTGTGTGGAACATTCTTAAAACTGGTTTACTCAGAACAAAAACTAATCTGAATTATTTTCTTGAAGAAAATCTTGAGTTTCAGCCACTTCCTTTCTCTGTGTGATCCCAGCCTCTACTCAGGTCAACATCTGGCTGGCTTGCTTACAGCCCTTTCCCTTTACTTATGTTCCCTTTATTCTGTGAAAGCAAACAGACTCACCTTGCATTCAGGTGGATTTGCCAAGGTGCTGGTTGAGGGGATTGCATCACATCTGCTGAGTTTTCATTTCCATAAACATGGTTCTTTGTTAGCTGCTTCCCCTAACTTTGCAGTGCTGGAAGAGTTTGTCCGGCGGACCTCTTCTGTGAAACATGTCAAAAAGTTTTAGTCAGAATTCACCCACTGTCTGCAGCCCTCTGTGACCAAAGCCATGTAGGGATTGGCATATGCAGTCCATCCTAGTAGGATCCTCAGCAGGAAGGGTCCTGCTGTGATGTCCTTGCAGTGTCCTTAGTGTGCTTCCCTTCCCAAGGGACAGAGCAGTGCCTGAGTAAATGGGGCAACAGTGAGTGACAGGGCTCTTCTGCGAAAGGGCTACACCTTGAGTGCGGCGGAAGATTCTGAAGTCTACTCTGAAGGACAATTCAGTTGTGTCAGAGGGCATTTTGTATGCTCAGAAATGTGGCCTGTCATTCATAAGTGTCTCATATTTGGACAGGGACTGAGACTGAATCTTGTAGGGATTTCTGGGTGAATGTGGCTGAAGGGGTTGATAAAAGACAATGGTTTGTCCTTGAGGATCTCAAATTGCTTTTTTGCCCAGTGTATTTGTTCTTTAGGCATACAGAGTCTTCAATGAATATCTGAGATACTAAGAATTACTTGAAAGGTATCCAGTTTTACATTGAAGTCTGTACATTTTGGGACAAAATTTGTAACAGATCTGCTGGAGTTTTTTTTTTTTTTTTTTTGGCCTGTAATCTACCTGTGAGTGTTTTAACAGTTCTTTTATTTGTGGCCTAAATAAATCATACATTCACTTGGGTTTTTTTGTCTATCCCTGGTGCTAGTATACATTTCAAATTTTTGTACTGGTTTGTAAACTGTCCTGAAATCCCCAGTTAAAGAGGTTTGTTTTGTAACGTCCTGCTGGTGCAACCATTTTGCTTATTAACCCTGTGCAAATTGCTGCTTTATCAGGATTCCCTTCTGTTTGTTTATTTTTATTAGGCATAATTCTGTGAATTCTAGAGTGAAGAATAGAGTGCCCTGCCTACATTTCATCATGTTTGTATTTCATCATAACTTTAGGGAAAATTGTTCCTATCAATCTGGAAAATGTTCTGGAAAATATTTCAGGCTGACAGGATCTGGGAGGTGGTAGGATGGGATCAACCTATTATCAGCCTACCTCACTGTTTTGTTTGGTGGGTTTTTGTTGTTGTTGTTGTGTTTTGGGGTTTTTTTTGTTTGGTTGGTTTTTTTGGTTTTGTTTGTTTGTTTGTTTGTTTCTGTGGTACAGCAGAAAGCTCTTCAATTGGTGACTGTCCATCAGAGCAGCAAGTTAGGATCACCTCTTTGTGTTGATGTATATACATTACATTTCTGGTCTAAGGCATAGCAGATGGCTTTCCATTGTGGACACGGTTACCATTGAAGCATCTGCAGTCCTGTGGCTGAGTTTAATTCTGTGTCAGCACATTTTGAGTCAAGTGTAGGAAGCCTCGTCTGCAGACATGAATGGTGGAGAATACAGTGACTACTGAGTAACAGAATACTCCACAGTAAATAGGAGCTCACTGAAAAGATGATTTTTTCGTTTCTGTTTTATAATGTTCCAGCATGCTATTCCAGAAATGTGGGAGAAATCATATGTCTTTTTCAAGTTCAAAAGCTACATACAAAACCATGATTTATTAGAATATGAATTAGCTCATTGTATACTCCAAGTTTCATCCACACTGCAGGCACTTTGTAGTTAGCATTCCTTATTGCTTTGTAGCCTTTAAAACAGAGCCTTAAGAATCCCTTTCCTTTTGGGTTTTTAGATTACGTAACATAACTATACTCCTTTTTTTATCTTTTGTTGTGAATCATTGTGAGGGCTTTTTTTCTCCCCTTATATAGGACTAGGCCTTGCAGAATTCATCTATAACCAGTCACAGTTCTGGTGGATACTGATGGGACAAACTGCCCTTTTGGGGGCAGGGTGAGAAAAGCCCAGGAATTTCAGGGGCTCTGCCACTGTCCCTGACAGGCCTGTCCAAGAGGAGAGTGGGCAGAAGAGTGGGCAGACAGAAGAGATGGAAGCTTGAAGAGCCTTTAAGCAGTCCAGCATCATTTGTGTAAAGCAGCTTGTTGTTTCAGTGCTAGGAGCTGCTCACACCTCAACAAGTTGCCACATCTCTTTGGAGACTCAGTAACTGGCAGTGTGGATGTTCTTACCCCTTCTTCTACTTCTCTCTGTCCCTACTTTGCAAAGTAAAATTCATTTGTGTTAACCACCTCTTTGCATTCTTCTTTGAATCAACTGGCCAAGAATGAATGGCATGAATGAAAAAATAAACCCTGGTGGCATTCTGGTTGGTAAGGAATCATGGTTCATATCAGAATCCAGAAACATCATTTTAAATAATAAATAATTCTAAAAAGTATGTAGTGGGTAACATGAGCACTGATGCTGAAGATATACCACACACAGAATCACACAGAATCACGAGGTTGGAAGAGACCTTCAAGATCATCGAGTCCAACCCAGCCCTAACACCTCAACTAAACTCTGGCACCGAGTGCCACATCCAGTCTTTTTTTAAACACATCCAGGGATGGTGACTCCACCCACCTCCCCAGGCAGACCATTCCAGTATTGTATCACTCTTTCCCTAAAAATCTTTTTCCTAATATCCAACCCGTATTTCCCTTGGTGCAGTTTAAGACTCCTCTCTGTCAGGTGCTGCCTGGAGAAAGAGACCAACCCCCCACCTGACTACAACCACCTTTCAGGAAGTTATAGAGAATGACACGAGATATGTCTGAAGCACTTCAGGAATTAGCCTTTCACAGCCTATCTGAAAGTAGCCTATTTCTCCAGACTGTGCCCTGTTTCTATTCTGTTGGTCTTATACTTGGGAGGAGACTCCATTTTCATGGAATTAGAGAGCTCTAGCATGTAATTCCTCCTAGCACTTACTCCAGCTTTTCTGGCTCTCCAACTGAAAGTCTCATCTTTTTCAGTTGTAAGGAAACAGATTCTGCATATGTTGGTTCTCATTTCCTTAGTTTGATATAAACGCCAGCAAAATTGTACCCCTACATACTTGCAGGTTACCTTGACAACAGCACAGGAATATTCCTCAATATCTCTGCACCATAAGTTGCAGTAAAGCTCTAATTACCACTGGGTTATTGATATAAATTGTTAATAATTTTCTGCCTGCTGTATCATATTGTCTTGTTTGCATGGAGGAATGTCTCATGCAGTCTCTGTTAGTTCCATAACCTTTGATCATGACTCTTGAGTCTTCCTAGCACAGCATATATCTAAAATGTCCGTCAGCATTTTCTGTCTTTCCTGAGGGCTTCTTTTTCTTCATCCATTGTCACTGTTCTTTCTCTCCAGCCTGCTTTTAGTGTAATTTGAGAGTTTTTTGTGAGAGGTGTGTTTCTCCAGTAGCATGCATAGTTTCTTTGTTACTCTGTGTTCCATTCTAGTAGATGTACCCACTTTCTCAGCAGTCACAGCAATGGTCCAATTTTGTATTCTCTCTCTCTTGCTGTTGCTCATTCAAGTAGATCTCTAACCTTTCTTTCAACACCAGGGTTATCAAATGCCAAAAGGGAGGTAACCAAAGATAAACTAGTATCAAATGTTTGTTCTTTGTCATTTAAAATTTATATACCTATATCTTGGTGGCTTCTTAATAATGCTAGGACAGTATGGAATAGAACAGTTTAAAGGTTTATCTGGCCCTCCTAAGCTGTTTGGTTTTGCATACATCTGCTCAATTATTTGGGGTTCATTTACAAGTCTTTTCCTGTCTGGCATTTTTCCTTCTGTATTCTAAAAATATCATTAGATACAAAACAAAATTACATCAGCCACAGAGATATTTTTCGTCTCCTTAGCTCTACTGAGTAATCCAAATGCCTGATGTGATTTGCCTCAGGTAGTCCAATGATATTCATCATGTGGATGAATGAAGCAAGAATGTTTCAGTTCTAAGTGATATAAATAATGAAGTGATAAAATAAAACTCCTGAAACAGTTCTTGATTATATAAACAATTTAATCTTGCAAAATTGCTGTTTCACTTTCGATACCCTATATGACATATGCAAGTTTATGCAAATAGTGTAGGTATCTGTATAGTTCTTCTGTGTCAGACTACTTTCTTAGAGTGTGGTCTGCTGGAGGAGTAGCCTGACTGAAGTGCTGTGCAAATACGCTTATACAAGTTCTGTTGCCTCTTCTCATTCAGATTGGCTCAGATGTTTCTGTCCTATGTGTGTTATTTTGCACATCCTAATTTGTTGTCAGCTAATACTGCTCTGTCTATAACTATGATCTTTTTAGTTGAGTCAGGTGGAGTTAAGCTGTATTCACACTGCACCAATGATTGTCATTGCCCTTCAGCATTTGCTGATAGTGCATCACCACATCGACTTGTTCCTTCGATACTTTGCCATCAGTTCATGTCATGCTGTACAGATACCTGCTCCCTGGCACACTGGATCTGTCTGTTGGACTTGCTGTTATCAAGTTCATGATGCTCCTTTTAAATATGTTTATTTCCAAAGTTCACCACTTATCTGACAGATGAGAAAAAGGTCTTTAGTAGACAAGCATTAACAAAAAGCATAACACAGCACACTTCATACTGTGTGCAATAGTTTACATACTGTTTTGACAGAGATATGCTTTAAAGATTGCCTGCTACTTTATATCTTATCTTTCCTCTTTTGAGGCTAACCAGTTCCAGACAGCTTACCTCAGTTCTGCTGTTTGTTAGAAATTGTGGCCTGGCATCTGAGGGGGCTTCCAAGTTCTCCCCTTGGCCAGGGCACAGCTTCTTCCATTTCATCTTTTTGGCATTCCTGTAGAAGTGCTTGCACTTATCCTTCCTGATTGATGAACATTCCATCTTGCCTCATCTGGAAGAGAACAGTTCTTGCCTTGCTGCCCATTAGGTTGGCTGAAGCTTTGCCTGCCAGGACCTCTGTGAAACCTTCCACTGAAGGCTCATTCAGAGATGTAAAGTTTGAATATTTATTATTAGGTCTATGTGCTGACTGCTCACAAGTAATGGCAATATCTCTTGGTAGGATACTGTGTACAAAATTCACCAACATTGATAGTCAGAGGTGGAAAATGGTTTTGTGGATTAGCTGCTACTCCCCCTCAAGGCATGCCTACTCCCTTCTACTGCCCAGACACAAGACTCAGCTGATTAAAGCACAGTTTACAGGTATTTTCTGCACATTTAAGTAAAGTGTTGCATAAATTCCAGACTGAAGTATATAGTCAACTTGCTGCGTTGGGGTTTACCTCAGGTTTAAAATGTATTTACATAAATCCAACATTTAAGGGCTGCTGCTAAGCTGATGTTTGTGAAGGACTTCAGCATTCTCTGGAGTTTTGGTCCCTCAGTGCCTTCAGACTGTGACATGTCTGGAGCAAGCTGTGGCTATGGGAGATACCAAGAGGAGCAAATGTGGGTGAGGAATTGAGATGTGTGGATATATACTCAGCTTTTACTCCAGTCATCTATGTATGTGCCACATTGTTTATGAAACTCCATTTAAAAGCTAGGAAAAATGAGCTCTGAACTTTTTTTAAGTACACAGGTTAAGTTTGACAAACATTTTATAATTACAAAGCCATTAATAGATTGTAAGAACTGAATACATGGCTGGTGTTTATAGGATCTACCTTGCAAAACAATGACTATCTATTTAATCTGTGTTAGGTTCATTTTGCTGATACAGGCAGCTCACAGAATCATAGGATGCCTTGGATTCAAAGGGGACTTTAAGACCATTCACTTCCAACTCCCTGCCATGGGCAGGGACACCTTCCACTAGACCAAGCCTGTCCAGGCTGGTCTTGAACATTTCAGGGAATGGGGTATCCACAACTTATTTTGCCTTTAAAATTTAGTTTTGACAGCAGTGCCAGGGGAACGAATTCACCTAGAAGTTAACTGAGAACTCTGTGTATCTTAGTAGTGGTACAGACAAAGTTGCATGTTGGGGAGTAATCTGGTGGCTGCATTTACATGACCTAGTTTCTGCAGTAAGCTCCTGTTACTCCGTCCAGCTTGAGCAGTTATGTCCAGCTTAATGCACCTGCCCTGCAACTGTGCAACAAAGGATCTTTGACAGATGAACAGAATGGCAACTGTTTACTATTTCAATAATATTTTACCTAGGAGCATCATAAAGCACGCTTCAAATGCCTTATGCATATGAAATAATGAGAAACAATTTGGTTACATAACAGCAGGAAGCACTGGGAAACATAAACTGGGAAATCTGCCTGACATAAAAAGCTTGATATGAAAAGACTAAAAGGATGCTGACTTTTGTAAGGGAAGGACAGCTGAAAGCTCTAATAACAACTGGTATCAATTTCCCTGGGAATAAGTCCTTTCTCCTCCTTCCTCATACAGTTTTCAATCAGAAACTCCATTACGGTGCCCTATGCTTTTAAAAATCTAGGTAGTAGCCAACACCTCCTTCTTGAAGAGAAGGTATTAGTTCTTCCCATGCCTTTTAGGCTTTGCCACTTGCCTGCCCTTGTGTCCTGGACTCCAAAACTCCAGAACTGTGTCCCAGCTCCAAGGTCATTCAGCCTTCTCCTAGCTTCTCCATGGTCTTCTCACTCTGACACATTCTTTAGGTCCTAGTTTGTGTTTGACAGCCTGCAGGCTAAACCTGTTTGCCCAAGACCACGTCCAGATGGCTGTTGAATATCTCCAAGGATGGGGACTCCCAGCTTCTCTGGGAACCTTGTTTCAGTGCTTGATCACCCTCACACTGAAAAATTGTTTCCAGATGCTGATATGGCATCTCCTGTTTCAGTTTGTGCCCATTAGCTCTGATCCTGTCACTTGACTCCAGCAGGAAGAGCCCAGCCCTGTCCTCCTTGCACCCTCCCTTTTATTTATATAAGTTGATAAGATCCCCTTGAGACTTTTCCAGGCTAAACACCCCCAGGTCTCTTTCCTCATAGGAGAGATGCTGCAGTACCTTCACCAGTTCTGTGGTACTTGAATCCCATCAGATGCCAGGAGCCCAAGCACTGTGCAGCATCAGACAGACCTCTGGTCACAGCACAGCATATGCTACGCTTATCATACGGCCCGTCTGTGCTAAGCTTCCTTGGCACTATGGTCTTGAGCACTCTGGTAGGATTTTCTTAGGTAAACAATGCCATTTGTCACTTCTACTGTCAGACCAAAGGATGTTACCATGAGAACATGCTGCTTCACTTCAAAATAAAGACAAGGACAAGCCAGCAGTGTAATTGCTGGTGCCAAGTGGGAGCTGCTTGCAGGCTCCTCTGTGAAGATTAGCTGACAGAGTTTATCCTGCCCCCAGGAGATAAGTGCAGTGCAGCACAGGCCTGAAGGCCAAGCTGTATGTGCAGTACAACCCAACACAGTGCAGCAAAGTATAGCACAGGCTCATGGCCACTCAAGGCAACTGTTCCACAGATCACCAGTTCCATAGTGCACAACAGTCTTCCAGCTGGGGTCACTGCAGCTGCTGGGCCTATGTCCTAGGACCAGTTCACTAGAGGACACCATTGACTAGGAAGAGGGCCAGGGGTAACTAACTTAGACTTACTTGAGTAACTTCTAGGTGAGATGAGTACCTTTTGCTGACCACAATGCAGAGTAGTCCCCACAACACTGGGTTTTCACTTCATTGTTCTTTAGCCATTAATTATATCATGGTCTCATGGGAGAATGTAGCAGGTGGGATTTTTTCTTCAGTTCATCATGTGTGCACCTACCTAGCTTAGATGGGAGTGTGGCTTTCCCAAGAGGGAAGACTTTTCCAGGCTTGGTTACTTGCCTGACATCTTCCATTACTTATGCCTTATCAATCTCAGTTTCTGCTTATTACTACAGTTCCCTTGAAGAGCCAGATCACATACCAATAATCTTGTAAAATGTCTATAAAAATGTTCCATGTATCCATATACATGGTGTGTCTCTATTCTGTCATGTTCTGTCCTGTGTAATGCCGTGTTTCACCGCAGATGAGAAGGAAGTCAGTGCAGTGTTGCCTTCTCACCTTGTTGGCAGGTGTTTCACTGCAGACACACTGTTGCTCTATCAATACTTGTGTATTCATGTCACAGTGCATGGAAAAAGTTACGCCATGGACAACTAAGCACTGTAGAAACCTGGAGCAAAAACAGCCTTTGCTCTAGAGGCTTTGCTGTCCACACTTCCTCTTACCTGTGAAATAAGGTCACTTCTCATCTACAAGGGAAAGTGCCTTGCTCATTGTGTCACACTACTGTGATAAAACTCAGAAACATCTCTTAGGCTGAACTATGCCTGATGGGACTGACGGGCTAGAACCTTGTCCAGAACAACTCATTGTTCTTTCTTCAATTCATTGATCTTCATGATCATCTATCCAGATAATCCTTTTATCATCAGTCATGCCAGAGGTAGTTTAAGAAGAGGAGAGTATTTTCTCTTCATTTGATTGATTGGTTGCAGGTGGTATAATTATTTCAGAATGCATTAGCTGCTAAAATTTTGTAGAAATTGTTTGGGGTTTGATTTTAATTATACGTGTGGTTTTGTGTGTTCTCTGCCTATCACAAGATACAAACAAACTGAACTGAATGATTATGTGAATTGCTCACCTTAAACATTTTTTGCCATCTGACCAGTTCTAGTAATATTCTGTCTATGATCTTGGTAATAGTGAAAAATCATGAAATGAGATGATACCTGAGTATGAATAGGACTCACTTTAAAGGCTGCTTTTACCTTTCTGGTTATTATTTGCTCCTAGATTGTTTTCTTGTAGAAATGTGCACAGATTTTTTGCAAAAAACAAACAAACAAATAAAAAAACCCAAAAAAAGCCACAGAGGGATTTTTATTCAGACTTTGATAGCAGATTCTAATTATATTCATTGAGAATTCAGCCTTTCATACTGTGCACTTCATTTCCTGTTAACTATATTCCTTGGCATTATGGTCTTAGCACTCTGGTAGGATTTTCCACTAGGTAACTGATCTATCTGAAATATTTAGAGGATATTTGTGGCCAGTTCTGTATGAGTGGAGAGCAAAGTTCAGTGTAGGGCAGTTTAAAGACAGATCAATTATTTATATATTTGGAACAGTTTCTGAAACTTTAGCTGTCTCTAAAATCCCTTGAGCTAGACACAGTGTGATTAACAAACAGCCTGTTGTGTTTTTATAAATTTTGATAAATATTATTTATTATTTTTTAACTCTGGTGATAGCACCTTCTGTTTGAGAGCAGTAGATACAACACTACTTAAAAAGAACTTAATTCACATTTGTTCAAGACATTTTATTTTCTAAATTTGTAGTGGTGGTGCCATCTTTTTTTTCTGTTTATTTTATTAAAATCATCAAAGAATTATTAAGAATTCAGTTACTTTAATTAGTGGAGGCTGTTGTTTCTTGTTGATCACTCTTGATTGAGATTTGCTCTTGGTGACAACTGGATTTTTTACTGTTAATCTAAACCAGCAATAGCTGGAGTTTTGCTGAGGTGATTCCAGACAAAGTATAGCAGCTTGTAAAATTATGATCTTGGCAAGCAAGGTGATAAAAAATTCAGATATGAGGGGATCCCCTAGATGGTCAGGCAGAGATGTCAAGCTTTTGGAAAATGGTCCAAAATATTTATGTAGCAGGTAAAGGGAGCCACCTAGAGTTAACCTATAGGAATCTCTGTGTACAAATGTATGTCTGATCTCCTGCCACTTACTGCAGCTTAGGTGCCAAACTGAGAGCAAAATGTTAAACCCATTTATCTCTCCTGAGAGGAGGCACCTAAATAAGATTAGAACCCCCTTCAAATGTTTTTACAATCCTATGGAAGGGTTAGGATAATTACTGGATTTCATCTTACAGAGCGTTGGGGAAAAAAGGCTGGTACTGAAGTCTCCCTCCTTCCAGTGGAGGACTCGGACTGATATAGCATATAATTAGTTTCTTTCCAGTAACTCTCTCTTTGGACACATGGTTCCTGCCTCCTAACAGTAGTTTCCTTGTAAGCCATTCTTATTTTCTGCTAGTTAGTAATTCATGGGTTTGTTACTCCACTGCAAGTTGGACTTTTCTGTAATTTTTACAAACTAGGTGGGGAGAGGCATGCTTGGAAGTACTGGTGTGTTTAGCTGGGAGGCCAGAAGGAAAAATCCAGCTGTGCCAGGCAGCAGTGCTGGTGACTTAGTAAACAGCATGGCACCAAGTGTCCTAGCACAGTGCGTTTGAGCATTGCTTTCCCTGTTTTGCCATAGGTTAAATCTCAGAGCTCCTAGTCATTACAGGATCATACTTCACAAGAGTAAGGTATTAAACCCCAGACAAATTAAATGATAGGTAACTCTGTCCTCCTTGCCCTTACCTGCAGCTTTGCTTAAATTACACAGTCTTATCTGCTGATTTAAACCTTTCTGAGCCCAGGTGGAGTTGCTCTTCTGTCCCAGAGGTGGCAGCAGTCTGGAGCAAGTGAAGTGATTTCTACACATGCAAGAAGTCAAGCCCTTTGGGATTTTAGATGGAGAGCATTGTGGATATGTAATAGCTCATTACTTCATAAAGTTACTTAATGTTTAGGGTTGAGATTTTGTAATATCACAATTAATGTAAATGGTTTACTGCACTTGGTGCTAGTGTTCATGCAGCAGCCCAGAGCAGTACTATTGCCACTATAAACAGAGAGCAGAACAATGAGCAAAGAGGAGCAGGCAGTGCTTGTATTTGTCTTGTGGTTCTAGTTTTGCTCCATCTGGGTGCTTGCCACAACACAGAGATGACCAAATATTAGCAAAGAGTTTAGATCCCTTGCCATTCCCATCCTCACCCAGTTGGTGGTGAAAGTAGTTTAACCACAGGTGGGTACAGACAGTTCATCATGGATGTTTGCAGCTGATGCCAACTTGCATGTGAATTTTAGTTTATGTGGCAGCTTTAGTTCTGTAATTCTTCATTTGTTGCACTGTGAGTTCCTTCACATTACTCTATGGTGTATTTTAGGGACGCTGAGAATAAGAATGGGTAGATCCACCCTTCTGCAGACACCTCCAAGGGAAGGGAAGAAATCTGCTGAGGTATTACACACCTCTGCCAGGCAAAGCCTCTGCATGGCTGAGACCTTCCCACCATGCAGGTCCAGAGCTTTCTAGGGAAGAAAAGTGACTGGTTTTTAACACACTGTGAAGTTGTAGGAAGTAGTTCTTGGTGGCAAGAGCAAGCTGTCTGGAAGCCTTCTCATTGCTGGCCCAGTTTTAACTGCTCCTCTCTATCATCGTCCCCTGGCACTACAGCTTTAATAAAACTAGTATTGTTTTAGCAGGGGAACCCAGAGGGAGTTGTGGAACACTTGGCACAGAAAGCAGGAATCTGGAGCCTGACTGTTCTTTGGCTCTGACTTTCCTTTCTAAACTCATAATCCCACAGACTGTTCCTGTGGTGTTCCCAGTTTCCAAGAGCTATCAGCAGTGTCTGTGAGACAGGGTGGATATTTGTCCTTCACAAGAAATCTTTTGACCAGCAAAGGAAATGGTCAAGTAGATGTGTCTTAGGTTGCCTTTGCTGTCATAACCTGAATGGCTTGATATCTTTTAGAGAGCTGTGAAACTGTTCTTTCAGTTTTCTTTGTTTTGAGACTAGGAGGATTTTTGGGTCCTGGGCTGTACCAAAGGCTGGGCACAGATCATGACATTGTGGCAATTGGCCATAGCCATTCTCCAACCATGAATAGGAACTCCAGCTTTAAATTGGAGACAGCTTGTTTGAGTAAGACAGATGGTATAACCTGGTCTGGAAATATGGTGGCTAAGAAGCTGCTTCACATACAGCACAGCCTTGTACTTGGCAAAGGGAGGCTGGTGCTAGGAGGTTTAAGGTGACCAGCCCCTTTAATGTGTGTTACTTTGCAATTCAGAGGTAGTACACTGGCTTCTGGAACCAGCTAAGTTATGCCCAGTCTGAATTCTGCACTCCAGAATAGTAGAGAAAGAAGGTTTTCAGTGCAAAGAAGGTTTTCAGTGCTCTCCTGTCTGACTGGTGTGTCTTCTGCTGCACTGTGGAATTCCTTACCAGTTTGATCTGCAGTGTTTTTGTTACAACTTGATTTTAACATGTGTGTGTTTTAAATCAATTTCTAAATCTCTTACAAGTACCAAACCTTGAACACAGGCTAGCTCTGCTGATTCCAATTGAAAGCATTCAAAATGGGCTACGAAGTGGATATTGATTCTGCCTGATCTGTCATTGTATTTCCATGCTAACACTAGCCTTGTTGTTACCGTGTAATCAACTGTTATGGAAACAATACATTGTCCCTAAGGTAAGCGGAGAAAAATGTTCACCCACAATGCACCCACTGGATAAATCCAGTTTTAGCAACACACTGTTTAAAGCCTTTTACTCTGTTCATAGAGCATCAGCAAGTTGTGCTCTCTTGAAGCCATCCTCCCATTACCAGTTTTCCTGTATTGTTCCTCAGGCCCTACATGTCCATTGGAACACTACGAGATCAAGTCATCTATCCAGATTCAGTGGAAGACATGCATGAGAAAGGCTACCAAGACCATGATCTGGAGTCTATTCTGCATATGGTTCATCTGTACCACATAGTTCAAAGAGAAGGAGGTAAATTGCATATTTTTGTTAAACACTTTACAAAATCCATTCCTTGCATGTGTGACTTGGTGTGACTGACCTTTACTAACTGAACTGGCAAAACTGGATTCAGACCTTTGTGGTTGTGGGAGCAGCACAGACACATGGTTGTTGCTCCTGATGCTAGCAGAGGGAAAGAGATGAATGCTCCTCCCCTCCCCAGTAAATCCATGCCCAAGCTGAACATCCTCACTGTCTTAGGATGGCCACTGGTATTGTGGCACCTCTTACCTTCCTTGATTTTCACAAAAACTGTAACCTGCCTCAAAACACTGTGATGTCACTGACTGTATTGACTTGAAAGTATGTGAATGAAGAGAGAGTCAGATCTGCTTGGACCTCCCTAGTTTGTGGGATCAGCAGGACTATGTGCTATGAGGAGTGTCTGAGACCACCCCACCAGAATGAGCAAGTTAAAAATAACCAAGCAACACTGGCTGGCAGTAGAATGTTGCCATCTAATGTTTGCTGTTTAAGTTGCCATGTGTTCTCAGTGTTGTTTGTTCTCAGAATTGGGGATAGTGTGCATATATACGGCACTATAAATGTCAAGATGCTGAAGACTTCTTTTGTATCTAAGGAACTGGAACATTTCATGGCTTTTTTTTTTCCCAGGCACATCTAGAAGTTTTATCCTTTTGTTCCTATCAGACCCTAATCTCTAGTTTCAATTTCCTTCCCATCATTATGCTTTTAAAACAGACATAGGACAAAGTTGGTAACATTTAGAGAGAAGAAAAAGGATCTTCAGACCCCTTTAAGGGGTGTGCTGAATGTACCCTGCCTTTCTCTGCCATCTGTCAGTGCTGGCTTTGATCAGGTGCTTTGCCTTGTGTGTGCTTGGTGAGTCTCTGGATTGTTCTGACAACACTTAGTAGTGCTTCAACGAATGGGAATCCCAAGACATGGTCTTAAATTCCCATTCCTGGTTGGCAGCTTGTTGTTCTGTTAAAGAGGCAGAAGCTGTCATTTTTTTTTTTTTTTAAAAGTATGTGTGGATACTTCAGAATCTTTCCCACACATTTTAGAGTGGGAAGTAGTAATCATTTACAACAGCAATTGTATACCAAAAGATACTTCTCCACCATGGGTTAATGCTTCTTTGTTAAGAGTGTAATAATGACTGTTGCAATAGAAAATAAGAATCCGCCATCATTCTGATTCATGTTATTATTCAAATCTGATCCTATAACACAAGAAGAAGTAGGCAGAACTAAGCTCAGTGACTGGAACAATTGCAGAGAAGGCCTCTCCTTCGTACACTGACACTACAACTATTCCTGTTAGTATTCCTGAGTCACTTACTTCACAGAGGTGCCCAGGTTGTGGAAGAAAAGGTAGGAATGTTGGAACGGGCAGCTGGAAAAGGAGGAGCAGTTAAATTGTCAGTGGCAAGAAGTCACTGTGGAGTGTGCACATTCACTGTGTGCTGGTACTTGTGGTTGGACTGCACAACACGTGACCCTTGGTGGCCAAAGCCACCCCCCAGCAGTCTCAGAGGCACATGGTTGTGGTTTCTGACCCTGCAGCTGGAGCCTGTAACTGGTGACGAGGCAGTCACTGTTCCCCATGTCCAAGATGCCTTGGCTACAGTCACTGAAACCCCAGGTTTGGATCAGTTTCATGCTGCTTTCCATGCCAGAGAAGGTATTTATTGCTATTCATGCTCTTCTGCCTGTCTGACTGGACATGCACAACACACACAATCTATTACAAAGTCTAGAGGACACTGTTAATGTTGAAGCTCAGGATAAGGGTACACTTTGCAAAAGTTTGCACAAAAAATGTTGGGAAAAAATGTGTCTTAGGTGCTTTGTGATGTAAAGTGACAGAAGTGGCCAAAGCCGGAAAACAGGGAGAGAGATTACCACATACCAGGAAGTTTTTAGGATCATAATATACTTACCTACTTGTTCCCTTTTCTTCCTGGGCATTTACAGGAGACAAATGCCAAGGTAGGAGCAGAGAGGAAATCCGTGACATATGATTTGACACGTTACATGTATTTTGTATGCTTAGATATTTTTTAAAGCTGCCCTGGTCTGGCACAAAGACTCATGTTTTGGGATGTTTTGAACCAGCAAGACAGAGAAATACTTGCTGAAAGTGAACAGTTTAATTTTTTTGTTTATACATAGACAATATTTTTAATTCTAATTTTTATTTTATTCTTTTGCTTAAAATCATATTTTTAAACTGAGAATATTTTTATTAAAAATGGAACATTTTTCTTTCTAAATTAATGAAAAATCTCATATAAACCTCTTGTGCTTTAATTGATCACGAATGTCATGTGTGTATAATCTGATGCTTTGCAGTTTGTGTTCTGCTCCTTGTGGGCAGTTGTGAAAAAGCCAAATGAAGCCAGAGGTGCACAACTTTGACTCAAATTATTTGTTCTGGCATGGTGTTATTGTTTTTAGCTGAATTACTTCCACAGTGCAACAGTACAAGATCACTGCATTCCAAGTATTATGTCTGATGTTGTTTCTGTTGCTGCCAATGACAGAAATTCCTCTTTTCCTAGCATGAAGGTTTGACCCACTTAGAAGTAAGTAAAATAAGTAGCCCAGTTTGGCATTTAGCTTCCATGTTAGCCTCATGAAATATTTTTCAGTCAGTATCAATAGAATACATCAAATCCACCAAAACAACAATCCCCCTCCCCAGCACCCCTGTTCTGGACATTGCTGAGCCCAAGCCCTCGAAGAACCCAGCGCAGTAGCTGTTGGCAGTAGCCCCCCTTGCTGCTGGGGACAGAGCTCCCTTTCCACTGAGGCCCACGTTAATGTTTTTCTCACCACCTGTATAGTAGACAAATGGTGTTTTGTTACTTACCTTTTTATTATCTGTAAGGTACTCCCATCAAGATCTGCAAAGTTGTTAGCTCTACCAGAACCACAATTTCATACAAAAGCAAGGTTGTATTCGGCGTGTGGTGAAAAAGCTTGTCCAGAAATGGGGGCTAAGAGCATGGAGATATGCAGTACATATACATAAAATAGTTCCTTCTGACCTGCTCTGAAAATCAGTGTATATTCAGCAAGTGTCAGTGGAGATGCAGCCCTATGCTGCCCTGTCACACGAGAGGAGCCATGAGGCCGTGGAGCTGCACGGTGCACTCGTGACTGGGCCTGTCCGGTTGGGGCTGATGACATTACTGAGCAAGTTCAACCTGTTTATGGTTTCTCAGCACCCCAGATTATAATTATTCCTCATTATTTTGCGCATTTGTCATATCTTTGGGTGTTGTCCAGGGAGCCTTTGTGCTAGGCCGTGTTTAAACAGACGGACAGGCCCATTTCCTCTCTCTGAGATTATTTCATCTGATCGCTTTAGCCCTGGATTTGCTTTTGTTACTGGTACCAGCAGGAACTCTGGAGAGCTCTGCCAGCGTTTCCAGTGGCTCTGAAATCCAGAAACACAAATCCCTGCAGTGTTAGGCTGAGCTGGGGCTCATGGGATCGATGGTTTCTTTGTTCCATGCTCAGCACCGGGCTGTCCTTGCATATTCATCCTGCGCAGCACTGGGCTCTCTTTACATATGCTGTGAAAGTGGCTTCCACACCCCAAAACTCAGCAGCCAGGCCTCTCTGGCTGCAGTCTGCTGTGTTAGCCTTTCTTCTGTCCTTCAGTCCATGTCTGATAAGGTGCATTGGAATGTGGATCTGAAAAAGGAACTTTTAAGCTTATCTTTTCATGGTAGCTGAATGTTCAGTCTTGCATGAAAATGCAAGGATTCACAAGGATGAAGGATACATAGGGCTACAGATCGCAGAAGTGACCCATTTACGTTTTGCCAAATACAGCTTGCATTTTCCTTCAGAAAATTGAGATGAAAGGAATTATAAATGGAGCTGTGCAAGAAAATGAAATGCTGCTATCCTGAGGCTATCACTAGTTTTTGCTGGCAGCTGTATGTATTTCTGCTGCTGTTACTGTGCCCCAGCACATAAAACAGGCTCTTTGTCTTACTGGCTGCAAAGGCCATAACAAGAAGGTGAGCAGGGAATTTGGACTCTGAAAGCCAGGACTATGCTTGCACTTACTGAGAGATTTGTGCTGCATTCATGGGTGAGCCGTTTCATTTCTTCATTTCTGAAGTGGATGTAGTTATGGGTGACCTAAGCCACTGACTTGGCTGATGTTTCCAGAACACTTAAGTACCTTCACTGACCTGTGCCATGTCAGCAGGAAGAGAAAGGAGACAAGTAGGTGCATTATTGTTCACAGACGAGGGGAGTCAGTTTAGGGTGAGTTACAATGCCTAAGTCTTCAGACAAAATTATTAAGATATTAGAAAAGAGTTTTTTAAAGGCACAATATGAAACTGCACCCTTCCTTATCTGTTGTTTGAGGCATTCCAAGTGGAAAATAGGAGAGTCAGGGAGGGTGCTAGGCAGGAAGGGACAAGATGCATGTCATATTCAGTTAGAATATAAGTTGAAGTAACCACAGAGATGACCGTTGTATCCTGGTAAATGGAGGTTAAATCTTACACCTTTAGAGGAAATAATAGAATTATTTTGCTCACAAGAGGATGCTTCTTTTTGAACTTATCTCCCTTTTTGTCTTTTAATAAGCCTTTATAAACCAGCTGATGAGGAGGAAACTGTATGAACACAGGCACTGCTTCTCCAGGCACATGTGCACACATGCACACCCACCCACACCCTAGCTCAGATCCAGGTCCTGAAGCTTGTCTGTATTCTCAGCTTAAAAATAACAGAACATAAACAGCTTGAATGTTGTCTTCAGAAGCAGAGTTGTTTCTATGGCTTTTGTGAAGGACTGTTCCCATCCCTTCATAGAACCCTTTGCCAAAAGGGATTGCTCCAGGTGTTTTACAGTGCTTTTTGGAAGCTCAAGATGTTGGTGGAGCAGCACTCCAGCTGTCTGTGAGGTCCCAGCACTGGGACTGCTCAGCAATAGCAGCCTGTGTGTATCTGTTCCCTTTACCAGAGTATATCCAAATGGGAATTCAGTTAATCACTACACAACTCCATCTTTGTTGGGAGCCTGCTGATAATCAGCACTGTATGTGCTCCTGGGAAAAGCTATGGGATAACTAAAGGTGATACCTTTCTTGCATATGCCTGTTTTTTAAATCTAACTTTATAAATATTTATTTTAAAATCATTACGTTATATTTTCTAATTTTTTGTAGAGCAAAATCTTGAAATTTAGTCTCTGTCATTATTAACTACTGGTTTTGATCACATAGCCCCTCATCAGTTGTTTCACTAATGTTTTATTCAGTCCTGCCGAGCCCTGGTATAGGACCAAGCACAGGCCAAGCCTCCTGCACCTTCACAAGCCCCATTGTCTGACATTTGTTCAGGTATCAGAAATAACACAGCCCACCCTCCTTGCTTTATTTTATTTATAATCTTTTCTGGCAAATATTTAAGTTTGGCAGGGGCAGAAGAGGGGGTTTGGCTGTGTTATTAACTTTTTAGTTTCAGTATTTCTGGGGCTGATGTGAAAAAATGTTCTCTTCCTTTCAGCTGCTCTTCAGCTGTTTGTCTCATGAATAGATGATCTGTTGAGAAAAATGTCTTACCAGATTTTTTGCTACATCCACACTCTTCTTTTTTGAAAACTTGTCTATTTTGCTACTCCATCCATCTGGATGGTTTGACTGAAAACTTATTTTCCATAAGGTAATATGTTACTTTATTTTTTCAGTAGGAGGAATTATTCATGCCTAAGTGCTCACAGAACACCAGCCTACTAAGATCACAGATAAAATGCCTCACACTCCTGTTGCATGTGCCTGAAAGTGGTGAAAGAAATAAATCAGTTAGAGACCGTGCAGAATATTAAATAAGGACACCCCATGTTAGAGCAGTTGTGGGTTATTTTTAAATACAAAGTAGTAGGAAATTTTCATAGAAGATTCTCCTGTGTGATTGCAGTTTTGCTGCCTGTCTGTGCACATGGATACATCCCTGTGTCTGCAGTTGTGCTTCTGTTGGGTTTGCTGACAGTTTTCTTTGCCTACAGTAGTGAGTGCAGTGTGACACTGCACTTTGCTTTTAAATTTCCTCATACCTTTCAAGAAAAAATAAAGAATTGTTCCATGAAACAAATGACAGAACAAAATTATTAGTTATATACAGGTCAAAGAGTTTTTTTCAAAGAGATGGTAAGTAAAGTTTTTTGACAATATCTATATGACCAAAAAGTCTAAATTCCACCTTCAAAATTGTCACAATATAGGAGCTATTTTTCCAGTTGATTGCCAGTGGATAGGCATTGAGGTATTTCAGAAGATGTGATTCAGTAGCCTGAGCTGTCTTTTCTGCAGTTGAAATGCACTTTATGATTTTGGTTACAGATTGCAGAGGTGTTGCAAGTGGAGCTGCATTTCCTTCATAAACTTCTATTGTCCTGACTCATTTTGTTTGCATTTTATTTTAAAAGGCTGGGATGCCATCATGGATTGGAAAGATGTCTTATCAGGAGGAGAAAAACAAAGGATGGGCATGGCCCGGATGTTTTACCACAAGTAAGTGTTATGGTTCATTCCTTAGGAAGCGTTTGAAAATGAGAAAGAGCTTTGCAGATTTCCTGTTACAGTTTGAGCAGTAGTAGACTATAATCTGCATGCAAAATGCCACACTGTCTACCATAGGGCCTGCATAAATCTTGTTTTTTATTCATACAAGCCCTGCCTTTGGTTTGGATAATGCTTCTTAAGCTTTGCTTTTGGCAACATAGCATTATCTTTTTCAGATATTTCTTTCTTTAACATCTCAGGCACAAACATCCTCCCTCCTACAAATGTTGCCAAAGTTGGACTGTTGCAGGAAGCTCTTGGAGTTTGAAAGCCAATTCTTTAACCTTCTGATTTTGGAGACTGCAAGCACACAAAGGCAGCCCAGTCCTTACATAGCAGTGGATAGGGAGCTTCGAGTTGGCTTTAGCTACTGCATAACTGGATGAGAGTACAAAATAATAGTAGGTCAGAGTAGGACACTGTGTTAGATCACTGTGTACTCAAATGGGCCAGGAAATAAACCTCATTTTTCCTGGAAGCTGCCTTTTCACCTTAATAATGCATGGAAACTTCATGTTGTTTCCAGCCAACTTCCAGCTGTAAATAAGAGACAGCTGTCTGGCAAAAATAAGCTCTCTACTTCTTCTTTCAATTAAACCTTGCACATGGGAATGCTGTCCAAAACCTAGAAAAGTAATGTTCTTTATCTGCTTTTAAAAGGCCGAAATATGCATTGCTGGATGAATGTACAAGTGCTGTAAGCATTGATGTCGAAGGAAAGATATTCCAAGCTGCAAAAGCTGCTGGGATATCCCTGCTTTCCATAACACACAGACCTTCTCTTTGGTAAGTGTATTCAGGGCTTTATCATGGTCCTTGCTTTTTGCTCTCTGATGAGCACTGGATTGGCCTTTATTCTTTGTGCTGGGGCAGTTGTTTAGTCAGTATCTGCTGCAGTTTCTAAGATAAGTTATCCACAACAGTAGTGATGTAAATTAATTTAGCATGGATTTTTTTCATTCTTTGAAAGGTATTTATTCATCCCTCTTATTTTTAACGTTTCAATTCTTAATATGCAGATGTCTAAGAGGTACTTAATTAGTCTATGCCACAGCCACAACAGGTATCACCAAGTTATTCTGTAAAGGTGACGCATGAGGTGTCCTGGGGAAGTTCACCAGTGCAGGGAGAAGATGGGAAACATGGCAAGTGGTTTAACTATACTTTGTTCCTCCACAGGAATACTGTGTCTGTTTTTTTAACAGTTGTATCCTCTATCTGCAGCATTTAGCTTCTTGATTTTTTGGGAGTTTAGTGGGGGAAAAATAGAAAGATAGGTTAAGCCTTTGGCATCACAAAGGATAATATGCAAGAAGTGGTGAATATTAGTCTGGAGATGAGTCTATTTTAAGTCCCATGTCATAAGCCATTGAGTTGATTAAAACTGTCACATTCCCTGGATGGGATTTATAATCAGTGTTTTGTGATGCATTTTACCTTCTATAATTTATAGTGATAAATTACGCAGTCATACCAGCAGCTCTGAGGGAACTCTCTGCTCTTCCTCTGACACCTCCTGAAAAATGTTTTGTCAGGTCTTGACAAACTCTGCATGTACACCTTTGAATATTTTCGATGCACACACCCTGATACTCACTGAAAGATCTGTGACTCCTACACAGGCTTTTTTATTTTAGCCCCTTGCAAACGGAACCATATTTTAGGAATAAAGTTGACTTTAGCCAAACTTATAAGACACAGGGGAGCAAACTGAGGTGTAATATGAGCAAACTTGAGTTTTATGAGTAGGATCAGGTGCATTATGCTGCCTCACTGTATTTGCTGCCAAGGAGGTAAGACATCTATCAGAAAGAGAAGTAATTGCTGACTAGAATTCCTGAGGGAGGAGTGAACCTTGTCTGATGCTGCTGTTCTAGCTCCTGGGGAAAAAGGCATCTGATGGAGTTGTAGTGAAGGTATCTGTAGCCACAGTGTTTCTAAGAAGGAGGCAGTAAGAGAGGGCCACCACCTTGGCCAGGGAGAGCAGGTGATAAGTGGATGGCCTTGCTGCCCACTCCTGCCAGCATCCCTGTGGGTGAGGGGCTCAGAGCCTGGCCATGTGGGCTGCAGATGACTGCCCCAGCTGGGAGCCCACACCAGTGCTGTTGCTTCCAGCTGGCACTCACCGAATTTCACTATTGCCCTGGGGCAGTCCTGGTGACAGGCTTTGAAATACCCAAATCCCTTATGAAAGAGTGTTCTGGGATGACAATGCAGTCATTGAAAAAAAAGTCTTACCAGTGATCCAGAACTGGACAACTCAAATTCCTGAGAGGCACCTTTGAAAAGAGACACATACATCCACATTTGCATGCAAAAACGAACCATCTGTTCCTTGAGCCATTACTAATGTTTTAATTTCTGCTGCAGGAAGTACCACACTCACTTGCTGCAGTTTGATGGACAAGGAGGCTGGCGTTTCGAGCAGTTGGACACCGCTATCCGTTTATCATTGAGTGAGGAAAAACAGAGACTGGAATCCCAGCTTGCAGGAATTCCTAAAATGCAGCAGAGACTGAATGAACTGTGTAAAATCCTGGGAGAAGATTCAGTGCTTAAAACAATGGACAAAGAGGAATAAATAATTTATGGTTTATGTTTTTGAAAGTATTTTTTTAGTTAAAAGCATTACAAATTCAGCCATTATCCTTTGCATGCATTGTGACAGAGGCTTAGAGCGTAGCAAAACACAGCCAGCAGAAAATAATGCTCTGAATGCTATGTAAGACTTTAGTGTTTTAGTATTAAGGAGGAAAGTGGTTGAACTGTGAAAAGAAAATAAGCAAGTGCACAGAGTATCAGATTAATCATTACAGCTTATGTTAATTCCTAGTGAAAGCCCAATTCACTGCAAGAAACAACCAACAAACTTAGGTTTTATAAGTGAATTTTTGCCTGAGACTTGGTCTGCAGAATGTGCTCTTGTACCGGGTCACTGTGTGCGTATGACATGCCTGCTACGCAGAGCAACCGGGCATGACACTCAGGCATGGAGCACAGCAGGGGCAGTATCTGGGTGAGTATGCAGATGCATGCAAAAATCTCATTTGGGTATAAGAAACATTCTCTCAGCCCATGTAAAACAAGACTTCTACTACTGAATAGTATACATGCCTTTATCTGCATTTACGTAGGGAATAACGTAATAGGCTGACCAGAAGACAACTGTCTGAGCAACCCACTGCCCTCATGACAGAGAAGCAGGGACAGAGGTAAACATGTAATATACTTGTGCTTTATGCCATTACACGTAGCTTCAGAGGCTCTTTGCCCTTCATGATACATCAGTTCCTTCAGGGGATTACTTATGTCCCTTACTCTGTAACCTCTGGCGGTGTGGATGGAGCACTGGGCCTGGCATCAAGTGACTCAGTTTTCATTTGACATTCATCTGCTCTATGGGTCTGATCCAGCTGGCATCCATATCTGACCTAGTTCCTCCATTGGCATAATCACAATATAGACACTTGTTTGTTCCATGAGACACTTTGTGGTGGGAAGGGCTGTAGGAGAAGGAAATGGCAGTTTCTAACAATACGCTGAGTTCTCAGGCATGGCTGTCCTGCCAAATGAAATGTGCAGCACTTAAAAAGGTCTGTGAAAAGTTAGAGCATTTGGTAACCACTAATGAATACACCTGCCATATTTTGGTGGAGTGGCTGAACATTGCCCGCCCTATGAGCAAATGCACTGGTTAACAGCCTTGCTTTCAGATGCACTCACTGACTGTCCCATCAGCTTTTCAGTTCAGGTCCCCAGTCAGTCAGAAGGTGCTTTAAACAGAACTGCCTGAGACAGTGCTAGCCTGAGTGCCTTGCTGAATGAAAAAGCTGGAGAATTAGAAATAAAGATGTGAATGTATTTAAGAGCTCCTGTTCTCTCTGACTGCAAGTGCACGGTAAATGGGCAGCTCAGGAGTGAAGAGAATGAGGGGTAGGAGGTTTTGCTGATGGGTAAAATGAGCCTTAGCCGAGATGTAGCAATCCTGAAGTTTGTTGGTTCTTTTTTTTATTTTTTCCCCAGAAGTGTGATTCCTTAGAAGATTTCTGTCTGTTGTTCTTAGTCCTAGAGAGGCAGTGCATAAACTGCTAAGAGCTGTTAGGAGAGGAGAAATATTTTAGGGGCATTTGCTGAGCTGGAAATGTTTGAGCACCCTGAAGTTAATATAAACTATTTCTTTTTTCTGATTGCTTCAAGAACAAGAGGAAGGTGAATTAACTCCATCTGCCAAATCCCAGTCCAGTGATCTAACCATTATTCCTTCTCAGTGTGCTCAGCTTGCTACTTGGTATGGCATTTGCACCAAAAAATGGAGCAAGTCTGCTCCCTTCAGAGTCTGTGGCTTGAATGTAACCCTGTAACTTACCCTGGTGACAACAGTTGGTTCCTTTCATTAGTTTTTTCTGTGGAGCCCCTTGAGACATCTCACTGATATGGAAAGGAATGCTCCTAGCAACCTTAGAAAGGGCTGAAAAATTAAGGTCCAAGATAATAAGATGTTGTGTCGTAAAGCACAGATGGAGGTCACTGCTGGGGTGGTTGACGTGTATGCATTTTAATTTGCAAATGTCTGTGCTTGTCCCTCTCCCTGAAGGTGAGCTTTCCCCTTTCTCATCTTCAAAGCAAAATTCGTAACTGCTGAGGAAAAAAAGAAGTCAGCCAAGAATCTGTTCTCAGCGAACATAACTGAGATGACTGATGAGTATAAAAGTTTGCAGGTTCCTGATTGATGTTTCTCTAAGATGAGATGAATCAGGGCACACCATGCACATACACTTGTCCCAGCTGCAGTGCATCCTGTTAGCACAAGGAAGCCACAAAGCCACCTTTCCACAAGCTTTCCCAAGCCTGGACCTGAGTGTGCCCACCTCTCCATTAAGCACTTTAACATGTGGCTGGGAACTAAACCAGGGTTATCCCAGTTATCCACTCCCTGAATGAGTGGGGTACTGAAAAGTGCTGAAGAATTGGCCCAGTTTGGCACAGCTCCAGATATTCCACCAAAGCTCTGCACCTGTCCTTTGACTTGCTGGAAGCCATTATGGGCAAGTGCAGCACCTGAGATTTGCTATATGCCTTACAGAGATCAAAGCTGGCTAGCAATCTGTCATGGCACAAATCTCCTCTGAGGAAGCCATGTTTAGTAGAAGAAAGTTTGCTGTTTTTTTAAAATGAGATTTTGCATAAAACATACGAAATTTGTATATGTTACTGATGAAGTTTTGATGAAAACTAAAATCATACCAGGATCAATATAATAGTATTTTCTTTGAAGTTCGACATATATTTCTTGGATCCAGTAATAGACAACCATTCCCATTCAGCTGTATAGTGTAAAATACTCCAGCATCTCACTCAGTGTTTTGCACTCCTGTAGGCATGGCAAGAACGTTAGAGGCTGCTATGAGAAGAAACACTTCTCTAAACACAAACATTCTGAGTGATACCAAACTGGTTTTAGAAGGAATTTCTATACTAGTGGCTCATTATTTTTCAAGTTAGTTTTGTGGCAGGAAGGGAAGGTGGCCTGGAGGTATTTTCTGCAAACTTTCTGTGTTGTTCCAAGGGCTAGTTGAGACTGGAGTCTCTGTTTCTGTTTCTGGAGAGTTTGACAGGGCATAATCCAGCTCATTTTGTGCTGTTTTGGGCCCAGCCTAGCAGAGGTGCATGCTCCTTGCTCAGGAATAGCTCAGGGAGATGCTGTTCTGGAGCCAGAGCATGGGGAGCACATGGCCCTGGCAGTGCAAGAGAGTCAAAGTGGGACAGGATACTTAGTGGAAGCTTTTTTGTGGTGCAATGAGAGCTGGTTATGAATGTTCATTCCCTTTTTGGTGTTCAGAAGCTGTGGCTCCCCAGGAAGCTGAGGAAGTGACTTTTTGGCCTCCTTTCTGCCTGTCATACCTATCTGGAGCTAGCCAGACCCTGTCAGGTGTCTGTGCATTCAGGGCTGGGTACTGCCCATTGCTGAGCACACCCAGCCCTGTGAGCACCCTCTCACCCCCCCAGGCTCAGGGCAGACTGGATTGCCTGGGTCTGTTTGCACCTAGAGGAGTACAGGTGATGAGCAAAATTCATACCTGCCTCAGGCAGGTAGTATCTGTACAACAGAAATAAAAATTCTCCATGTCAGTGTATTCAGATAATGCAAATTGTTTTTGCAGGAATCTTCAGAACAAAAGGACACATTTTTTGTGCATGGGATTTCACAATTTTAACGTGGGAGGAGTTTGTTTTTCACTTAGTTTTGGGGTCAGACTCATTCCTGGCTTGGACTTGGAAGTTCTCCTGCAGGGACAGAAAACTCCACGTATGTTTCAAAGGAATTTTTCAAAAGCAGTGGGATTTGTATCTGAGTAGGGAATGAAGGACTGGGTATTAAATGGGATATTTTAGAGAAAATTATATCTTAAAGCAAATGAACACATCTGCAATCCACTCAAACTTCTGAATGGTGATAATGCATGTCAACGTCAAATTTCTGAGCCAATCACATAAAGAAATCCCCCTACTGAGCTGTTCATGAAGCTTAGGAGAACTTAACTGTTAATCAAATGTGTCTTTGTTTTGTTTATGTTTGATATTAATGCCTTTTATGAGCAGACAATTTATAAAGCAATAAAATATGCTTTACAGTTGTAATTTATTCCAACCTCAAATAAAACATGTTGCATTTACTTTCAGTTTACAGTATTCCTTATGAGTCATTCACAAAGCAGTCAGGGCCTGCCTGCTTGTGCTCTGGGAGTCCTTTCCCAACCCTTGTTTCTGTGATGGAGCAGGAAAGCTCGGGGTGGATGCTGTGTTTTTTCAAGTTGAAACAAGTATTTCATTCCTAGGTCAGGCTGGCGTCAAAGGCTGCTGTGAGGTTTCTCATCTTTCATGCCATCCACTTCAGTGCGTACCTGATTGATGACAGGAAGTTGACAAGAGCTGCCACCCCTTGCTGGGGCTTTCTGCCAGGGACTACACCAAGCAGAGAGCCAGAGTGTCAGCAGTACCACATGGGGTGCCTCAGCAGCATCACTCCCAAAGGTTGTTAGGGTTTTTGTAAGGTACAGTTATGCACAGAGCATCAGTGCCACAAATAATCAACAAGCAAGAGCTCACGATGGCTTAGCAGAGGAGCAGGTTTTTTCTTAGGGAGTATGAGGGCAATGGTTGGCTCCTTAGCAGCCTTGACACAGAGCTGGCTTGTGTCCAGCCCCTTTCCAGCTGTGTGACAGGGCATGGGGAGGTACAGTGTGGTACAGGACCTGGATTATTCAGTTGGAGAGCCAGTGGAGATGGTGGTCACTTGAGAACTAGATTCTTATGGATGACTGGAGTCCAGTCCCCTGTGCCTCCCTTGCAGCCACTGCACCCACTCAATGGGAGAGCACTGGCAGAGAGTGAATCCAGGAGATGAGCAATGACAAATTCATTTTTGGGGTTTCTGGGTGGGCTGTAGGACCAGGCTGGGGCTCACGCATCAAACCAGGCGTCATGGTACTGGAGAAGGTGAGCTGAAAGCTGAGGTTGCGCTTCAGTTTCACCTTTTTTTACAAGAAATGCTTTGGTATCCACTCCTCACAGGAGAGCATTCCTGCTTTCTGATCAGGAGGACTGGTGCCATGGGTTTCATGGGAAGTGCCCAAGGGTTATGTATTCCCAGAAGAGAGGGAGCAGCAAGACTTGCATCATGGAGGCCAAAAGGACTCAGGAAATATTCAGAGCAAAGGTGTTCAAAAACTTCCAACAGGTGAAATTTTCTATTAGCTGGGGAATATCTGGAAGAACATCTTAACACTGTCTCTGTATGGCATATTTCTGATTCTAGCTCATTCTGTTTCACCTGCTTTGTATTTTTTAAATTAGTGTCTTTAACCTAATGTGATACCATCTCTGAGAGGGCAACAGTGACTTTTCAAAAATACTGTACTGACTCAGTGCAAGTCTGATGTGTCTGAACAATCTGGTTTTAAACAGGTAATTAAAAAAGGGAGAAAGAGATTGTGATGGTGGCTGATGCAGGGCTGAGGAGCCAGCTGGGTCCTGGGGCTGGGCTCCCAGTGAGACACCAGGCTGGGACATCAGGCTGGGATAAGCTCTGGGAAAAAAACAGTCTAGAAGAGCCCATGGGAGGAGCGAGATGTTGGAAAAAGAGAATAATGAAACCTGTCTTGGAAATAAAGTAATTGTGCAATAGTGCATTTTAGTTTTCTTTTCCTGTCATCAAACATACAAAGACAAGCTGTCTCTGACACAGCATTTCTAAGAGAACACAAAAACCCAAAAACACTCATTTATTGATCAACTCTAGCATGAAAAAGAATTGTCATAAAAGTTATTTAGATTGAAATGTCTTTGAAAGAGTTCCTATTTGCTGGATTTTAGAGTTTCATTTCAAATAGATCAGATTCATAATGTCTTTCATAAAGACATGAGTCTCTGGGAAATAGAAATTATTCTTACCTTAAATGGTATGATATTGAAGCAAACCCAGTGTATTTAATATTTAAAGCAACCCAAAAAATTGCATTCAGTAATCCAATATTCTTGTTCTCAGTTAAAATGTTCTTCAATTGTAGCCACAGTGTGCTATAAATACATCAAGTTTATGAAATACTTCCTTATCAGTTGGTGTTTGCTGTGCTGGTGTGTTTGGAGATCTCTATCTTTATTATATGGGTTGTACTAAGTCTTCCTTCCCACCCTTTTGTCCCACTTTCTGTCCACACTGCGATGGATGCAGCGCTGAGACATCCAGGGCCGGTGCCTTTGATGGCAAGTGCTGGAAGAGAGGGAGTGAGGTGGTGGGTCCTGTCTAATACATCTGCTTTTTTTATAGATCCAAACACTTTGAGGAAAGGTCTCAAGGAGTAATGTCTGCACAACCAGAAAGCAGCAGCTGGCAAGGTATTAATGCAAGGTACTAAGGTGTAGCAACTGGTAGTGGTAAAGCTGGGTTTTGCTACATGTACACCCACAGTAACAGGACATTTCTGCACTGAGCAAACACTTCCCAGCATCACTTTACACCTGCCAAGCCAGGCTGATTTAAAACTTACACAGCTCATACTTGTGAAAAAAGAAAGAATACTTTTTTAATCCCAG
The DNA here is from genome assembly GCA_013397195.1 of Hylia prasina. Lineage (NCBI taxonomy): Eukaryota > Metazoa > Chordata > Aves > Passeriformes > Sylviidae > Hylia > Hylia prasina. The sequence goes on from VYXD01010892.1 coordinate 503,191, forward strand.
CCCACGATTTCCACCAGAAGCACACAATTGCCTTTTATAGTGTTCTTTGGAGTATTTCTAGGTAACCCGTATAATCTGTTCTTAAATAACAACATGCCTTGCCCGAGCTCTGCTAAATCCCTTTATAAGCAGTGTGAAATGACAGCCACAGAAGCAAAATTCTAAAAATCCCCATATCCTTACTATTGCAAAATGAGCATACAGGGAGGTGCTGTTGCAGTTTCTTGCTGGCCTATTTTTGTACTGTAATCATGTTACAGAGAATTCAACTCCTGTCTAATCGCTAATGTTCCCATGTGTTTGTGCCATGTGGCTCATTGCTGAGCATCAGAGGATGAGGACTCTGCTTAAATTATTATGGGTGAAAAAAAGAGTGATTAATCTATTTCATGCCAAGATGAAAGTGGAGGCAAGGTAATCCGGCCTGGGAATATGACTGCACTTCCTTTGTAAGGACTTCTTTCCAGGGACTTCTGAAGGGAGGTTCAATGCCTCTTTCAAGTCATGGGCTGAAAACTGCTTCTGTCTGGCAGAGGATTTAATTAACAACCGGGGGGGAAAAAAAACCACCAAAAAAAGAAAACCCCAAACCCTGCCCCCTCTCTCCAAAAAAATCCCCCCAAAAACAGTGGCAACATCAGTTTTAAAGGTATTAAAAAGTATCTGTTTCTAAAAATGAGCCTGATAGATGTTCCCTTAATTGATCTGATCTGGCAGTGTCAATTTCCTGAGACCATCCGCCCTGCTCTGACACTGGCCAAGGACAGAGCTGTACTGGTGAGAGCTGAGCCACCATCAAGGTGCTCCTCTGCCCCTCTGAGTGCCTCTGGGAAACCAGACCTTAGTGCACTGGCATGGGCCCCAACCTTTCCAACCCCTTCCCCTCACTCTCTTGACTTTCACTCCTTTTGGCTGTCCAAATTTCCAGGGGAGTTTGGAGTTCTCAGGGGCAACTTAAAGACAAACCCGATGGGCCCAAAGCATGTTCTTACCTAAGACATAGTTTAGGGCTGTATCACTAAATACCTGCCTAGTCTGCTGTGAGTGTAAGGCCATGTGCAAAGCATTTTGGTTCAGTTTGTTTAAAGGTGTGCTTGAAGATGGGTGTTTACTTTGCTAATTCAGAGCCTTATGCTGCTGCAAGAGACATAAATGAGATGCAGAAGCTGGAAGTAGACAAATTCAGACTCTAATGAAGCCAGGACAGGTTTTACTTCTGATGGGCGCTGGGGTACTCCAGCACAAAGTGCCTGTTTGGCACAGGGTGTTGTTTGATGGCATCTATGGCTTGTGTCAGGTGGTGCCAAACCAGTCCCTCCTGGCCAGCAGGAAAGTGGGAACTCCCGTGCTGCTGCAGTCGAGGACTGCAGTACCCTGTGCTTTCATGGACAACACAATCACCCTGCTGAGCTCTGCTGCACAGAAGAGCTACTGTGAGGTTGGGAGGAAAAGACTGAAGACCTGGAGCCATGAAGGATGAGTCTCTCCAGCTCTTTTCCTGCATTTGTTGGGAGCAAGTACAGACAGACCTGAGCTGTCCTGCCCCAGCACCCGTGAAAGCACATTTAGTCAGCATTGCCCACCCTGAAAGGCACTCCTTCCCTCAGGAGCTGCCCTGCATTACCCAGTGCCAGGCAGAACACGATGCTGGGCTGCTTGAAGTACAGTGCTGGGCTGCCTCCAGATCAGAGCAGGCTCCTGCCACACCAGCCCAGAGCATGGCCAGCAGACCTCTGCTGTCTGCACCCACCTGCCCAAACAGGTCTTAGACTGGCTATAATCTATCTGGGCTTGTGCTTTAATCCTATCTGACTGTCACAATCTTTTCAAGTTGTTTTTTTTTAATTTCTTGTGGGTAGAGGCAGAAGAGGCACAGCTACACATTCTCCTGAAGAATGAGGCGTGTGTGAGCAGAAACAGTTTGCTTTGTTGACCTTGAAGATGAGTCCTCACCCACAGTGGCTCAGGTAAGAACTCTGCTGCGTGCCATGGAGAGCTTTCAGGCTGAGAGTTTCTCCAGAAATGCACTCCATGAGCATTCAGGAATACTCCAGACCTGAGAGAGTTCATCTTCTGTCTTGCTTCTTTAACTCAATCAGATGGTCCTACAGCTGACTGAGCACCAGATTCAGGCACAAATACACAAGTTTTTGTGTATTGTCTCTTTTGTCTTAGAGGCTCATGTTTCCTGTTCCACATGTAATGCTAAGCCTCAGGAATGCTGCTTGGAAAGTGCTGTTAGAACCCCAGTCTTGTGGGCTTCTGGCAGGAACGAAAAGTGATGCTGAGTTTAATACCATGTTGAGCAGTGGAGCCAAATTTGTTGCTGGTGAAACACAGAGTATGTCAGGGAAACTAAACAAAGCAAGTATTTGAACCATAAAGGTTAGAGTCACCAGTCAGCAGTCACTCAGCTGTTCTGAAAAGGTTTCCTTAATGACACTGATTAGATTACTAGAGAGGAACTTGAAAGAACCCACATTACTGCTGAGTTTGCAGACTCCTATCAATATAGCAGTGCCAAGGTTAGCTCCCAATCCAGGCTTGCTTCCCTTACAGTAATTTCCTGTAAAGATTATTGATAGTGAGTGAGTTCCAATGGTGACGTGCAACTCCTTTTGCCATTAGTGGGCTAAAAATTGTCATTACTTTCAGGCATAACACATAAAATAGTGACTGTATTCATGTCCCCTAACATTGTGAAGGCACTTAACATTTTTTTATATGAATATAGTTTTAAGGTGCTTAGTTGCTCTTGGCAGTGACTGACTGTGCAATACACTGCATATTTAATTGGTGAAATTTGAAGTCAAAATTATTCACAAATCCTAAATTCCTTCCCAAATTCCTTCCCCACTGTTTGCACACTACATTACTTAATTGGAGCAGCACTGCTGTGGGTCAGGCTCAGTAACCAGGGCATTTCCCAAGAGTTTCATGACTTTATCTCTTCCAGGCTGACATTTTCCTAGCTGAATACTCATCTGCCACACTCGGGAAGCCTGCAGTGAGGATGATGTAAGCTTTGCAGGTGCAAATCAAAGACAAATTGAATTTGGCCTTTAGTTATTCCTTGTTTAGTAGAACTGACATGACTGATAAGCTGAGGGGGAGAAAAATGGGAAAAAAAAGAAACACATCTAAGTTTCCTTCCAGTCAATTCCAGCACTTCAACCAGTGCTGTCTGCCTCTACAGAAACCAGCTGTAGGAGCCTGGGAAGAACTCTCATGTTGCCTTGGGCATAGCTTTGATCAAACAACCTCAGCTTGTCTCTCACAAAGCTTTCCTAATGCACCTGATATGGGATCCTGCCTGAGATAATGAATCATGGTGCCTTTAAAAGAAAGTAAAGGATTAACGTCAAACTCTGCCTCTAATCCAAACCAGTGCCTTGATCATTCCTCCAGTCTGCAGAGTGGTGGGACAACAGTCCTGGGCATCAGCTCGTGGGCTGAGCACCCATGAATGTAAGTCGCTGCCATCTGAGAGGCAGAATCAGTATTTCAGGGTGCATTGCTCCCTCTAGCTTACGAATTTAATGGAAGAGGTAGGAGAACTAAAATTAATTTTTAAACAGCCTGACTGGAGGGCAAAATCATTTTAATTAAATCTCATACACTCTTCCTCTGATCCAGCAGGCAGATGGTGTGTCCCTCCTGCACTTTGAAGAGGTTAGCCCAGAAAAGCTTCCAGAGAGAGCAGATCTGAGACTCTCAGAGCTCCCTTTCAGGCAAGTTTCCACTTCAGAGATCACTGATGCTGTCTGTCTGTTGACAGACCACGGAGACATGAAGTCAATAGACAGAGAGACATGATCCAGACACTGTCTTCCAAGGTGAAATAAGGGGAGGTCATGTATTTTGGAAATGGTAAATTTTGGAATTTTAGAGTTTTTCCTCTTGTGCTTCTGCTTGTTCAGTGAGTTTTGAGCACAACTGTTTGCACCCTGGTATGTCTTTCTCAAGAGGAGGTGCTTGTGAAGGTCCCAGAACAGGGAGCTGCCACACAGCACAGGCAGTACCTACCCAGCACACGCACCCATGGCACTGCTTTGCATTTGGCCTTGCCTGTGGGTCATATTTTCAGGCTTTATTCTCTGGCTGTGAAACTAAAACTAAGTTCCTTTTTATTTATTTTAAAAAAAGAAAATCTGTGTATATTTCTCCTTTATTTACCTCCACAGAACTGGAATTCCCAGAGCAGGGTAAAACCCAGCTCTTAGGAGATTTGTGATTAAAAGGGTGAGAACTGGCTTTGTTGAGAAAACAGGTTAGTTCCTCTGATCTGTTCCAGCTTAAGCATTTGTGCTGTTTTGGAAGCAGAGCTGCCAGCCTGGCTTCCCCAAACACCGTGTCCTGGCCCCAGAGGAGTGGGGCTGAGACCAGCAGCAAGCCCGGGGTGTCCTTCTGCAGGGCTCCTGGACAAGGACACCTTCCAATGCACCCTGCTGCTCGGCCTAAGGCCCTGCTCTGGGGGAAGTGAGTGGGGAAGGAGGAAACATTACTCCTGTCTCATGCTGATGGGTGAGGTTGGAGGCTCAGAGGCTGCAAGGGCAGCTGCACTTCAGTGGAGCAAAAAGCCAGCAGTGCGGTGGAGGAAAGGGAAAGCTGGGGAAGAGGGAAGCCAGGGAATGCTTCCCCTCTGGGGGCAGTAGAACTTTCTTTTGAAGGCTAGAAGCAGCACATCTTTGAAGTCTGTTTCAAACTGAGTACATAAGAGCTCTGAGGGTGTTCACATAACAGAGATGCCTGGCAGTAGTTCCAGGGATTGTGCAAGGGCTGCCATGAAGTCAACCAAGAATGAGATGAAGGAGCCGCTCCCCAGCCAGAGCTGTGGGGTGGGACTGCCAGCCAGGCACCCATCTCTCACCATCTGACAGGGTAGGTGGAGCAGCTGGAAAGCCACTCTTTCCACAGCAGAGAGCCCTCATTCCCATTCCAAAAGAGCCTGCCTACAAGCCAGGGGAGTTGCTGCCCACCTTTAGTGAATCGTTAGAGCTGGGCTCCCTTCAACTCCTTCAGCCAGTATTGTATGGGCCAAAGAAAATTTTAATGCTTCTTTTTTAACCATTTGTAGAACTTCTTTGAACCTCTGGGTCACCCAGATGCCTTTGGGAACCTCTGGCCACCCCCAGCCATGACCACGGCAATGCCTTTCTGGCATGCTATGGTTTCTCTGTCTGAACACCAGCATGTCCAGCATCCTCTTGTTGTGCTGGAAGACACTCATTCCCAGGCCACCCACTGCATCCAGTGATAAACACAATGAGTGTGTGGGGCACAGGGATGGACTGCAAGGGCCAGCTAGTGCTTTGTGTGTGGCATGTGCTGACATGAGTACCCACAGCAGCCAGCTCCTCATTGCCCAGAGGAGGGGACTCCAGAGTAGGAGAACAGCTGAACTGGTGACTGTTGTGTGGGTGGGACAGAAAGCAGTGCATGAAGGCTGTTGGTGGGCTGCCAACCAGCCCACATGGATGTGAAATAACTCTATTTCCATTGTAATCAAGATTTATGAGAGCTATTGATGCGCCTCATGCGGATGTAGCACCACTCAATGTTGCCAGCACAGACTTACACCCATGCATATCTTTAGGTGTGTGTCCTGGTGATTATCAATTGTGCCCTGAACACGATGGCAAGATTGGAATGTTTCTAACCTGCTGCCTGGGAAATATGTTTTATGGTGCTTTTGCCTTTTTTGCATAGTCCTTCCTCTGCGTCCAGTAGATGCTGCCATGGTATGATTCTCATGGCATGCCACATGTACTGTGTAAATAAATGTGGAAAATAGATTTTCTTACGAGTCCTGCTGCACGTGCCACAAACAGCTGGACCCGCAGGTTACAGAACATGATGAAATGTTTCCCCGCCTGTTCTTACCTGGAGATATTTCAGTACCATTTCCCTGGTGATTCAAAACCTGTTTCTTCATGCTTCAAAACTAGGTTCTACGTGCTGGGGATGGCTTGCACAATCTTTTTCCAATGCAGAGTTCAAGCACTTCTGGTACTTTCATGAAGAAAAATGGAGCAAGGTTTCATGTTTGCTAATGCCACACCTCAAGCAGTTTTTCTTAAAAATAGTGATATTTTTAGAAAACAACAAATACTGGATTGTTGTCATCTTAATATTCCTGACTTACAAGCCTTCAGTATGTGGCAAATCTGAGTTTTCATATTTTCTTTGTGAATATGAGTGCTGGATACTTTCCTATTAATTTGGAAAGATTTTACTCTTTCATTACGATGAGTGTGCAGGAGTTTGGCCTCTAAGAAAAACATTACATCTTTCAAACTCTTAACAACAAAATAACATGACAAGATATAGCCCAACTATAAAATGCTAAAAATAACTTTGTCTTTATGCCATATAACAAAACAAGATTATTTTATTTTTTATTTTATGGGTATACCTTTAAACTGAGTCAAGCTCAAGGAAAATTTCAGTCTTCCCAGAAAAGATTTCACAAGATTTTATGTGTAACTAAATAGAGGGTTGTATTATAGTACATAAATCACAGTATTTTCTACACAAAAACTTGTTGGGTAATAGAAGATAGCTCAGCAGGTGGCTGATGACAATAACAGGTTATAGTTCAGATTCATTTCAAAGAACATGACCCACAGGTTAAAAATAAAAATACTGTAAGTAGTCATTCAGTTAGAAAATATACAGGAAAGCCCATATAATTAGGAATGTTTCACTGAGCATTCTGGAGAAATACATGCACACTAAAGACCGAATGGTAAATTAGATAGTGGTGAATACTGAATTGCATTATTATGTAGAAGGATTCTGGGTTCATGGGCTTTAAGCACAGCTCATTGATTTTTCTTGCTGCCTCCTGACTTAGGGTTTAGAGGAAAAAGGCAGCAGCACAAAGGCTTTAATGAAAAATGACATGGCTGCATACATTGCTGCCTAGCCAAGGAGAGGCAGGAATTGTCTTTTAAAAGCAGCATTGCATCAGCTCCTTTGGTTTTAAATCAAATTCTGACCAAACTTTCTGTGGGTCTCGAGAGGGTTTGCCAGGTGAATGAGCTGCCACATGTCTCAGTGGTTTAGCTTAATTTAAAAGACAGTTTGGAAGCTGTGTGAACATGTACCCACAGTGGACAATTATATAAAAATTTGCCCATAAGGTTAGCTTACTGTAATCCCAGTTATCCACAATGTGGCTTGGACTTTGGTATGTGAAGGGGTTATTTATTATTATTATCATTGGTAATCACATGGCAAAGTACAGGCTACCAGCACCACTCATCTTCTGTACAACCAAGGAGCGCATCATCAAGGACACAGGAAAACTTTGGTCTCTTCTGAGTGTCACTGGGGATTTTGATCTGAGGGTATCTTGTGGCAGGGATGTCATGCACACATCTCAGGCCTGCATGTACATCATGCACTTCATGCTTGAGCAAAAAGGAAGCGAGTTAGGACTTTGTCCCACAGTTTGTCAAGCAGAAAAATGTGGTCACTGTTTTACCACGTAAATAGAGAAATTCAGAGCACAAAGACTGTCTTTAGGTCTTCAGTCTAAAAACCTTAACTCGGTGAAAGGGACTAGTGTTGAAATACTCTGTAATACTCTGGGTCCTTCTTTGTGTCCTGCCCCCATCTATCACCTGAGCTAACTACCATTTAGGTAGCAGGTTGGGTTTACTGCTACCCAGCATTGTCAGTGAGGAGTATGGAAGGTACCCATAACAAGTTCCCAGAAAAAAATTCTGAATTGCTGCTGTATTGACCTCACTGACGAATTAGATTGAGCAGATCTACACAGAAAAAAGTTAATAGGAAGAATAAATATCAATAAATATTCCCTATGTATCTGTCCTGTGCCTGTAATGATAATCAGTTGCCTCTTGTTTTGACTGGAGCAGCAGCACTGATTTTCAGGCAGGTGAGCTCTGTCTATTCATGTGCTTGTCTAACAATGATTTGCTCTTCTCTTTAGTTTTTGATAGTTTTTAAATCATCTTGCATGTTGAAGCCTTCAGGGTGTCTTCATGAAAGGCTTCTGTAACAGAATGATTAATGGGGGTATCAAGTTAATGCTGTAACAAGAGGTATCAAGAAGGACTACAGAGCTGGGAGTGTGAGGGACTCTGGGGAGCATTATTTTTTCATCAACTCTCCTGGTCAAAGGGAAGGGATTTGAAAGGGCCAGTCGAACCTGGTGACTCAACAAATGGTAACAGAAGTGGGGCCACAGCCAGGGCTTGGCTGCTTAGACCACGAGTCCCACTTTGAGAAACCTGGATTACTGATGGGGTCCATCTGTCAGAGAAAGAGAAGAGTATCTTTTTGGTCAAGGGCTTGCCCAGCTGGTGAAGACAGCTTTAAAGTAAAGGTGCCAGGGGAGGGAGACCTCAGTCCTTTCCAGTCCTATGATGCCAAGGAAAGCAAGAGATGCCTAGACCCTGAAGTGGAATCACAGGTCAGCAGGAGAGCACCTGAAGGGCAGTGCAAAGGAATTCCATTCACTCCAGCCAGAGAGTTGGTTTCTCTGGGGACCCGACTGCACGGCCCCTGTGCAAGCACACCTGGCATGGGGATAAACAGGAGGAGGCAGAGACGTGCACACACCTGCAGGGCTGTGATCTTGTGTCCTGGGAGTGTTGGAATGGAAGGACAGGCAGGAGAGATGAGGGCAGGGGGTTACCCTCTATGCCAGTGACCAGCTGGAGTCGTGGAGCAAAGTCTGGGGGGAAAGAGGAGCCAACTGAGAGCCTGTGGGTCAGGATTAAAGGGAGGGCAGGGAGAGGTGACATTGTAGGGGGGTCTGCTGCAGCTGCCAGGCCAGGAAGCACATGAGGTCCTCAATGGGCATTCTCACATTCAGAAGTCCTGGTGTTCACTGGGGACTTCATCCACCCCAATATCTGTTGGAAGGACAACACAACAGAGCATAAACAATCCAGGAGGTTCCTGGAATGCATTGATGGTAACTCTTCCAAGGGATAGGGGAGCCGACAAGCAGAAGTTCTATGCTGGACTTTGTTCTCACCAACAAGTAGGATCTGGTGGGGAATGTGGATCTCCAGGGCAGCCTGGGCTGCAGTGACCATGAAGTGGTGGAGTTTGAGATCCTCAGGGTGGTGATTAGGGTGCACAGCAAGCTCAATACCCTGGACTTCAGCAGAGCAGATTTTGGCCTGATCAGGGATCTGCTTGATAGAGTGCCATGGGAGAAAGTCCTGGAGGGAAGAGAAGCCTGAGAAAGGTGGTTAATATTCAAAGGTCACTTCCTCCAAACTCAGGAGTGATGCAAAGAGGAAGTCAGCAGGACTGGGAGAATGAAGAACTGCCCACTGTTGGAGAAGATCAGGTTTCAGACCATCTAAGGAACCTGAAGGTGCACAGGTCCATGGAACCTGATGAGATCCATCTGTGGGTCCTGAGATGGAGGAAGTGGGTAAGCCAATATACATCATATTTCAGAAGTCATGGAGATCCAATGAAATAACACTGACTAAAAAAGGGAAGACATAACCCTCATTTTTAAAAAGGGAAAAAAGAAAGACATCAGGAGCTACAGGTTAGTCCATCTCATCTTAGTGCCCTGGGAGTGTTCAAAGCCAGATTGGACGGGGCCCTGAGAGACTTGATCTAGTGGAAAGTGTCCCTACACATGGCAGGAGGGTTGGAACGAGATGATCTATAAGGTCCTTTCATAACCAAACCATTCTATGAATAATCTTAGGACTAAACTGAAATATGGTGATGAAATCTGCAAGATGTTTACTCTGCCCAAACACAAAAAGAAGGATTTATTAGACATCTACTAAAAATGATTGACAGTCAGTATCTGTATCTGTTTTAATATAATTTTAGTCTGTGATCTTTAATGTTTCCATGTTTACTAAAAGGAGAGGCTATGGTTAGTTAATCCAAGAGCTACAGAGTGCCTTGTCATTGCAGGAGGTATGATATGTCACTTTTTAAAGTTTTAAAACAAAACAGTTTTCAGCAGAGGCCTCCCAGACCGTGGGTTTACAATCTGTGCTTGGGAAACAACACCTCTCAAGCCGTTGCTCAAGCCAATGAGAACCTGCTTGTTCAAGGTGTGCCTTATACACACCCTGTTCTGCTATATAATTCATGGTAATTATATGCTCACTGAAAACACAGAACAAAACCAGAACTGGGAACAAATAGACAGTCTGGGAAAAAAATNCAGGACATGGATGGAAAGCAACCCTGAGAAGGAAGATTTGGGATTGCTGGTGAATGAGAAACTTACAGTATGTGCTGGCAGCCCAGAAAGCCAACTGCATTTTAGGACTACAGCCTCATGTAAATTAAGTTTATTTTGCATATTAAAAAAAATGGGGATAGCAAGATATTCTGGTTTCGGTATATTTTAATACTTTTATAGATGTATTGATGTCTGCAAAGACAGCAATAATTATGTATGTATTTGTTTTGGTGCAGATGGTTTTAAAATGTGTAGGTGTCATTTTTAATTAAAAAATAAATAAATTTTAGGGCATCCTAAACCATTTTTTTCCTGCCAACATGTACTTTTCTTGCAACAGCCAGCTTATTCTCTCTCTTTTTCTCCCAGCAGCACATGAATGCTACCATGTTTCTCCCTCATCTTTGGCTTCTCAGCCAGTCTACAGGATTCTGTGAAAGCCTGTGTTGCCTTCATACCTCACTGCCTGCATTCTGCTCTGTATGAATGCATGTCTGCATGCACTCTGTCTCCCCAGCTGCAGAGCAGTCTCAGCTCCTTAGGGAGCCCTTTCTTCCTGAAAGTGTGTACTTGGAATGCTTTCCAGCAACACACCTTCCTTTGGTTGGAGCCAGATCCCTCTGTGTGCAGATCCTACCCTTTTAGGAGCTGTGGGTATCCTTCACTGAGGTTCATCAGTTTTGGAGTGGGCTTCAGATATTACTGAGATGTTAAGGTTTGTTTATTGGGGAATTTGGTGGCAGTGTTGCTGTCTAACATGTCAGGTTCTTTTGCTGACTGGTACATACAGGAAGTACCCGTGGCTATGATTTACCTTTTCTCTTTGTGTAAAGGTCAAGCTGATGTGGTGCTATTCTTCCATTTTGTTTTTAATAAAAAAAATTTCGTCTTGTGAGACTGACATATTTGGTGAGGGAAATAATAAAACATACCTCATGTAAATCATCATTAAAATATTACCATTGCTGTTAATTTTCCAGAAATTGAAATACAAATATTTTGAAAGCTATGCTCTAACTACTGTATTTCCAGGACTGTTTGTTGTCCAGATAATAGCTGTGTATTCGCTTTGCTCATCCCTTCTTCTCATTCCTCATAGTTGTCATAGCCTTTCACAGAGAAAAGACAAGAACTATTCTCCATAGGCTTGGCAACTCCCTTCTTTGTCAGAGTCATTTCTTCAAACTGTCAGTGAGTTTGTCATGCTTTCCTTGAGATTTTGTGAGGTCTTATCAGTGTGAAGGTACATTAACATAACTGTATTGTCTTGTGTTGGCCTCAGCCTCTGAAACAATCATTCTACCTGGATGAATCCTGAACTAAAGTGAAAGTTTCCTGCGATGGAGGGAAATTAGAGGGGCTCCAAATTACTGTTATTATCCATGTCCCAGCCTATCACTATCCTGGGTAATGGGGAGTTAAATTTGGGACATAAAAACATGAATCTGACTAAAGCATGTATTTTAGAGAGGCATTCATTTAGGTTTGATTTTGCTCTTGTTCTGATTAGGTCATTCTAATTAATAATCTGTTTTTGAAAGAAGACAAGTGAATATTAATTAGCCTAATAAAGGAATGTGATGGCAGTAAGCATAATTCAAAATTTTCTGAAAGTTGAGACCTTTGAGAAACAGGTGAGCTTGGAACTGAAAAGGTGGAACCTGTACAGCCCATGATCCTCATCAGTTAATGTTTAGCCTGGGATTTTGAGGTATGTGATGAAAAGACCATAGGTACATCAGGAAAAACTCTACTGAGAATGCTAGAGTTAAATGGAATAAAATCAGACAGTGTGTTGAGAGCAGGTTTTCAGTCCATTGTTCAATTTGGACTAGATTTGACCCACTGACCTCAGTGAGGTCCTTGAGAGTTTTAACATAGTTTTCCCCTCCATAGGATAGAAAAAAAAATGTGATTTGGATATGACATTTGTTTCCTAAGCTCACCTGGGCCATTTGCACTTTCCACACAAGGAAGACACACTATGGTGTGGATGTTTCTCTTTGTCTACCCATTAAGCTACAATAGCAGTATTCCTGCTTCGTACATAAGGATGGAATTTGGGGGCTATGGCTGCCAAATTTGAAGATTTAAAACATATAATAGCTTAGTTTAATTTTTGAGGATTTTTAAAAAAAATTATTTTATTTTTTTTTTAAATGGGATTTAGTCCTTTGCCATATGAAGAAATTGCAGTGGCTAACTGAAAGTGAGGCTTGTGGAAAGTGTTCTAATTTTTACTAACACTGAAGATTAATGACTAATCCCCTGCCAGCCCTTATCACTTCAAGTAGGCATTTTGGCTTTGTGTGTTTTTCTCTAAAAGAGTTGCTGTAGAAGAGTTGCTGTGAGTGTGGCAGGAGAGTGAGCAGTCTCCTGCTGGCCTCTGTCCCCCAGAGCAGCTGCAGGGAGTGAGTGGGATGTGCTCACCCTGGCTTGGGCACATGCAGGGTTCCATGCACTCTGCAGCACACCTGGAGATGTGTCTTTGCAGGGTTTGCAGACCTGGTGGAAGCACCAGTTTACATCTCTGGTTGTCAGAGAGTGCTCAGGCATGTCCTTAACAGCCCCTGATAGGCAGAGCCTCTTCTTGAATCCCAGGCTTACAGTCCCTGACTTCTTGGGAAGGCTGCACGTCTAATATCTGCAATGTGTTCAGCTTCTTACTCTAGGTGACATTAATGCCACAAGAATCTCTGGCAGTTTCTGATGCAAGAGCATTTGAATTGTGAGTTTGCAAAAGGAGACAGCTCAGGCTCTCAGAGCAGGTTAACCAGCTAGAGGATGCCCAGGTAGGGATCCTTTCTTAGCATAATCTTCTTAGTCTTGCTACTCTACAAACCACCACACAAACTCCCATTTCCTCCTCAACTATTGGGAAAAAATCCCTGATGATCATTTACCAATTATTTATGTTTATTTGCTTGATCTGTATTGGAAAATATTTTAGAAGCTGTACTTCTATACAGTTCTCTGAGCAGGGATTTTCAAATATGCATTTCAGCTGCTAACAAGTGACAGATTGTGGAATTCTCTCTTACGTAGTGCTAAGAATCAAACTACTGGAATATGTCACCTGTTTGTGCACTTTCAAATGGTAATTTAATCAAAACTTCATCAGGATACAAACCTCTGTCATTTCTCTCACACAGACCCACCCCACCCCCTGACAATTTTCCCCTGTGAAGTTTGGAATAGATTTTGGTGGAAACAAAGTAGAACGTGAAGAGTCATATTCAATATTAGAGTGACACCATGCTTGTAAACAAGATTCTCTATGCACAGCTGTACATGATTTGTTGTGATGCAGCATTCTTTCTGATACTGAAAAAAACCATTAAATGTCACTGGACATGTTCTGAATTTATCTGTATGCCTGTTTATGCCTTTTTATTGGGAAAAAATCCCTGACTTTTACAGTGGCGAGGTTTTGCAATCCATGAGTTTTGTTCCTCCTATATTTTGCACAGGTTAGTGGAGATGCGTGTGGCACTGTAAATGACTGTGGTTTTTTTCTAGCAAGTTGTTGGAATCATTTTGAGCAACCAGGGCTCAGCACAATGTCCCTATAACCTTTAAGATTATTTCTGCTGTAGAGTTAACTTCAGTAGCCACATAGATACTGCCCATGTACCCCTGCTGGAAAACTGGAGCTGTGAACTGGTGTGTGTCAGCAGTGCTGCATCTGACATGTCTTTAGGGATGGGGTAACCCTCCCACAAGGCTGCCTGGGTTTCACACTGTAGGGAGCAGTCCTTGGGCAGCCTGCAGAGCACAATGCCACCTGCTCTCTGCCGTGCCTGCAGGCAGGCACTGAGTCCTGAGAACCTGCTTGTGGACATGGCCGAGAGGAGAGAGGGGAGCAGAGTGTTGGGAAGCAGCTGGAGCAGCAGTGGGGTGGGAATCACAATGCCTAAGTACCACTTCTATATGTGTGTAGCTTGGGGCTTGAACCTGTGGATTTAAGTGTGGACACAATATTCCTGTGTCCTGTGAGAGGGAATTCAAAGCTGCCCTCATAATTCAACCTGGATGCCAAGACTGTCTCTTGACATCCCTGTCTCTCTGCACACCACTTCCACTTGAGCTGTGTGAATCAGGACAGTCATCTCAGTCCAAACCTAAGAGTCAGCCTAACTCAGATCTCAGTAAGGATGGTGCCTAAAAATAGATATCCAGGGAAGGTGGTAATCACAGGCAGAATGAGTAGTGTTTCTTCCCTGGGAATCTCTCTGCTATTCCTGATGCTGTGTGACTCCAGGAGGAGCATTTAATATCCCTCATTGAATATTTCTGCCATTGATTTGTCCATTTGTTTTTGAGCCAAAACTTTCTGCTCCTGACATGTTTGAAGGATAATTTAGTATTTGTTTTATGCCACAAGCAAAATGCATCTTAGACTTTATTTTGCCCACTTTACTATGCTTATCCTGCCAGATATTGTAATGACCTGTTGACCACTCATCTAGTTTGTACTGAAAACACCTGAACAGCAAAATTCCTGTAGGGCTGATTATTATCTGAGACCTTCTTGTATGCTAATGCTTCCACCTTTCTGGACAACAGAAGTATATTGTGGTTTGCTACCAGAAAAATGGAGAGCAGTTCAATAGTAGTTCCATAACAAAGAACTGTGGGTTCTGCTTTTAAATCTCCCAGTAACACATTTGGATGACCTCCATGAAATCCCAGTCTGGGCAGGAAGGCTTTGTCTGGTTGCTGCTGAAACACTGATTATTCACATAAGCTCAGAAATAATTGCTGATCAAGGTTCTGACATTCTTGCTATTTTTTTTCTAACAGTAAATAATTTGTAAAATCTGTTGCATAATAAACCAAGCTTCTTGTAGCCAAATAAAAAATGAATTTAGAATTATGTAGCTGAAACTGACTCTTTTCTTTGGTAATCCCAGTAACTTGTTTCAAATTGTTAGTTTTGTGCTACATGTTCCTTTTTATTATTATTATTTTTTAATAATCTGCTGAGGTAGCTGTCTAGAGGAGTTAAATCTTCAAATCTGCAGATTACATACAGAACTGACAGCCAAAGCCCTCCCAGAATTTGGAGAAAGCTTCTGAATGGGAGCTTTCTTGTTAGAAATATGTCAGATTCCAGTTTTGTTTTTAATATAAGCACATTTGCTGAGTCCTGCTGCAAATTTACTTGCTTGAGGAAACAACTCAGCCATCTGATGGTGACAGTCATGACTGATGTCCTGAAATGAATTTGGCCCATAACAGTAGTGACATGATCAACAGTTTTGAGGACTCAAGTAGCCCCTGTAGTGCAAAACAGCAGTTGCATAAAATATACTGTCTGTTTTGATAAAAATGTGTCTACATTTTTTGTCTTTTTATTTAAAGAAAAGTTGTTAGAGGGAATTAGAATTCATGTTTCAAAATAACTTTGCTGGTTATGTTACTCTTGTGCTGTTCTGTATATATGTTTGGGGTTCGTAACAGCTTATTAACCAGAGATTTCCTTCCTTGTGACTAGCACTCCAAACCTCTGTAGTTGGGTGTCCCAGCATATTTTTTTTTTTTTTTTTTTNTGTCCCCACTTTTTTTTTTTTTTTTTTTTTGGCCACTTGGATCTGTCACTCCTGTATGTGCTTGTACAAATCATCTGTGACCGTGGTTCAGAAATTGTGGCTTTGCTTTGCTTTTTTGTCCCAAAAGGAATAAGAAATTATTTTGCATCTCAGGCTGTTGTTACTGTCTCTTCTGTTCTCTCAGCAATTTTTTTCTCTTGGCTTAGGTGTTCATGATATGATGCATAACTCCCATGTAAAATTTAGTGGCATAAAATAGAAAAGGTTAATATTTTTCATTTTTCAGTTCTGTGAAGAGCAGTTTTTAAGGTTGAATATTAATAAGCACTGTAAAGGCATACATTTTTAATGTGGCTGCTGCCCACATTTGAAATTAGGTCATTCAGATTTTCCTCTTGCTGTTTATTCCAGCAGTTAATACATCACATGAAAGTAGAGTTCAAGACCAGTGGGTTTTACTAATTAGAAGGCTGAAGGTTGTATTTGGAAGGCAAAACATAAAACTATCTATTTTCTCTCTAGTAATTCTTGAAGAAGCTGGTAAACCTAGAAATGAAATAGAGGCAAAGCCATGCATTTTAAGTTGTATTTTGCAGTCTCTCCCAGTTGGAAACAAGACAGAAGTCTGATTACAAATGTTTGCAGCATGCAGTTGGAGATGTGCCAGGATGGCACTATAAAACATTTGCACTGGGGTTTTGATGGGAGTTGGCATTGTTACTGACTTACCTAAGGAGTTTTAAAGGTTAGTCAAAGTAAAAGTTGATCTTTTAATGGGATTACGAATTTGTATTTTTCTCTATAGGAGTATCCTTAGTGCCAGATTTCCAATAGGTATGTTTTGTAAAAATGAAGTTAATTTTTTTACATACTTTTCTAGTCCCTGCTTGCATTATTGTTTGCAAGATGCCAATTTCTGTGCACCCGATAAATAATGGAGATGCCGATCTAAATGTTTCATATCCACTCCTGAAGATCAGTAAGTAACAGTAACTCTTACAAAGCTGAAAATGGTCTGGAAAGCTTTTTAGTTACTATGTACCATCTCTTGCAAAGCTACTTAAAAGTTAAAGTGTATACCAATGGCTTCCTATAAAGATACAAAAATAATGCTTATCTGGTATTTGTAGTTGTCACGCTTGGAAGGAAGTATAACATTGTTACATTCAATAATAATCAAAATGTCTTTTCTTTCAGCTCCAGCGGTAAACCGATTCACCAGACGTGCATCCGGTAAGCTGAATGAAGTTCCATTTGTCTACATAATGATTGAAACATTATGCTGACAGTGATTGTCATGTAAAACGTGCTATGACATTAGTCAAAGTTCTTTAAAGATGTTGGACTTGGGCTATTCTCTAATCTGTTACCTGCTTTACTGAAAAATGTGGCTGAGGTTTCAGGTCATGGAACTTGCATGAACCCTTCTTGTTGCTGTGGAATTTACTAAAAACCTAAGCTTCCTCACCCCCCTTTAAAGAAAATAGTTTCAGTTCTAGCAGATCTGAAGGTTGAAAGCAAGAACTGAATGTAATCTGAATGTAAGCAGGGTTACCTTGCTTACTTCACAGACAACCTGAAACTGCAATTTTGTGATCAGCTATGCATGAGGAAATGCACAACTGTGTTGGAAATCTCACTGTTTTCCAAATGCAGGCTGGTTTGTGTGCATGCTGTGTTGTTGTGCTGTGCAGAGCTGGTCTGGAAGCACCATTCCCATGGTGGTGGTGAATTGTTGTACTGGGCATGTACCTGCCTTACCTGGTGCTGGTTTGTGTATTCTTCAAGTTAACTTGGTTCTTTCTGGCTCAGAGGACTCTTTACCTTATTTCCATTACATATAGCAGATCCCTCCAAATTATGGATCATTAAACGTTAATATTCTTGGCTTTTCCTTATTGTTCTGCTGTGTCATGTCCTTTAGGCTTAATTTTTGAGGGCTTTTTTCTTCTGAATTGTGAGGCTCAGAATCTGGATCTTCTTTGTTTTAAGTACTATGAATCTGAAAATGTGGCATAAAAGTCACCATGAAATGTAATGAAACTCATGGCTGACTCATAAGAGTCAGGAGAGCAGGAGATGTGAGCTATTCCTAGTTATTTCAGTA
Organism: Hylia prasina; assembly: GCA_013397195.1. Classification (NCBI taxonomy): domain Eukaryota; kingdom Metazoa; phylum Chordata; class Aves; order Passeriformes; family Sylviidae; genus Hylia; species Hylia prasina. Next base: position 521,054 of record VYXD01010892.1, read on the forward strand.
TGCCAAGTATAAAATGCTCTTTGTTTTCAACTTCAGGTCATTTTTAATAAATGGATTTCATAATGCAGTGAGTCTATCCACACTTCTAGTTTCCTAGTTACAACCTCAGTCAGGTAGTCCCTTGTCAATGTAAAAACCCTGGTGAAAATCCTCAGGATTACTGAGGAACTGTACAGAAAAAAGGAGGTTTGCAGGATTGGTGCATCGCAGAACCACACAATGGTTTGGGTTGGAAGGAACTTTAAAGATCACACAGTTCCATCCCCCTGCCATGGCCAGGGATGCCTTCCACTATCCCAAGTTGCTCAGGGCCCTGTCCAGCCTGGCCTTGGACACTTCCATGGCTGATCTGGGTAACCTGTGCCAGTGCCTGACCACCTTCACATATGTAGCACAAAGTAAGAAAATGTAATTAATTCCAAATAGTCTCATGCTTTAAGTGATGATAACACTTCATGAGGTGCAGTAGCTTGAAATGGAAGGAATGATTTGTTAACTAGTGCTCAGTAACAGTGAGCAGGGTTCTATGCAAATCACATTTCATCTTTTAAGGAGAGTTCTACTGTGACTGATTGTTAGCTGACATTAATGAATGCAGTCCTTCTAACAGATGTGTGATAAGCTTTTGCATTCAGAGAGTTTGATTGTTTGAAAAGCTAATACTTGCACACAAAAAGCCCCCAATCAGTTGTTCATAATGTTTCTTTCATATTAAATTAACATTTATTTTTAAAAGAAAACTAAAAACATAAGTCTGAATTTTTTGTGCAATTATGGGAGAAATAATTTCTGTGAGGAATTAATATTTCATGTATTTTGACCTTGTTGTGGAGAGATAGAATAGTTATCTTCTTATTCACAATAATGAGTCAGGTGGTGTAGTAAATCGGATGTAAATTGTGAATACATTTCAAACAAACAAGGTAATGGTGCAGTCCATATTGTTAAGTGTACTATTTTATTAAGTTAGTGGTAGCTTTAATAGTTAAAATAACTATTTTCAAATGAGAAAGCCTGTGAAAGGTGATAGTTCTTACTTTTCGTCTTAAATGATAAATGACTGTCAGAAAAGTACAGTACATTTAAGAAACTTGATTGATAAAATATTAAAGTAAAAATATAAATCAGACTATGCTGGTAGTATAAACATTTCACAGGGATGTTTGCAGGCCTAACCATATTTTTAAATACTTTTCTTAATTGAACAGTTGTCTGTGTAGATTAAGGCAATCAAGATACCTTGCAAGGGGAAAAGCTAGATAGTAGCTGATGGGTTTGGTTGTTTTTATTTTATGCTTGGTAGCTTAATGGCCTTCCGTAGTCAAAGCTGATTCTCATGTTTAAGAAATGCCATATATATTATGTAGGCAGACCAAATGAAATATAGGGATTTTTTTTCCTCAATATTTTTCCTTAATTTTAGGCTGTTTGGCTAAGATTTAGTTTAAAATTTAAAATGTGCACTTGTTGATTGTTGATTCTTGAGTGCTTTTGAAGACTTTCTTTGTGGTGAATATTTCTCCAAGCTAGCAGTGAATATTAGGAGAGTTAGCTGTAGAATGTGGTTTCATGTTATACCTGACTAATGATACTGGAGACTGATTCTGGGAGGGTGTGGCTTCAGGATCCTTTTTTGTCATACCTCTGCCCATGGGTTCTCCCTACTTCTCTTGCACACACCTAGGAGTTGTGCTACCTGAGGGTGGATTGATTTAAATAAAACAGAAACACACGAGGTTCTGGTGCATTGATTTGCATTAGGTTTCCAAAATTTCCTCACAGAGAGCAATAATTCTCTACAGTTTGATGTATTTTGATGTTTCTGTTACTCTTCGGGTAATGCCTAGTATTTTACTTGGTTGCATAAGATATAGTTATTTTTCCTAATTGTGCTAGAAATTAGGCACCCAGAGTTTAATTGCTGAAGTACCTACTGAAAATAATACTGTACAGCATTTATTATTTAACAGCTGTTCCTGTTAACATGCTGAGAATGTATTAATGAACTGTCATTGGTATGTAGAGGAAAAAAGCAGAAGTAAGCTAGGATAAATTAGCTGTTCTAGAATTCCAGTTCTTAAAATTTATTGAGCTACCTAATTAGGTATCTCTGATGTGTGTTTATTCATATGTATGTGTATATTTACAATGTGGGCTCTATACATAAAGTACACTTACAGTGCTGGTGACAGCTACTCACAGGCTAGTTAATAATGCACTCCATTGTTCTAGGCTATGCACAAAGAATAATAGATATCACACTTAAAAAGAGGACTTTAGTAAGAAGAGGAGATTAAAAATACTTTGTAGAGCTAGAATGAACAATGAGACAGCTGCAAGTAGTTAATCCTTAATTTTCCTTTTCAAATCTGGTGGCACTAAGATGAAGAGAAAGGAAAACAACTGTTGAGGTGATCACGAAATTTGGGTATGGAATAAAAGGGAGCATGAAGGGCACCCCTTCATCCCTCAGATAGGATGCAGGAGGTTCTATGCAGCCTCATAGAGGGGAAAATCTGGGAGCAAGTTCGCCAGAACAATTTATTCTTCTTCTTTGGAAGGAGCCATTAGGAAGAATGACAAAATAAAAGTTTTGGTCTGCAGTATTCCTGAACCATTGTGTGGACTGGATTAGTCATGCCCAGAGTAGCGTTTATATATATCACTGCTGCTTTTCAATTTAATGATTCCTACAGGAAGCATGACAATGTACTTAAGAATCATGGTAAATTTTACTGCATTTAGACTACAGGAGTCCTGTTAGTGAAGGAATGGCTAATTGCTTTCTGAAATTATGGAAGAGCATAGACGATATCAAATTAAATGGTTAAATATAAACTAGTATTTAGGAAGAGCAAATTTACATTGCTAGCCAAGAATAGAAAATGTCCCTAGGAACAATATTTCACTTGTGATTTTCAATCAACTCAACTATATTGAGTTTTTCTTAAAAAGATTGTCACCCACTTTCCTGGCATATTAAAAATTGTCAGAGAAAGGCAGCATACTGAAATGAAGTGCTATTCCCTTTTATAGAGTAAGGCAGAAACTGGGATTGTACCAAAAATAATGGTGTGGAATTTAGTAACTGTAAAGTCCCCTTTGAAATGCTCAGGTAGGATGCAGTGTTATGGTAGAAGCATACCAAGTGACAGAAGAAAGAAGAATTAAGAACTCTATTGATGAACCAGTAATTCCAGTTCTTCAAGAAGAATTACTGGTTCTGCTTCTGGTGAGTGGTGAATAACCCCCAAACTGAATTCAAGTGATGTTGGATTCATCTTTGTTAGTTACACACATGTAGTTAATCCAAAATTTGAAATGTTCAATATGTGACATTTCTTAAATAAGCAAGGACATAGCTGACACACAGTGGTATCTAATACTAAAACTCAATGAAGCTCTAGGACTGTTATTGTCATGGTGAGGAAAACCAGAAGAAAACCTGCTGTCAGAATTTGAGAGTGTATCTACATTGCATGAACAGAGTGCAGTAAAGAAGGCATATTGTGCCTTGCCAGGGTCCTTCTTACAATCACCGTCAGTGTAACACTCAAATCCTTTGCTGAATAACCATAAGGGTGTGGTGCAATGAGCTGTAAGCACCCAGAGCCACTGGATCAGGGGGAATGCTGTGCTTCAGTCTGGTCCTGGTCCTGCTTCAAGCACATATCCAGAGTTGGGAGGAAGGTACAACTCCTGTCCCAGCACAGGACACCCCAAGAGTCACACCATGTCCCCAAAAGCATTGTCCAAATACTTTTTGAACTCAATCACACTTAGTGCTGTGACCATTTCCCTGGAGAACCTGTTCCAGTGCCCAACCGTCCTCTGGGTTAAGAAAGTTTTCCTAATGTCCAACCTAAACCTCCTTGGCACAGCTTCATGCCATTCCTTTGGGTCCTGTTACTGGTCACCCAAATGAAGAGATCAGTGGCTGCCCCTCCCTTCCCCCTGTTAGGAAGCTGTGGACAGCTGTGAAGTCTCCCCTCAGTCTCCTCCAGGCTGAATAAGTCAAGGGACCTCATCCATTCCTCGGCTTTCTCCTTCAAACCCTTCTCCATCTTCGTAGCCCTCCTTTAGACATTCTATAATAGCTTCAGATCTTTGTTGTGTTGAGGCACCCAGAACTGCCCCCAGCACTCGAGATGAGGCCACCCCAGTGCAGAGCAGAGGGGACAATCCCCTCCCTTGCCTGGCTGGTGATGCTGTCCCTGATGCCCCAGAACACACCTGGCCTTCCTGGCTGCCAGGGCACTGCTGACTCTTCGACTCTTGGGGATGAAGAACTGATCTCAGTGATCTGCTCTGCAACACTTCTGGGTCTGTGGAAAGTTAGTGAAAAAAGCTGTTTCCCATGCAGTCCATAATTAATTGATCCAGCTTCCTTTCTTTAGTTCTTCTTGCACAGACTATTTGCTGTGCACTTCTGCAAATGGGACAGTCACAGAAACAAGAGTTTAATTTGCTCCAGTTTCCTCATATTTTCTGGCAATTTCAGAAAAGTTCCTTTAGAAAAATGAAGTATTAACATAGGCCTAGAGATGCTTAAAGAACATGTACATTTGCCTCCACTCCTAACCACTGTTTTCATTCAGAATGTTTGATAAATAACATCATGATGTTAAACTTGTTAAATTTGTTCCTGTCCTGTTGTTACCTTGAGATTTGCTGCTTTTGATGTGGATCTGAAGAGCATGTGTGCTCAGAAACTCTTCTGCCTCCTTCCAGGTTCAGTTGTTTTGGCTGTTCTAGTGACAGATTCTGCCTGTGGAACTCTTGCTTCTCTCAGTTGGATTGCATATGTACAAAAACTCTTCCATGCTATAGTGTATAGTTGAACAGTAGTATTCTTGTTCAAAAGAAAACAAAATCTGGGCTACCTGCATTACTTCAGGAATTTTTTAAGTGGTTCATATTCAACTCTCATTTATTCCTCTTTTAAAACTCCAAAACCTGAAGCATAGATTCTAGCAGGTTGTATCAAAGTGTTTTCTAGTATACATGATCATGATGTATACATGGTCAGCAGAGGCTGATTATGAATTTTTCAGAGCTCAGTGACGGAGCTAAATTACAGAAATAGGCAAACTGTTGCAAATTAATGTCATGCCACATTTTAGATATAGCTATGTTTAAGCTGTTTTTGTCATAACGCTTAAGGCTTAATAAAAGAAGAGATTTTGTAGATGCATACTGTAAGGCAAAGTTTGAGGTGGTGGAGGAAGGGAGGAAAAAAGGCAAGAGAAGGGAATGAGGGAGATGGTAGGAGTAAGTACATAAGCCTTGTGCTCTGTGATAGGTTGCTACAGAGAGGGCTCTCAATATTTGTCCCAAGGACATGGCAGGGAATGAAGGAAATAAAAAATAGTGATTGGCCTAATTTTTACACACACAAATATTTAGGCTATGCCTTGAGGAAAACACTTGGACTAAATACTTAGTAAAGCAATAGACTAAACTGCACAGTCTTACACTAACTGTATTATGTGAGAAGTTTTAAAGAAAGGTAACACCTTTTATTGAAGGAAGAGAGGTGTAATTCATACTGCAGCAGTGCACAGGTGATTTAGATAGATAGTTTTGATGATTTATTGAAGTCTCATCTGTATTTCCATGCTTGTTTAGATCTTTGCAATCACATTTCTTGACTGCATTTATAAACTGACTAAAATGTACAGAGTAATCATTTTTAAATTGCACAAGTTGGTAAAGCCAGATAGCAACTGTTTCTTTAGAAAATAGGAGAGCTGTGTTTTGAGTTCACAAATTACTGTGTATTCCCCTTTATGGGAAATTGTAGTTTTTCCTGCTGTCTTCATATTACCTTAGGAAAGCATTCTACATGTGGTTTTGTGTCAATAAAATTAATCATTGTCTTTTTTTAGCTATTTGGGCTGGTCTTCTTTCAGACATATGAAACATAAACCAGAGATTGGTGTTGAAATATGAATCAAATTTGTCTTTATGGACTGTTGCCCAGCCTGCTTGAGAAAGAGCTCAGACATCCTAGCAAGGTGTCAAGTTGTTAGACCGGCTCACCAATACCTTTAAAGTCATTTTTGTGTGTACCTGGCAAATAAGATGGGTATGGGAAGGTGTGTTTGTACCCGCAGCCAGCAGCGTGGCCTCATCCCTACCAGGGTTTGGGAATGGCCGTGTTTGGGCCGTGCTGGAGCTGGTCCCAGTGCGGCGGCGGAGCCGCTCGGAGCCGGCCGGGGCTCGGTGACGCTCGGGGCACCCGCGGTCAAGTTGAGCTCCATGCTGAGCACTTTTTGCATGTGATTCACTCCCTCTTTTTTGTGCTCTTTTGTTATTAATATTGCTGCTGTTACTGTTCTTTCCTTATCTTTTTTGCTGTTTCCAGTAAATTGCTCTAATCGCAACCCGTGATCTTTACCTTTTGTGCCTGCAGTTCTCCCCTCCTGCCCTCTGCAGCGGGAAGAGAAATGAGTGAGTGGCAGCATGGTGTGGAGAGTCTGAGTGAGAGCACTAAATTCTTAAACCTCAACAGTCATACTGTGTTTTCTGTTTTAACCTGCTTCTAAGTCTGCATTCATTATTGATAGTCTCAGAGATCCCAATAACACATGATCAGAGAATAATAAGTAATGGTCGCTCATAACTCATAATTTTGGAACAAATAGTGGTTGTTTTTGTTTTGTTTTGGTTGGTTTTTTTTAATGACAATGTATCCATGTTGCTGAAAGAAAGAGGAAAGATTTAAAAATAATTTTGGAGCAGGTGTGTATTGCTAGTCATTATTTAGTAGTTCAGATCTTTTTTCTCTAAAGTATTTCAGTATCTGTGTCTATGATAACCTCCTCTGTGGTTGCTGTGCTATGTTCTTCCACACTTGTGTTAGTTTAGGGAGGGATGCTCCCTCCACTGTAACTAATAGAGCATGAATCTGTAGGCTGTTGTATCTGCTTACCAGTTTTCCAAAACAATTCCATTCCATCTGTGACTTCACGTGGTTTGACCTTCATGCTGTGAAAGATTTCTTCTAAAGATGAGTAAGACAAGCCATGTTTTACACAGCAAGTTGTTCAAAATGGAATAACAGTATTTGTTGTATTAATGTGAATGCATCCTTAAGGAGTTAAGGTGAATAATTCCTTTTCTCTTTCAAATAACAATTTTGTGTAAAAGTGAAAAAGATTGATTACTGGTGTCTTCACAATTATTGTGAAAAATTATAATGAGCATGCCAGAATGAAAAATTGCTACAATTTTTCTTTGCTACAATGCCACAATCCACTCATGAGGAAAAGTGTATGTATTTATTACATAGACTAGGAAATAGAACTCCATGAGAAAATAAAGAAAAATGAACTTGTCAGAGGAAATATTAAATGGAATTGTTAAAGCCTTGTTTAGTTTTCTTGTTAAATCTGGGATTGTATGGAACCACTAACTCTTTCCCCTCTAGATATGCAAGAAAATAATGCAAATGTGGAGATTCACTTTCAAATAACCAGTCACAGAAGAGGAATCCCCATGAGCCTAAACTCAAAGCTTCAGTCAGTCACTAAAACCATCTTTCATTCTGAACATCAGCTATACACTGCAACAAAATTGGGAGTTTATATCCTTAACATTGTTTTGTAGTCTAGTAAGTTATGAGTGCATCTTTTAAGGCACAAATTCAACGCCCACTTGTCAGACTTTTTCTCTCCTGCTATCACAGTCTGAGTTTTGGAAATACAGCTTCCCATTGGAGCAGTACTGTAGCAAAACTGTGCTCTCTGAGCTGGAGACTCGGAACACTGAAAGGGAGAAGTCCTAAATGATAATTACTTTCTAGTCTCTCATGTTCTTGCCAGTGAGCAACAGCAAGAGACATGTTTTTTCTGCTACTGTTGATTTGGGGACTACTTTCACACCTATTCTAGTTGGTCCAGAGCTGAGTACATGTATTCTTTTGTTCTTTTTTTTGGTCTATACCATATAGTAATAGATTATGTATAGCAATATATCATCATAGTAATATACTAATATCCAAGATTGTTGTGCAGGACTAGGACACAATGTAATTTTTTCAGGCATTTTCCTTACTGAGAAGATAAGTATTATTCTTTATTTTAAGAAACTACCTCATTTATGCTTCCCATTTGAGAATAAGTTCCTGGGGAATGCCAGCCATCATGAATTTGGTATTTAGGCTGAAATAGATGAAGTCAAAGAATCAGCCAACAGCAGACAAAAATGTGTGTGTGCATTTATAAAGAACAGCAGAAATGTCTCCCTATATAATGCTTACCTACTGTTCTGTAGGATTTTTAGACATATCACAGAATCAATCGCATTTTCTCGTGGTTAATGTGAAGGAATGCTTCAAATGCAAAATAACTAAGAAAGAAAAAGAGAAATACTTACGCCTACTGTGCGGCATAATTACACTGAAAAAGATGAGATCCTATTCTAAAAGATCTTCTTGAGGTGTGCTCCTGGGATCAGTTTGTTCGTGAGTAATTACAGCAGAAAATCTAAATTGTCATTGTGGTTCAGTAGTGCCCAATGACATGAATGTATTATTGTATGTTGGTGAAGACTGTACATTTTGTTAATTGAATTTCTTAGCTGTGCAAGTCAAACTGTATAGGAAGAACAAGTATGGAGTGCCCCATTGTTCATCCTAATACGTATGGATCTTATTACACCAACACAGTTGGCTTCTTTAATATGCTGTCCAGGAAATTGGTCTGTTGCAAGAATGAGGATGGGAAAGTGGTACAGTTCTTATGGGTCAGTTCAAGAAACACAGTCTACGTGCAAAAAATACTAAAATACTGTTGGAGAACTGTGTTCATGCAGCTGTCACAGTGGCAAAGCAACGCAGTGTGACAGTAGCTGGTATACTGGGTTGGCAAGGGCCTGGAAGAGAGGAGTAGGAAGCCTATGCTTGAAGCACTCAAAAAGAACAATTAAGTGGGATTTCAAATCCTTTGTGGTACGCCTACCACCAAGTGCCCATCAGCACTGCTTGTTGGTGTGAGACACCCTCACTGCCTGCACCGTGCACATTCCCATCTCTGCAGAAAACCTGCCCTGAAAGGGAAGGAAGATTAAAACGTGGTGATATAAAAGCTGTGCTGCATAAAGGAGACAAAGGCTGCCTGCTATTAGAGGCTGGTTTGCTGCAGTCCGACACAAATGTTAGCTATGTATGTCACCATGCTAACACTGTATACCTGCTGATGCAGCTCATGGTGTCTTCACACCTGACTCTGAGGCCAGTTGCTTAAACCTTCTGCACAGAACCTGGCTGTGGAATGGTCAAGAAACTGTAGATTTAAAGTTTAAAGTAACAGGAATAATTTAATTCCTTTAGATGCTGTGGCCCCCACTACAATGGAATATTACTGTCACCTAACATAGAACAAAAAGCTGTCATGAGAAATTTACATATAAAGCATTTAATTGAATGGCACACAACCTTATGGTTTATGTTTTCCAGCTTTTTCAATTAGGTAAATCCAGCAAAATAGAGTGTGTAACTGTTGGTGTAGAGAGATGCATTAACATGATGTTAATGATTTTGTTAAAAAAGGTATTAATTTGGAAAAAATATTTGACAATAGATACAACCCACTAAATAATGGTATTTGCTATACTTGCCTAAAATTAACCCTAACTCTAATCCTAACCCATAAGCCATTTTGCCACGTACTATCATTTATTTATGTATTCTAACTTTCTAAGTAGAATTTCTAAGTCCAGTGCGTTCTGAGTAGACCTTGTGCAGACAAAGTCTCAGGGGTGCCAATTGACTTTCCTTGTCAGTTGTTGTGGCAATGATTTCCCAAATTACATTTAATTTTTATTTTTTTATTTTGATTATCAAGTTGGGGGGGGAAACAATTGAAATTGGGATACAGTGCAGTGACACTTGTTTGAAATGCTTGATTTGAATTGCAAATTTTTCAAGAGTGTGCCAACTTTACTTTAAAAAAAAAAAAGTAAATCTTATCAAGTCTCAGAATGTTTTTATTCTGTTAAAAAACTCTTTTCTCCTGTACTTGGCACTGGCAAGGATACACCAGTGTTTGGTTTTGGGGCCCTCACTACAACAAAGACATGGAGGTGCTGGAGCAAGTCCAGAGAAGGGCAAACCAGCTGGGGAAGGGTCTGGAGCACAAGCCCTACAAGGAGCAGCTCAGGGAGCTCGGGATGTTCAGCCTGGAGAAAAGGAGGCTCAGGAGACCTTGTTGGTTCTACAACTGCCTGAAAAGAGGCTGTGGCCAGGTGGGGGTCAGTGTCTTCTCCCAGGTAACAACTGACGAGGGGAAATGACCTTCAGCTGCACCAGGGGAGGTATACATTGGATATTGCGAAAAATGAATTCACCTAAAGAGTGGTGAAACACTGGAACAGCCTGCCCAGGGAAGTGGTGGAGTCCCTATCCCTGTAAGTGTTCAAAGAATGAGTCGATGTGGGACACTGTGATCTGTTTAGTGGGTATGGTGGCATTAGGTCAAAGGTTGGACTTGATGGTGTTGGAGTTCTTTTCCAACCTTAATGATTCTATGATTCTTTAGGTAACTGGGCTTATATAATTTTGATCACTGAAAAATGCCAATAATACCCATAATTCTGGCATATCCATATATTTCTGGCAAATAATTCTTAGGATGTACTATTTTGTGGTTCACCTCTGACCATAATGTCGTTCTTATTTGGAGTTGGAGAAAGTTTTTTCAATATCTGTGGCATTTTCAAAGCTGAAGCAAAATCAGTTTGAATGTTGGGTGACTTTTAGTTTAAGAACTGTATATGTGACAAAATAGCTTTAAAATTTATCATTAAAAGCTTTGCATTAAGGTTGAATTATTAAGTAGAGAAAACCCCTCTATGCTGAAAGTTATAATTGACTGATGATGAGTTATCTTTTCTATTATGAATTTTTAGACCTTTGTATTCAGGACTAGGCCTTATTTTTTACAAGCACTAAATATGTCCCATCAATTTGAATGAGAAAGGAGGTCCTCAGTTGGGTGGAGGTTGAGGTGGCAAGTGGTTCTATTGTGCAAGAGAGGAAGCAAATTTCAGGGGCATTTCTGTTTGTTTCACAGTTCTCCATGCGGGGCTCTTTAATCAAAACACATCATGACTGAGGGACCATTTGCAAAGGCATTATTTATATGAGCAATTGGAATTGTCTCTATTTATAGACTGGTTGCAATCATGTCCAACAACCGGGTTTCTTAGTGCATTTATCATAGGAGTGGTGCCAGCAGGAACTCTGTATTTACTTCCCCATGCTGCCATTTTTAATGAATACTTCTTTTTAATGAAACTTCTCTATTTTTTTTTCCTGGTGTTGGTTTCATGACTGCAAAGTTAAAACTACCACCGTCCTTCCTTCCTGAAGTAAAATCAGCTCACTTTAATGACTGGGTTGTGAAATTGCACATTGATGCAGGTGGGTAGAGCACACGTAAGTGGCTTAATGGAAAGGAATAATGTTACCCTGGGCTGGCTGGATTAATGGAAGCAATTTGTTACCAGCTGTTAGGGATGTGCATGTACACATTTTCTAACACCCAAATGTTTAATGTCATAACTTCTTGAGGGTTTTTATTTTGTGTTCTGCACAAAATGAACCGGGAGTGGCATAACTTCCTGTTGTCCTCTTCTTTTTGGGGGAGGATTGTGTCCATTGAAGATGTACTGTTCTGTTTTCCAGTTGAGTCATTGATCCTTTATTTGGTACAGACACAGACATGTATTGGGAACTGTCTGTTGTATCTCTTTACTCTCTAGCAGAGATACTAGGGGGGACATGCACCAGCATGAGGAAGCAGTCTTTATCTTTGGTATATCTGCCCTTCTCCATGTCCCACAGGCTACCCATGTTCTCTGTACAGTGGTTTTACATGGTGTCTCTAATTCTTATAGTCACATAGTCATTATGAGGCTTCACCCTTATGGGTATATTATGTTAAAAACATTTAACTTCATGAGGGCTTAAAAACATGCTGGAGGCTTTCTGCTGTGCCCATTGAAACCTTTATACTTTTTGAATGAATGTTTGACTGATTTTTAAAAATTTTTAATTTTCAAAGGTGAGTGTATTTTGCTGAGAAGTTATGAATGGGTTTATATGATGAAGAAGGTCTTAACATTTCATCAACAGTTCACTGAATTCTTTTTATCTTTCCTCTTACACTGAGCCTTTTCTTAGGTTTTCAGTGGTGACAGCATAGTAAGAAACACTTTATTTTGAACTGTTCTTGAAAAATAATAAAAGAAAATATGAAAAGCCTGTTTCTTACTAGGTGTGTTACATTAGGAATTCATGTCTATTTTAGATAGTTTTGTTATCATCAATAAATTGTGCTTTTCTATGGGCGATACTCTATGTGACTATTGACAGTGTCTCTATACATCCTCCTCCTAACTGCAGATCACACATTATTTTCCCTTGGCAGTACCTGTAGGGACTCAATACCTGACCCTCCCTCACCCTTGGAGGGGGGAGTGGGTTACAGCAGAAGCTGTAACAATCTCAGAGAGATGTTGAATCTTGCAGCCATTCTGGAGAGATGAAGCATTTTCTGCTTAGGAAGATTTTCTTCTGCATGGTGGATCCCATTCTTTTCATTTAAAGCAGTAGTGTCTTTATGATTTATTGCTCTGAGACTTGAGAGGTTTGAATTCCATCTTTGATCAATATTTTTATTTTTTATTTTTAAGACAACTATTTTTATTGCTTAGAAAGTGATGCATTCCTGATGAATGCTCTCTTTGCTGTTCTCTTAAATTTAGCAAGGGGAGGGATCAGGTGCCCATGCTGCACAGGAGTGGAGGGGGAAAGCCACCAAGACCTCACCTGGTGGAGGTGTCTGAGGTTTCAGTGACCCTCTTGGTCACGCCAGGGGCAAGCACCACTCTCTCCACCTCTGTGGCAAAACTGATGTGGTTCTTAAGATGACTCCTCAAGGAGATGTCTTTTTCCAGACTTGTCATGATTAAGATGAGAGCAGTGGAGCCCATGGAGCTCCATGTGGATGAAGCTTCTGTACTTTATAGCACTGGCTTACCAAATCTACACCAAGATATTAAGCATATGTCAGCTTTCAGTGTTGGGCCCCTCTCTACTCCAAGTGCTGGAGCAAGTCCAGAGAAGGGCAGCAGAGCTGGGGAAGGGTCTGGAGCACAAGTCCTGTGGGGGAGGAGCAGCTGAAAGAGCTGGGGGTGTTCAGCCTGGAGAAAAGGAGGCTCGGGGGGGACCTTATCACTCTTTACAACTGTCTGAAAGGAGGCTGCAGCCAGGATGGGATCAGCCTCTCCTCCCAGGCAGCTTGCAACAAGAAGAGAGGACATAGCCTCAGGCTGTGCCAGCAGAGGTTTTGTTTGGACATCAGGAGGAATTTCTTCACAGAATGGGTTATTAAACACTGGAATGAGCTGCTCAGGGTGGTGGTGGAGTCACCATCCCTGGAAGTGTTCAAGAAAAGAGTGAACATGGAACTTGGTGCCATGGTCTAGTTGACAAGGTGGTGACCAGTCAGAGGTTGGACTTGATGATCTCAGAGGTCTTTTCCAACTTAACTGTTTCTGTGAAAATAGTTTTGAGTGAGGTACATAGAAGAAGTTTTTTTACCCTGAAACAGTAATGGACTCTGGTCCTTTCTAATATTGGGGGCATTAGGATATAAACACCAATAGCGTGCTCAGAGCTAGAATCAATAGCATTTTTGTCTTTTATGCATCTGGCTCTTAGCAGTTCCTGGAGCTTTTTCATATTTTGATGATCATTCTTCTGTATATCCCATTATTATCCAAACTTTTCAGTAGCTTCATATTATGGATTTCTCTTTGTGCATGTCTAAAATGGAAAATGTTCACCAGACTTGAATGATCTATACACTGCCTTGTGTGCACTCTGCAACTTTGACAGCTTCAACTAGTTGTAAATAACTTTCCCTTTGCTTTACAGGTTGGCCCACTGAAAGGCCCCTGAGAGTGTAAAAAATCCATGCTGATTTATAAGTGTTTACACTAAGTGTAGTACCTTCAAATTCATTTGTCACAGTATTCCAAGTGTGGCACTGTTTATTTTCAACACTTGTAGCTTTCAATTTTTATTGCTTTTTATTGTTTTCTATTTCTTTATAATTAGAATAGCTTTATTTAGCATACCAGCAGTGGGTACCTCAGCAGTCTGATTCATTCAATTCAGTGTGGTTCATTCAGGCAGAATATTTTTGTTATCTCCTAGCTGTGCTGTTATCTTGGTAACTTTTACACTGAATGATTATTTCATCATTAAACCTGAAATTTCTAGAAGTCTCAAGGGAGCTGTATACAAATTAAATCAAGAAGTTCTTCAGCACTGCTGCTTACACATGGGGTGTTTATAAAAGAATTCAATTTCCTTGGGGTTCCTTCATCTTTCTCTATGGCCGCCATTATTCCCTCTAAGTTTGATCTCTAAAAGAACATTCTTTTACAAATAATTGTTTTGGCTGAAGAAGCTAGATGCCACTCTGTCTTACACTAAGGGTTCATTTATTCTTTGATAATTAACAGAAAAGTTGTTCCTGAAAAGCAGCTGTAGGTACTTTGTTTCCTGGGAGAAAAGAACTATAAGCCTGAATTCTAGCACCTGGCAAAGTGAGATGTTAACTCTTTAATTTGTGGTGTAATTCTAGGAGCTTGAGTGAAAAGTGGTTACTTGGGATACAGGATTTCTTAGGATATTGGTTTCAGTAAATGTGAAGTGTTTGGCTCAGGTTAATGTCTTCAGTATTTTGCCCCTTCAAATTTAAAGGAATTGTAGCTTACAAAGGGGAAATATGGTATTATCTGTTCTCTCGTGAAGTAAAAATAGAAATAAAAATATTTCCTCCCTTCCATTCAGTTAGAATAATTTCATGTGTATATTGTTTTCCTGAAAGAATGGATCTCTTTTGCATGCACAGCACATTTTCAAGAGGAAACCAAGTTAGAAGCACATATTTTTTGTTTAGTTTTCAAAATGGCAAGTGCATTTGTTTCAGAGGTTTTCTGATATGGATTCAGTTGCTGGGAAATTTGCTGTATTTGCACGTATGGGCTTTTTCCTGTTGTCTTAATTTTCTGCTGAAATGATGTGAGGTCGTGGTTGTGTAGGGGAATGCAAGAGCTGGTCCCAGTGGAGATCCTGTGTATTAAGGCAAGAGACTAGGAGTTGAGGTTTGTGTAAGACAAGGAAGTCTGCAGAAAATGGGGAGTACTGGAACAGGCACTGGAATAGAGCAGCAAAGTATTTGTGGGTATATGCTCAGCTTTTTTCTAAATAATGTGATGTAATTATTAAATATTTGTTGCAGACATCAGGAGGCCATTCATGCAATTTTGTAATTTCTTCTTTATGGGAAAAAACTCAATCTTTCTTGATCAGCTGCAGGTGGAGAAGGATGCTTTTTGTCATCACAGTCGTCTAGGTATGGAATAGACTGGGAAGTCCAAACCAACCATCTTGTCAGTCTGATGCGTTTTGAGCTCATATTGTCAGGTATTCATCAGTGAAACCCTCCTGCACACATATGTTAGGTTCCCAGGGTTCATCTTTTCTTCATATGCAGAGTGGTTTTAAGTATCATCCAGCCATTCTGCATCCTCTTACAATAGTATAAAACCAGGAGTGAAACAGCACTGTGGAATGCTGCAAGATGCATAGATAGAGGAAGAAATAAAACTGGTTTCACAATATGCAGGAAAAAGAGAGATGTGTTTGTGTGTTTACCCATTTAGTCTTTTGAATACAGTAGTATTTAGTTCATAATGATGCCAAATGTGTATGTGTGGGAGGGGTGGAGGGTGTTTAGAAAGCCGAAAATAAAAAAATGTCCCTTTTTTTAAAGTTCTCAGAGTGCACTGTCTGCATTTACCATTGACTAAGGATTTTCTGAGAAATATTAGTTTCAAGTAGTGACAGGTCATTAGCTAAATGAGTGGAGGCTTGGGGTTTTTTCCCTCTTAGAAAAAGATTAGTTCTGTGAGACCTCGATGCCTTTTTTCTTGTTCTGAGTGGTAAGCAGTCATGCAGTTACTGACAACTTCTATAATTAAAATACAATGTGGTAATCTGTGTTTTCAGGGTGATTATTGTCCCCTTTCTTGGAATGATAATATTTGTAGCCCATCTTTTGGCTGGTTATGGTTGTCTGCACCATTACAGATGCAGGTGAGCATGTACTGATTGCTATGTGGGACTTGCTTTTTTACCTGGGTGTGTAGTTACCAGTATTATTTCATTACAGCACTTTATGTTTTGACTATGAAAAAGTAAAACAGCATATATATTATTTCTTAGTTTTGATTTGTCTTCTGAACTTCCTTTGGCTATTTGAAAAGAATCCTGTCAGCAAAAAATCTTGAATTTATTTTTTGGAATTGTTGAGAAAACAGATGTTCAAAATCAACCATTTCAAAACTTGGCAGAAATATTTTCCCTAATGTTTTTTGTCTACCTGTCTTCCTGTTATATCTGGAACCTGTTTAGTAAGTTTGGTTTATTATATTTCTTATAGAGGATTATGTGACTGACCACGACTTACCCGTTCAACCAAAGCCAAAATACCTAAAATCAGCATGCTAAAATTCCAGGAGACAAGCTCTGTTAGCTTATTCTCTCATTTCATTTTGCCTAGCAGGCTGGGCCCAGGAGGAATGGGGAGCATCTCATTACAGAGTACTTCGGAGTGTAGAATGTAGGGCACTTCTGGAAAATGGGAAAGGTGGGTTTAAACTTCATTCCCTTGGTCCCATAGGGTGAAAACCAAAGGTAACTTTGCTATAGCAACCATTCTTTCGAAAGGATGATTCCACCTCTTTTTTAGGTACCTATTCTCAGCTTGCTGTTTTGAATCCCATATGGCTGCAGGGTTTTCTGTGAAGCCTGTTTGAGACTGAATTTTGCACTCCCTTAGCTGCCCAGACCAAATCTTCACTGTATGTGGGATCACAGGCTTTGACATGTGCTCTGAAGAACTCTTGAATTTATGACCTAGACATCATTCCAAAGGTTCACAGGCATGTTCCAGATGTGGAATTATGTGCACCTTCTCCATTTTGCTGGATGATAGACTGTACTATATACCATACTATCATACTGTAATACTTGCAATTGGCAGGTTTTTCACCTTGTCTTGGTCACATCAGTTTAATCCCCTGGCAGGACACTGAGACAAGCTTGTCAGAGTCAACAGTTTTGGCTTTGTCTCTACTCTCCCTACAGCCACTCTTCCATGAGTCTTCGAGGTCACCTTCTGTTGTCTTCCCTCAATATAATATTTTTCTGCTTTCTTGAATCTTTTAATATCTTTAAGTGTCCAGTCATCAGTGATTATTTTCTTTGTCACTCCTAACCATTTTCTTCGCCTTACTACATCCTTTCTATAGCTATCAAGATCTTATTTTAGTCTTTAAACACTAGCACATAAAATAGCCATGAGTATGTGGATTCATAGAACAACCACTACCTTTTTGAGTCATTAGTCCTTATAACTCTTTGCAGATCTTTGGCACAGATTTTCTCATGTATTTTCACTCCTGTCTTCCAGCTACTGTCTACACAGCAGGTTGTTTTCCCTTCCTAGATACTTTATCTGAGAGGCACTACCACTGTCCCAGACAGTTTTTGTTTTTAACCCTCTTTAAATGGGATAACAACATGGGCAAAGATTAGGTTGCATTGTTCAGAGTATGTTTTTTTAACAGCTGCAATTTATATTTGCTTACATTGTATGTAAGACGTGACTTTTCTAGCAGGAAAATAATTTAGTCTCTCTGATATCATCCTAATGATGACTTTTCAGTAAGAAAAAAGTATCTGTGATTGATGTATTATGTGATCACATCCCATGGTTTGATAGGAAGTACTAAATATGGCAGGAAGAGCTGGGTGCAGTTCTGTTTCTATTCTGTAGTATTAGCAAATATAAAGTTGAAATGTATGCAAAGAGCTCTGTGTCTGCTCAGACTTTGTCAAATATTTATTCATATTTTATATATATCCCAAATAACACACTGTAGCACTGTGAACTGCTGGACTTGCATGAGAATGGGAACAGAAGGTTACACAAGTCAACGTCAGAGTACAGTATGTTGCTATATGTTGTGCTGCTCCTTATGCTGTAGTGGGAAATCTTATGGAGTAAGTACTGTAGTGCATGGCATATATTGGCAAACTCTTCTAGTGGAAGTACATCCTACTTTTGTTATGATTTTATTGTTTAATAACTACCTGCAGTGTTCTGGACACTGTAATGTGTGTTTGTGCTGGTTTTCCCTAGCCAGACAGATGAAACCAAGCATTTCCTGAGGCAACAAGCAAAGCTGTCTCCTACCATGAGCCAGGAGCTTGGCTGGGGTTGTTTGTTTTTTTTAAACTCCATCATGATAAATTGTAAAATTATTGGAACAACTGAAATAGGACTAAAAAAAGGACTAAGTACGGTGGAAGTCCTTAGGGAACTTCTGTGAAAGCTCCTTTCTGGTGCCCTGTTTAAAGATAGGGAATTCCTTCAGCTCCTTGTGCTGATGTTTGAATAGATAGTTTCTGTGAAGGAGCCTGCTTAGTGATTCAAACCCCTCTGAGTTCAGGGAGTAGTGTGCATCTTTGACCCAGCAATGAGTGTGCTAGCTGTGATCCAGACTGCTTTGAAGCAGAGGAAGGAAGGTACTATGGTCTAACACATCATAATTTTACATGCTAGATAATATTAAGGCACTTGTGCAAAGGCACATCAATAACTCAGCTGGGATAAAGTTATCCAAAAATGTCTTTTGGGGGGGTTATCATGTTTCTTCAAATGGACTTCGATAGTGATCAGTAGAATCTTGGTGAAACTTCTGCTTCATTGCGAGTATTTTTGAAATATGAATAAACCCCATGTGGACTTTTAAAGAGAATCATTGGGAGGTTTTATGACTCACTATTGGCATGGACCTCATTCAAGATGCTACATGTTATATTAGATACTTCATGTTTTTCAGAAATGCTTTAGGAAATAGCTTGTAGTTCAGCACATTAGAAATAGCAATGGTAGCAGATGGCCACGAGAAAATGCTGTAGAAAAGTTGATTGTGTGATTCTGATTTCTTGCAACCATGTAGTGCAGATTGAACAAGGTCTTCCAGCTCTGGCAAAATGAAGGTTTTGCCATTGAGCTGTGTAGCTGAGCACAACCTTGAATATTTTGGTAGGTGATTGTGACTATGAAGGCAGTGTTTGGAGAATTGCAGTGTGAGCACAGACAGCAAGAGTAGGTAACTGTCCTTCACAGGCAGCTGATCCTGAAACAGACTGTCTTGGCAGTGCTCCCAAGACTCTGATTCAGTCAGTTCCTGCCTAATGAACTGAAGACCACCTTCCTGATAATTAAGAAGAAACAAGCTGCCTGGATTTTATCCAGCTTCAGATTTTTAAGCTGACATTCTGAGCACTTAGATATTTGTGCTAGGTAGTTGAGTGCTCAAAAGTTGTCCCTCAAATTGTGTGGATTGGAGGAGAAATTTATTTATTTTTGGTTTATTGCACATGAGGAAATCTTTAAAATATGCATGTCTCTCTGATGGTCAGACTGCTTTTGCTGAGTATGCATCCTTCTATTCCAGTTTGGATAGCATCTCTAATATAAATGTTCTATGTCTAAAAGAGTAATAACACAGAATTGCAAGGTATCAGTCATTCTGTATATTCACCTATTTATGCCTAGATAAAGTTTCAGTTTAGTGACCCCCTCAGGAGCAGGCACTTCACAGACTGCTTTTTGACAGTATCATGGGAAGTGATAGCCCCAGCGATCACGCTTTGTTCCAAATTAAATAGTTTAAATAGTTCCAATAAATAGTTTATATTCAAAGTAATCTAAACTTCTTGAAATAGTTCCAGGGTTTGGCACAAATGGTGGGTCTCAGCAGCAGAGCCAGTTGGTATTGCCTTATATCATGCATGGAAATCAGATAAATTTTATCTGTCTCATTTCATTTTGCACTCAGATAGATGGGAGAGTTGAGCAACCTTTCTCTGGGCTGTTCTTCAGTCCTTATGTTTACTTACAGCTCTTCCATGTGGAAGATCTTTCCAGTCAAAACCAAGAAGACAGAAATAATATACTTGATAGTTGTAAGTGTCTGAGACCATGACCAGTTATTTCTCACTGCTACCACCCCCAAAGGGTTGCTTTTGTTTGAATAAAAACTACTTACAGAATTGGAGTTTCAGGGTGCAGGGCTCTCTTTCTAATTCTTCCTGTCGTGGTAGGAACTGGTGAGATGTCAGAAAATAGATTTCCATGTCAGAAACTTTGGAAGTCCAGTAGTGTTTGTCTTGTCTAGTTTAGAACTACCACCTACTCTGCAAGGGGTCTCTGTGTACCATATTTCTCATTCAAGAGAAGTAAATCCTGACAAAACAGGAAAAATCTCACACTGTCATTAAGTCATCTTATCAATTTTCATACAGTTAAGCTGGGGAAGTGATGTTTTTACTGTATGAGGGAATGGGCATAGCTGCCATAGATAGGGATGTTTATAGGGATGTGTGATGTGATGTGCTGGTGTAGCTACAGCAGCTGGACATGGTGTTAATTCATGTTCCAGCCTGATAGTCTGGCTGGCAAAACTGTAGTCTTGATTTGAATGGGATGAAAAAATATTTTCACAGCTCTTCTTCTCTTAAAAAATTCTTTCTAATACAATTTATGACTTGGGGATTCTGTAGTTTGGAAAGAGTACACACGTATTGATTGGTTTTCCTGTCGTGTTTTTAGTAAAATACATTATTCAGTGATTATATATGAATTTTCACTGATTTCTTTATTGATAGCTTCGCTTGCTGATGCATCAAGGGAATGAGAGAGTATGACTAACGTTTTCTGATCTTAAAATTGCCAACTATATGTTAATTTTTCATTTTAGAATTCATTCATGGCTGAAGTGAACTGCTGATTTTGAATATAAAGCATATTTACCAGGTGAAAACTAGAAAATTGACTTTACTTGGAGTGATGAGTTAGAAATTGTCAAAGTTTACCTCTGTCTTGCTGACAAAGCAATCCATCTAGAGAAGTGCACACATTTCAGTGCATGTGTATTTTGATAATATGCTGTCTTTAGACAGTTCATTTTTCCTGCAGATACTCTGTGTTGATGTGTTTGGGTTTGTTGGTGTTTGTGTCCACCTTGGGGAACTATATCTGAAACATAACCTTCAGCTGGAAAACCTGAAACAAAACAATAGTTTCACTTAGTTAAGCTTAGCAATCAGTGAAGAAATATGTACAGTGTACCACTATTTTTTAATGCCATAATTATGTATGGGATGAAATATGTGCCTAAGAATAGTAGTAGGACTGCTTTTTGAGCAATGATGTGAATATTGCATTCAGCAGTGGCAAGTAGCAAAACATGGCAGGGCATCTGAGCATGGTAAAGTAGCCTGTACTGAGTACTGCTGGGCTGTGGAATGAGCTGGAGAGGTAAAATAATTATAATGTTGAACACTATGAGTATTGCAGCCACCAGCAGTGTGCAGTCATTCAGAATAATTAATGTCTGTAGTGCTGGTCATTAGTCATGGTTGTGGTGCCTTACGCAAAAGAGATGGGGACCACAGACTGTCTCCTTGGAATACATGAAATGAATACAGAAGGTGTGCTATGGCATGAGCAGCCTGTCATCATCATCAGATGATGAATTCCTTTGTTTTCCAGGAAATATATACTAAATGGAGAAGTGGGGGAACCAGTCTTGCAGCTTGTTGTAACTACTAGGACTCATCTCAGAAGGGATAGGATTTGCCTCAACCAACAAACCATCTTTTTAATTAATCTCATTTTAGTCTGGGCATGTAATACACAGGTCAGAAGAATCACTTTGTAAAAGTGCCTCCCCCTTGACTGTAACTGGAATCCAGATGACTTGTGCAGGTGATTGATGTCTGTGTAAAAGGCATCTCAGTTTTAGATGGTGGGATTCTCATGTGCCAAACCCTTGTGTTCATGTCATAAAAATCAGTGAACCATAGTAATAGAAATGGTATTTTAAGAACCAAAATAAAATGTATCAAGTTTTTCCATGAAACATCTAGTGGTATGCACTTAGAAATGAATGTGTTACTGAAATAAGCAATAAAGGAAATTCCATATTTAAAACAGCAGATTCACAGCATTGGTATTTTCTTTGTGACACAAATGAAGGCAAAATAAGTGCAGATTTGTAACCAGAAGAGTAAGTTTCTCATCATAGATGATAAGAATTAAATCCTTTTAGAATTTGGGCCTATGGACACTAGTCAGGAGAAACTGCACTTCTTAAATATATTGTCCATAACCACTGATAAACAAGAAAGGTTTAATGAAGGAACCTGCTGATTGTAGCTACTGAGACTGACTGAAATGTGTTTCTAGCAGAGAAGAGTGAAGTTGTGCAGAGACACAAGCTGACCCAGAATAAATACCTCAGGAACATGCTCTCTTTCTGGACTGATCTTGCTACATGAAAGGGACTGATAAGGTGATTCAGGATGGGCATGGATGAGAGAAATTCACTTTCTTTTGTGTGTTCTGGAAGACTATTAAATGTTCAGCTGGGCTTTCTGAGACCTGTCAGTTCTGGCATAACAGTATCAAAGCTATTAAATTAAATTCCTGATTTGTTTTAACTCTTTCCACAACAGGATGTATCTGCACCTCAGGCTGAAACACACTCTCCATACACCCTGCAGCACACTGTACTGTAACACAGATTGTTGGCTCCCATGTACACATACGTGCACTAGGGCACAGCTGAAACAAAATAGTGATTTACATTATGATGGGTTATATGGTGCTTACTTGGCACGTTATTATTGTTACTCTTTAAATAAAATCCCCTGAAGTTTATTTTTGACAAGACTGTAGTAACTGTAGTACCATTAGATGGTTGTTGGGAACATTTTGTTTATGTAGAATTAAAATATTATAGTTGTTCAGGAGATTGCAGACTTCCTTTTGTGGGCATTTGTAATTATTTGGGACCAAATCCAGTTTCCAGTGAACTGGATAGGAATCTCACTCAGTTCCAGAGGGACTTGTGTCAAATTTCTTTAGGTTTTTGAAGACACCAAGTTTTATAAAATTGAGATCTTAGTTGAGTGCCTGATACAGTGGGGACCAAGACTTGCTTTGGGACTCTGCTTAATATGTGCATTGATAAACTTTACCATTAAATCTTTTCAATTGGATGAGGTAATGAGGAGATTGATGGGTCTACCTGCTTCCTAGTTCATAAGTTGTTTGTATAATAACGTAGGAAGTATGGGGAATAAACAAGAGGACACCAAATCTTGATCCATGAGCAACACTGTGACTGAACTGGCATAGCAAAGACATGGTGGGAGGACAGGGAGGAGGAAGAGGCTGTTGTATATTTTGGTTCAAATATTTGTGCTGTGACCCAGCTGTAGAGGGAGTTGGACATACAGATGTTTTATGAGGAGTAATAATAATAATAATAATAATAGGAAAAAGCTCACAAGCTCCATTGTTATGCAGGCATTGTACAGACCACCATACAGGTCAGGTAGGTGGGGATTTTTACTGTCAGGGTAGAGGTGATGGTCAAAATGAGTCACCTGCTGGAAGCCAATGAAGGAGAATACCAATGTGCTTTGCAATGCACTTAGAACCAAATTCTGAGACAGTAATCTAAAGGGGAGCTATTATATATCATGCCAACTCTAAGGGAGGAACTGTTAAAGAATTGGGGGAGAGAAAAGGCAGGTTGAGTGAGAATTACCCAACATGACAGGACTTTCAGATTTCAGGAAGGGAAAGAGGCAAAAGAATTAGAACAACAGGTTTCAAAGGGATATGAAAGGACAGTGGGCATAACCTCTTTGTAAAGGAGTCTGGAGAAAAGAAGTTAGAGAATTGTTTGTTTCCTAAAGAAAAATTATAAAGAGAAAAAATGCAAATTGAGACAGCACAGGAAAATGACAAAAAGCATGGTAAAATAAATCTGTATAAAATAAAAGCAGCTCGTTTATGTCAAGCACAAGAAGGAACCATGTACAAAATTAAAACTAGTTTGGATTATTTAGAACAGATACGAAAGAATAGCAAAAGGTGCAGAGAAAAAAACAAACCCCAAAATACATCAAAGAAGCCAAGACAAAAAAATGTATACAAGAAAAGATTGTGTACAAAAAGTATATGAGGAGTAACAGAAATGGTTCTGGAAGTATATTTTTGGTAAGAGCATGTTCCAGGAAAGTGTTGCTCTACTGATTAACAGAAGCACATTGGTCTTCACCAGTGTTATTTTGAGTATATGGAAAACGGGCTAGAAGAAGAGAAAGGACAAATCAGAGAGTACTTAATGTGTTAGGTGTTCCCAGGTTAGCTGTGTCTCAGATTTGCTATACTTGGAAACTGGAAGAATTTTCTAAATTAGTCTCAGCCCTGTTAGCAGTTACCATTGAGAATCTGAAGAAGAAAAATGAGTGTGAAAAAAATTCCAGAAAAATAGAAAGACACATCCATAAAAGGAGGGGGGAGCTGTGGATGGAAGAGTAGTTTCACAGATCATTTTTGTTCCTAGAAGAATTACAGACAAATATTCATTTTGTAAATACCTAAAGAAAGTAACAAACAGCAATCAGCATGGATTTGTTGGAACTATCTAGTACCCTGTAACAAGAAATCAAAATTTGTGGATAAAAGAAAAGGAGCAGATGCCCTACATTTTCATTTTAAGAAACTTCTGAATGCTTTCTTACAAGAGTCCCCTATAAAAAATCTAGGGAACAAGCAGTATTTATATGTAAGTTGCCTGGGATGTAGTTGCACAACTGGTTGGATAAGGTAAATCCAAGCAGCTACTCCTGTTTCACTCGTGTATTCCACAAGAGTTTATTTTAGACACTAATACGTTTTTTCAGCAATAATCTGGATTATGTTTTAGAGAATACGCTTATTAAATTTGCAGTTGTCACGAAGTTGAGAATGAATTGGAAGGATGCCAGAGAACGGGATTAGAATTGAAAATGATCTTGACATGGCTTTGAAAATAAAGTAATATTTAGCAGGTGTAAGTGTATGGTGCTATACTTGGGCAGAATGGCCACAGAGACACAGGACAGATGGTTAAGCAGTGGGTTTTGAAAATGATATATGTCATAAATATTACATGAATAGACATAGTCAAGCTGTTGGAAAGAAGGCATGGATGGATGAAAAAGCCTGTAAAATATATGGAGTAATGCATCTGATGTACTCAGTACTCTGCTCAGTTCAAATACTGGGGCCAGTTTTGAGCAGCATATTTCAGTAAAGATATAGCTAACTAGAGGGAATTCAGGGAATGGCAATAAAGATAGATAGAGAGCTGAAAAACAGGACTTATAAGGAAAAAATAAAGACACAGAAATATTTAGCCTTGAAAGAAAAGGGTAGGTAGGAACAAAAAGTTTTCAAGTATGCAAAAAACCCCAACAAAGCACCTTGAGCCAACCAACCACCCAAAGAAACACACCCTAAACCACCTTGAACCTACACAGATGAGGGAATGATCTGATCTCTGCATCCCAGATGGATAGCTTAAATTATAAGAGAAAGAATTAAGTTAGACATCAGAAAAAAAATTCCTGACCATAAGGTGAGATACTAAGAACAAGTTAGGTGAGAGGTTGGTAAGTATATTTATTAGGAGTCTTTCAAAACATGGAAAGCATATCCAAAAATGATACAAGTGTAGCTTTGTTTCATCTGCAGTTTGGAGTTGACTTGCTCTGGACCCTCTTAGCAGTATGAATGTGTTACATTACTGTGTATTATTGCTGTGCCACTCAATGCATTTTCTGTTCTGTACATCTTGTGAAACACTGCTGTAATTTGAATTAAGATTATCCTTTTTCTTTTATTTCAGTGTGTGCAGAAGCTTACAATCCTGATGAGGAAGAGGACGATGCAGAATCTAGGGTACTTCATTCTTAGAGTCAAATACTTTTTCAATTCTCAGGCACTAATTTTAGGAGGAAAAATGTAATCAACTTTACCATTCCTTTCCAGAAACATCTTTATTAATACTTTAGTAATCTCTTGGAGTTTTGTGTTAAAGGAACATTTAAAAATTCTTCATAATAGTCACCCATGTAGGACTTGATGTATTTTTCTTAATTGCCATATCTGTAGTACATGGTTAAGGAAACACTTTTGTGCAATTATATTTATCCAGAGAGCACCTGCTTCTAAAATCTCTTACTTGGTGTCCTCACAATCTTGTGGTAGTTTCCCTTCTCAGAAGGCAGAAAAAAGTTAAACTGTAAAATTGCTATGATTTTTCAAGGTACAATGAGACAAATAATGAACTGTATTTATTTATTTGTGTCACCCTTTTAAGGGCATTTACTTAGCTTTTACGATGAAATAGCATGACTTTCAAGAGAAGTTTAATTGTTTATATTCTACCTAATTTTCTGGCTTGTAACACTGTCCAAAATGTTACCCTCTAGTATTACAGGTATACATAGCATAGAAGCATATGAGTTGAAAAACTTGATTGATACTCAGATCAGCCAGACACTGGTAATTTAGTGAATCTCTGGCTCACTCAGATAGTGTTGTTTTCTCTGTGAAATTTCTAATATAAATTTAACACAGATACTATTTCACAAAATATTCTTTAGGAAGTAGTAAAGGAAAATGGCTGAATGTAACAGGAGTGCATTATATAAAACATGCATGCCCCAAATATGATTTCAGAGTAGTAATGTTTATGTAGCAAATGTGTAGATAAAGGTGTCCAGAATGGCTTGCAGAAATTAACTGGATTCCACAGGTGTCAATATCTTGTGAGCTTGAATATAACAGTGTTTCATTTGCTAATGGTATGGTGGTACCATTTTATCCTTGAGTGGTTATTCAAATCCTGAAGGTTTAGAAATGAAAGAGTTATGAATCACAGCCAAAATATTGTGTAAAATGCTTAGTCAAATTAGCTCAGTCCTTCAGCTAGTGCTGCTATATGATAATCACTCTAAGAGGTTTTGTATTATATCCCTCAGATTATTCACCCCAAAACAGATGATCAAAGAAACAGACTGCAGGAGGCGTGCAAGGACATCCTTCTGTTCAAGAACCTAGACCCGGTAAGAAACTCTTGGTAATGAACAACATTCAGCAGTGCTGCTAAGAATTATTTCTCTTGAGCTTTGGAAGAGAAATTTACAGATTTGACTTGGTAACCTCTTATGTATGCTTTCTTGACCATAAATTTCAGAAATGCCATTTTTTCGGACTGTACATCATATATAGAGTCTTTTGCTTACCACCATAAGTGATAATATTGAAATACATTGTTAGGAATCTGTACATTAATAAAAATGGATACACAAAATTACTGTATTTTCTTATTTTAAATCTTCCTGTACATTGATGTTTATAAACACATCAGTTAACTGGAATGCTTAAGTGTTTTCTATTAGTTACTTTTTAGCATCAAAAGATGCTCAGTGCTCCAGCAAAATAGCAAATTACCCCCAAAGCCTTCAGTTTAGCTATGGATGTAATTGAACAAGTGAATTATGAAACAGAGGGAAAGAGAAAGGTACCAGTGATGTGTTTACATTATTATTTCACTTAATGTAAATACCATAAAGAGCTTCAGGTAATTTTCTTCCAGGCAGATAATTTCCTTCTGTTTAGTATAAAAACAATTATGAGCTTTTAAGAAAACCTAAATGCACTGAATGAATGCTCTGGATCACACAAAAGTGATGATGCTACCAAAAAAGCACACACAGGATTTTTTTAGGGAAAAGATGAGTTTATCAATGAAAACATGCATCCTGAGGCTGGGATGACTCACAGCATCCCAAATGCTTCCTCAAGAGATTTGATTCTGTGCTGTCAAGGGAAGAGAGCATGAGGGAAAGAGAAACAATTATGTAGATTTTTAAGTATGAGAACAGAAACTTTACATTTTATTTAAGAGGGAGCTCATGGAAGGACCAGCCTGCAGCTCTGTTTGGAAGTCAGGTCTATTACAGAGAATGCCCATTAATTTGTGCTGCAGATTTCAGCTCCTGCTTCTCTGTGCACAAAGACTGAACCCTGACCCTGGGTACTGTTCCCTTAGAAGTGCTGAGGAACAGTGAGCCACAAAGCCCCAGCTTAGCAGAAGCCTGCAGTTATTGTTACAGAAGGGCATCAAGTCTCAACATGGGTGCTAAATTATGTGCATTCTTGGGACAGTAGGGATCCTGACACAGAAGGTTTCCTAACTCCCTCATGCTGTCTGTTTAATAGGTAATTAATCAGCTGTTCCACTATATTTGTTCAAGCTAAAGCCATGCACACATTTACCCTTCTGCTCCTGAATTATTTTTCTGAATAGCTTCAGGGAATCAAAGTCATGTGTGGGTATCTGCTCTGGATATGAAATTGCTTTATTATATATTTTCCTTATTGTTGGTGTGTCCTGGCTTCCACTTGGCTGGACCATCATTACATCATTACATCATTACATTACATTACAAATGCCAATGGCATTTTAGCAGACCCCTCTTGGTTAAGATCTGAGCATTTTTTTCTAGCCCTGCAACATGATAGATTATTGTGTGCTCCTAGAAGCTGCTGTGATGTTAATAGTGCTTACAGTATCAATCCTCTGGATGGGATCTGCTTTGCATTACAGTGAGAGCTAGATCTTCTGTCCCAATGGTCATCAGCCACCTGGTCTGCAGGATAGGGGTCTGTTGCCTATATTGTAATTTTGTGTAGACATAGAGCATAAAGCTGCTCCAGTGTGGGCACTTGATGGACTTTTTCCAAGAATGAATTCTTCCAAGGAATACTGAGGGATTATTTCCTCTGTTTATGAAGCTCTTCTGCGGACGGTGCTTGATTCTGATGTTTTGAATGGTTTTTTTCAATTCTTCTTTTGAATCAATTACTTGTAATTGCTGATGGTTACCACAATCTCTTCCAGGTGTTTAGCAAAAAACTTCTCAGCTGAGTTCTCCCTTTGTAGAGGTCTGCAATCCAAAGCCTTGAAATGCACTGTGGGGATCTCCCAAGTCTTGTTCACCCCCTTTTGCTCAGATTTTCCAGTGGATTAAGAACACTTCCTCCTGCTTGAAATCCTTTACAGGCAGCATTCTGGAAAGTTGAATAAGATAATTATTATGAAGGAGTTTTTCATTACAATAATTTTATTCATAAAAGACACTGGAAAACTACTGAGCTCTGAGGAGAGCAAAAATGTTAAAATGCAGCCTTCTTAAGTCTGGCTTGTTCCTTCTGTGGAGCCAGGATTTGTAGTCCCTGGGGAACTTCTTCCACTCCTCCTTCTTGTTCTGCTTCTGAGCAGTGATTCAAGGGCTCGGCCACTGCAGTTGCAGTAATTAAATATTCCTGTGCCAGCTCTCTTTTTCACCTCTGCCTCTCCATGAGATATGCTGCAGTTTACAGAGTGGTGTATTAGCAAAAACCTTATTCGTCTTGAAGAGAGATAATATCTTCTGCTGCTAAAGCTCAAGTCTCTGGAACAAAAGTCAAGCTTTGTATGATAGCATCTCCTGCTCCCACTGCTGTGTTTTTTGGTTGTTTTTTCTCTCGTATTGAACTTCAGGTTCTTTCTGCTGTGGTTCTGTGTATGAAAGTCACCATTTCAAAGGTCAGTTAGAGGGGAACAGACAATGTAAAGAGCTTAATGGCTTTTCCCCGATGGCCTTTTAGAAGGTGTCAAATACCATTTTCAAATACAGAATAACATGTCTTACAGTGTGATCAGAATTGCATTCAGTATGTGATGCTCGGTGAAGTCCACCTCCTTTTAATATTTTATCCCACTGTCACACACTGTATTTTAATTTGAATGGAAGGATAAGATAAGGCTATCACTAAAGCCAAAGGAGAAATTGCAGTAGTTGGGAGTGACTTACAGTTCTCTGCTCAGTGTGTTAATTAAAGAGGCCATTTGAAATTACAAGAGCCATCACGTAAAATTAAAACCTAGCTGAACCATTTGAATGTAAGGGTAAATGAGAGAGGAGAAAAAGATAACCTTCAGACTTTGAGACAACTTAGGATTTGCCATACACACACAACAGTGCTTTGAGCCCTCATTTAACTATAGTAGTTTTTTAATATCAGATAGGTAAATTTGCACATATATATTTATAATTATCAATATTTCACATATTGTCTTTGATTAAAAATATAATAATGTAAAGAAACACCAGTTCTCATACATTCCCCTGAGCAACATTCTTATGTTTTAAAGGCCAGCTCATAGTCTAAAGTCTGTGAAGTTACTTGGATTTTATGGAAACTTCCTCTAACTTTGTAGATTGATGAGGATGTAACTGGTCAGTGAATGTGAGTTCAACAATTTATTCCTTAGTTAACTCCCTTAAATAAAAGATACTTTTAAAGAATTGACATTTTAGCAATTTTTTGCCTTTCTGGAGGCTTAATCATTTGCCATCTAGTTGCTGTCACTCAGTATCAGTTTTAGCTAGCATGTTACAGTTCTGGAAAAATTACTTCAAGAGAAAAATATGAATTGAAACATGCATTTGCAGGAAGATGAGGGAAGGAGATTTTGCAGAAGTACTTGGTTACTTTTTAGTAAACCAGATCAGGAAAGAATCAGGAGACAGGTCTATTCAGATGTCTGTTTTCTTCTTCCCATGCTATATTAGATTAACTCATTCCTCTTCTAATGCATCTCTTCCTGTTCTTCTTCCCAGGAAAACCTCTTCCTCTCAGAGTATTGTTTATTGTCCTTCTTGGTTGCCTGCTTCCCCATTGCCAGAAACCACAATATTACTGTTTTGCTCCCAGGATTGTCGTGATGTGCCAGGCTGGTTACTCTGCCTGCACACACAAAGCACCAGACACCCTCCTTTCTGCTCCAGGTGCTGGGGGTTACTACAGTGGGCTCTGAAGCCGCTCTCTTTCCTTCCACTTTCACTTTGTGTAAGACAGCAAGGAGAAAACTAGATGATGACCAAATGTCTTCAGCCCTTACAGAGGACAAGCTTGAAGTTGCTATCACTGAAATTTCTCTCTCTTCAGCCTAACAACTGTTTTATCACCAGGAAGAATAGCAGCAGCAGCTCATCTACTGGCCAAGGAAGCCTTCTACGCTTCCTTTTTGCAATATAATTCTGAGTTGTTCTTTTGGTTTTGTCTCTTAAGAGGAAAATGTGCTGGGGTGATTAACAACAGGCTGTTTAGTTTGGAAATGATGGCCCATAGGGCAGCAGTTAAAAAAACTGATGAACCTTTTATCAGAGCAAGAGGCTGGCTCAAGGGGCTGGTACCATCAAATTTGAGCCGTGCCCTTGCACTTAAATTCTGACTCCTTTCTTTGGCAAAAATTCACAAGCAGTGTTAGATCATCTATTCTCTTTCAGAGAAGTTTAATATTGGAGACTTTTGCCTGGCTAATGCTTGCACAGAATATATAAAATAGGTCTTGACCCGTTTCTAAAAAGTAATAAATTATACATATTGTTCACAAATATGCAAGAGCAGTTTCTGGGCATATTGCCACTTATGTACCTGGAGTATTAGTGTAAGAGAGCACAAATATTGATTAATCAATTAGAATTGATTAACCTGAAAGAAGATGAAAGAGAACATAATGTAACTGTTACATGTGTAGTGGAATCACTACAAATCATTCCTTGAAACCACTAACAAAAGATTCTCATGCTGCTCTTAGGTTCTTAAGAATTTCGATGAAGAATTAGAACTACAGATTTTGGAGCAATTAATGGGAATATGCATCCCACCCCCCATATATATATACACACACACATTTATACATATATAAAATGTATGTATAATATATATAACTGAGCCCAGAATGCCTGAACATGTTAATACTCTGCCCTCTTAAATGACACAAAGGTGATGACATTGAGGTGCCCTTCTAGAGAAGGGCAGTGGAGCTGGGGAAGGGTCTGGAGCACAAGTCCTGTGGGGGAGGAGCAGCTGAGGGAGCTGGGGGTGTTCAGCCTGGAGAAAAGGAGGCTCATGAGGGAACTTATCACTCTTTACAACTGTCTGACAGGAGGCTGTGAGCAGGTGGGGGTCGGTCTCTTCTTCCAGGTTACAGGACCAGAGGAAATGGCCTCAAATTGATCCAGGGGAGGTTCAGATTGGATATTAGGAAAAATTTCTTCACTGAAAGTGTTGTCAAGCATTGGAAGTGACTGCTCTTGGAAAATGTTTGGGTCACCATCCCTGGAGGTATTGAAGAGATGTGTAGATGTGGCACTTGGGGTAGTTACAGAGTACGAAAGGTGTTACTGTGCCTGACTGGTGGGCATGTGCATGATATTTGAGAGGCAGAGTACTAGTTTAGCATGTAACTTTGTGGAAGAAGGTTAAGGTATATTCTCAGGGGAAATACTATTGTTTGAAAATATTGATTGTACATTGAAATACAAATTAGTCTTTGAGGGTGAAGAAATGAATGCATTTTTATTAGTTTACAAGTGGATATAACACAAGGGAACTAAATACTTTGAATTGGATCAATATTGCTGCTAACATTTTTGTCAGAGTTCCCCAGGAGTATGTCCATGGTTTTGTTTTGAAAAACAAATGTGGTGAGGTGTAGACATGAATTCTGTAATGTATCTTCCTCTACAAGGTTCAGAGTCGTTGATTTAAGAAGTTCTTTTCTTCCTATGGTTTCCTTGCCTGTGTGTTGCTAACATTTTCTACTCCTCTCCCCCTCCCCACACTCAGCCCCCTTCCTTTTCTGGTATTGTCCATTTCATTGACTTCTTAATATGATGTGGAATATTAATTTGTTGATATTTCAAATTGCCCTAAGTGAGGACAAGGTGGCCATCAGGATGCCATTTTAACTGAGGGCTCATTTTATGAACTCAGGGACAATAGAAGAACTGTGAACTCCCTTTGTTCACATGATAATCTTTTAATGTTTCTAGAAGTCATATGAAATAGGCAAGTCTTGTTGCTATTATTTTGCTAAAGTGCAAGGAAATCTTCTGCCCACTGGATTGTGCAGGCTGTCTTGGATCTATAAAGGAAATTAATTGAGATTTCCTGTCTACTGGGGAGCACTCCAGCAGCACACATCATTTTGTGGGATTCCCAAGTATATATAATCCCAACATACCATCCATTACTTTAGAAATCTAATGCACACAGCTCAGATCCTGTCCTGTCAAATGACAGGTTAGGATTGTCTTAGTTTGCTGCCACAGTTAGATGCCACATCATTTTATTTTTAAAAATGTAGCTATGCCTTCTATCTCCTGAATACGTTTTCTAAAAGTCAGGAAGGAAAATTTTTGGAAGTTACTTTCCACATTTGTCATTGTCATGACTGCCAGTGATGATCACGTCCTACTTTCCATTTTATCTACAGTGCCTTCCTTGATTCAGGTAGCATTTTGTCAAACAACAAACATTTATATCAGCAGTTTAAGCATAGATGCTTCTTGGAAACCCCGGTGTTTGAGTTTAGAAAGGAGAACTTCATCCTTTTTCCTGTAACAAAATAGCTCACAGTAAATTTATAAACCAATATTAAGAAGAGACATACCTGGCAGAGCAGTAGCAAAGCATTTGGTAGTTAAAAGAGCCTTTGGCATCTGGGTTCAAGAACATCTAAGGAAATGTAGGAGCATAAGTCCATGGGACCTGAGGAGTTACATCCATGGGTCTTGAGGGAACTGTCCAAGGATGTGGCTAAGCCACTACCCATCTTATTTGAGAAATCATGGCAGTCCAGTGATTTGAAAAGGGGAAATATAACCCCCATTTTTAAAAAGGGAAATGAAAAATACTCGGGGAACTACAGGCCAGTCAGTCACAAAAAACCCCCCTCATCCTGTTTTCATTTTACATGTATTTTTGAAGGTAGAACTGCTTTAAGGACAAAAAGCATTTAGACTGCACCATTTTATAAAATACTAGAATTAATTCTGTTTATGAAACAGATCTGCTTTTTAATTCTAAAATTACCTATCTTTATCTTTTCAAAATAATGATGGAGGATGCCAGTGAATCGAGCCTCAGTCTGGCAGAGATTCCAGAGGATTCACATAGAGCAAACTGGACAAGCAAGTTATGTAATTCTCATGGTAAAAGCAAAAAACACCTTCCTGGTTTGGTTATTGCAGTCTGGTTTGTCTTAATTTAAAGTGGAAAATTTTAGAAAAGGGACCACTTGTTTTTAAGTCAGTGGCAGTTTATTTAGGAAGTTAAAATAAATGTGCAGTGCTTCAGCAATTAATAGACTGCTCTCAGATGTATTAAATATTTTGAAGTATTTTAAACATTTTAAAAAAGGGAATTCGATTTGTGAATTCTACTCTGTTGTAGATGTTCATACTGGAAAAGTTGTGGTTTGGTGAGCTTGATTCATAGTTATAAGTTGCAAATGTTTTAACCAGAAATCCAAGATGAAGTACACTAAATAAAGATTCTAATAATATGTATTATTCCTCTATTACAGGAAATAACCATCTTTTTGGTTTAATCTTTCTTCCCAAGATATCTTGGAAGTATTTTAAGTTCTGGGGTTTTATACATATATATCATACATTTTTCTTGCATTGCTTGCACTTAGATGATAACATGGCCTCTAGCCTCCCATGAAGTGGGGAGCATTCTGTACGTTCTCACTTGTTTTCAAAAGGCAGACTAGGGCTGTTGGTTGGGGAGCCACTTTGCCAATTCAAATGTAAAGCCAGAGGAAGGGAAGGTGCTGCTTCAAGTGCCTTAGACAAGCTGATGTTAGGTCAGTTTTGCAGATTCTATAGGATTTTCTTTTTGTTTACACAGAGAGGACTGAAAAGAATGAAGTAATATTACC
Organism: Hylia prasina; assembly: GCA_013397195.1. Taxonomy (NCBI): domain Eukaryota; kingdom Metazoa; phylum Chordata; class Aves; order Passeriformes; family Sylviidae; genus Hylia; species Hylia prasina. The sequence continues at coordinate 555,902 of VYXD01010892.1, forward strand.
TATTCATTCAAGCATGGAAGTTTTTAAAAGGCAATTCCTGTACATAATTTTCAGTCTCTTCCAATGGCACCCACTCACACTTGCCTTTCTCTGAAATGAGCTTTAACACGTCCACTGATATCTGAAATGATCCTTCCTTTTTTCAGATATGTACCTGTCTATACTAACAAAGGTACTAAGCAGAGACACAGTTAAATGATTCTTTGCTGGCCTAGGAGAGCTGCATGCTGTCTCCCTGTACTTTACCATGATCAGCTGTACTAAGGATGGATACTGCCATTCTGTTGTTCTTTGTGCCCACACACAGCCAACTCTGTGAAGGAAAATTTTTATCTTCCATTTTTCGAAAAGGCTTGGATAACATGGTACTGCTGGTATTTTTGAAAGCTTTCAGTAAGTAAAATATTCAGCAACATAAGGATGGAATTCATTACAACTAATTTATCTGTCTAAAAATTGTGTGTAACTGGGAGTTACAGTAGATCTCTCTGTTCTCAGAGGAAAGAAAGGGAAATCTCTAGAGAAATATTCTGAGCTATCTTGTATGGTTATCTCTGTCAATGGGCTGCAGAAGGACTCGAAAGGACTGACTCAGACTGCTGTTCTTTGGAAAGGCAAATGCCATCCATCTTTCAGTGGCTGGAAATGCTGTGAATTGAACCATTGCAAAATGCATATCTACAGGCTTCTTCTACCATGGTTTTCTCTAGAATCTGCTTGTTCCAGTATGATACATACTTAATAAGTTTCAAAAAGTAGAGTATCGAATTTTAGGCATATTGCTGGATAAACCAAAAATAAAATCTAAATTTTTAAGGGTTTTTTTTAGGATTCTTAATCCACAATGAGCTGTGTTTGGGCTTTTTAGATGTGAATAGTCAAATTTACATCAAATAGGACAAATTAAGTAATTAGTGCTTTTTTTTGTTATTAGATAGTCGTAATTCAAATGATCATATATTTTTTAGTCTGTTAACATTTCTCTGTCAACAAAGTAGTTTTGTAGGCATGTGTAAATTCCTACTTCCCAAAGAATCCAGCATTTACTTACTCAGCAAAAGCACTGCAGACTTTTATGGTTACATCTGGCCCAACATTCTGCAGGCATTGCACAACTTAAGACTTTCAAAATACTTAACAATCATTTTGAAATTAAATCTGTAAGGAAGTTCTAAAGACAAAACCAGGTAAATGCATCATTTAGAATAATGGATATGTGGTTTTTTTTCAAGGGTATAACATTACTCAGTTGTGAAGGGTAAAATTCTGTCTTTGGATGGTCACGAGCAATTTATGTTGCAAAGAAGATCTATTTTATCATTTGCAGTGACAAGTGGGAACTGTGCTCTGAACACTGGAAGAGGAAAAGCTAACACTGAATACTAAACAGAACTGTCTTTCTGTTATTGATCCACGCACTTCTGTAGCATGAATATTTTCCACCATTAACATTTTTTATCTGCATATTGGGAAGCTGGCCAGTTTGTTAATTTGAAGAGTAAAATTTTAGAAGCAGATGATAATTTCTTGTCTTTGTGTTCTTTTAAACAGGAACAGATGTCTCAGGTGTTGGATGCAATGTTTGAAAAGATGGTTGAAGGAGGGGAACATGTAATTGATCAAGGGGATGATGGTGACAACTTCTACGTCATTGACAGGTGAATTGCTGTGTCTTATTATACCACAAAGTACAATGTAAAAGTCCATGGAGAAAAGTCTGTATTCTATGAACTTGTATTTAACGCTTACATTCCAGCTTTTCTCCTGGTATTCAGTGTCAGGACTCGTGGGAGTGGTTCAGAACTGTGCCAGGAGCAGTTCAGACTGGACATTAGGAAGCATTTCTTTACCAAATGAGGGGTCAAGCACTGAAAAAGGCTTCCTAGAAGTCAATGCCCCAAGCCTGTCAGTGTTTAAGGGGCATTGGGACAACTCTTTTAATAAAGTTCTTTCACTTTTGGGCAGCCCTGAAGTGGTCAAGTAGGTGAACAAAATTATTGTTTTTGGTCCCTTCTAACTGAAATATTAAATCACATCATCATAAAAGCATAGCCAGATTCTGTGCTGGAAAGACAATATTTTTCAGCCTTATGAGGTTACACTTTGTCATCTCTTGTCCAAAAGGCTGCAGGGACTTTACAATATTCTGTCAGCCTTGCAGTTTTTAGGTGTAGGGTATTAACTCAGTGTCAGTTATCAATGAAATAACTGCACAGATCTTTGCATTACATTCAGATGATTTATCAATGCACACCATAAAAATATTCAGCACAGAAGAAAATGATGGCTCAGCATCAATGGGCTTGGCAACTTCATGTTCTACAACATATCAGATTTTACTGCATTTCTAAATAAAAAAAAAAAATTAAATTAATGACGGAGAGAAGAAATGCACAGTAGAAAAATGCCTGTATTTATTTCATGGTCTTATGTTGCTTTTCAGATACATTCCTTCTGCTTCCTGCATCTCTGTTGTTTCATTAGAAATTACTACTTTAAAATATTTAAAATATTAAATAACCTGTATAATTATTTCAGTGATGCTATCATAGCAATTTTGCAAAGACTTGACATTTAGTGTGGTTAAAATGAAATTAAGAAATAGATTCTAAGTTAGATCTTAATTTTTAATTAGTTCTGGTGATAAATAGATCACTGTACATCCATTCTATCTTTAAACTGAGTTAATGTAAAAACTAATAATCCTATCCTTCCCTATCTATAAAGAGCAACCATTTTATTATTTATAGAAGTCATTGACATATCTTTAAAAGGTGTTTAATACCATTCAAGCAAGCAAATATTTCAAATACTTTCAAAATACTTCAAATGCTTTATCTTTGGAATTGATGGTATAAAAAATATACAGTGAGAGGCTGCTTAGCAAAGGCCAGGGCTGGATTCTACTCATTGTATTTATATGTTTCATTAACAGAGGTACATATGATATTTATGTAAAATGTGATGGTGTTGGGAGGTGTGTTGGAACCTATGATAACCGAGGATGTTTTGGTGAGTTGGCCTTAATGTACAATACACCCAGAGCAGCTACAATTATAGCTACCTCTCCTGGCTCCATCTGGGGTTTGGTAAGTAGAGTACTTCTCTTAAGCTATTTTTAAAAATATATATATTTTATATTGACTTCACTGGCATGCTATATCAGCACTAAAATATATATATGTATATATAATTTCAGAAATTTTAATTCTAGAAATCCTGAGAAATCCCAACACAATGCTGTTTTTCCAGAATCCACAGATGAAAATCTGAGGCTTAATAAAACACTGATTTTTCTTTTTTTAAATATTTTGTTTTAATTGCAATTTCCCAAATTGAAAACCACTGATAATTGCATATGAATTTTTCCTCCACACCTTGATTGGAAATGCCTTTGTTTCCAGAGTAAAATTCCAATATGAGGTTATTGGTTATTTCCTAGGGTTATAAAACCTGGATGTTTGACAAGAGTAATTGACTTTACCCCAAAAGGAAGCTGAGATGGCCATCATCCTCAAGACTGATCTAATGACTGATCCCAGGATTGAAATGAAACATGTGGTTATTCACCAGCTTAATCCATGTGACTTTTGGGATTGTTTAGGACACTGCAAGAATGGCTTTAAATTAAATTAAATTAAATTGGGTTGTGTTGGGCCAGTAAGTCCCCCCTGTGGCAGTGAAGGCTTGCAATGCATTTTCCCTCTGCCTGCCACCAGGGCACAGCCAAACAAAGTTAAGAGAAGAAAACACCATGTGTGTAGTTTTTCCATCTGTCTGGTTCACTTTCATGGCCAAATCCTAAGGAATGTCCAGTTGGCTGTTTAGGGCAGCAGTGACCCTTGTTCTGCTGAAACAGCAGAAAGTGGACTGTGACCTAACACCCAGACTCATGTATTTTGGTATTTTACAAAACTGTAAAAGTCTCTTTCAGTACATATCAATTTATATGGGACCTCAGGATAGTGAATAAACTTTGTAAATTAAACATTTAAATATTGAGGATTTCTTAAATATCCTAAATTACCCACTCAGTGTTCACTGCTGTAAGCTCTACCCTCTGTATGTGAATTCAGCGTGTACCCCTCAGGGATTTTCATAGCGATTTTCAGGTTAACTTTAGGAGCTCCTGATTGACCTCCAGAGGAATCTTTCTCAACTGACAGTAGGGACAGATCAGCCAGCTCGGTTGACAGCTACACTGAGTGACTAAAGTTGGATAATTTGATCATACACAGCCAGTTCTTAAGTATTTTCTAGCACATATTTTCAGTTAATAAACTCTCTTTTTCTCTTTATGTTTACAGGATAGGGTAACATTCCGAAGAATCATTGTAAAAAATAATGCCAAAAAGAGAAGAATGTATGAAAGTTTTATTGAGTCATTGCCATTCCTTAAATCTTTAGAAGTAAGACTTCTACTGCATTATTTTAATGGCTGTATCAGAGATACCTGATAAGGTTCTGCTCTTGAAGACCTTAAATTTGGCATTCAAAGTGTCTCCACAATAGAAGTTTGCGTACTTTTGTTTCAGATAAAGACTACTTTTTTTTTTAAATTTAGAATAAATTTTTATTGTTCGTATTGTATTTTATAACATAAATTAACTTTACTTTCAGTTTCCCAAAGCTGTTTTACTAGCTATTAAGCAACAAAATTAAACAATGACATGGGGCATTTAAAAATATTTTCATTTATCAGCTATATTTTTACACATATTTTTACATGCATGCTTTTCTAAACATAACTTTTGAAGGCTTATAATAAAATGGAAGCTTATCAGAATAGCTGTTAAAACTGTATCACACCCTCTGGAACACTATTCAGCAGTTCTTTTTTTAATGGTAATCAAAACAGGAAAATAAAGATACACTATTCTGTGCAAAGATTCACAGAAAGAAATATGAAAGGGCTTTCTAAATATATACTATCATAATGTAAACCAAATATTTCTTACATTTTCTTTTTCTAAATGAAGGTATCTGAGCGTTTAAAAGTGGTTGATGTGATTGGTACCAAAGTGTACAAAGATGGAGAACAAATCATTGCTCAGGTACAGTTTCTTCCTACTTTTAGTTTATCTTTCGTAATAGGTAACAGTAATCATGTTATTTATAGACAATGCATACTTTTAAACCCTGTTTTTCTTTCTCACATAAACAAAATCAATGAATCTTGAATGCAAGAGGTGGTTACTTTGTTTCAAAAGCTCACTTTTCACTTATGATACCTTAAAGAGCAACACTCTTTTTGTTGGTATAAATAAAAGAGTCAACATTTTTAGTATACTTAGAAATTCAAACTTCATAAGTGTGCTTCCATGCAGGATCATTGAAGACTTACCTTGGTCTTGTTAAAATATGGTCAACTTTTCAAGAAGACAGAAGTAAACTCTTCAGGATAGGCAACTGTGATTGCCTTGCCCCAGGATAATTAGTGGATATCACATAGCCTCTGGAGGCTTTTTATACTGGAAACTTGCTAAGGGAGATAATCTGGGAGGAAAACAGAAGTGGATAAATGGTAGTAAGGATCCTGAAAATCTTCCACAACACTGGTTTGCTCTGCCTTTTCTGTAAGGCACAGTCAGCTATGTCTCTTCCTGAAAAGGCCTTGCTGTCAGTTCTGTAGAGATGTTTTGATTGTTATGTGTCTACAGTATAGTTTTCAAATTAAAAGTGGTTTCTTTTGCAACAGGTATCAAAAAGAGGAACTTCAAGGCACTGGTTGCAAATATTTTGATGTTACCAGGAAACTAAAAGGGAAATTTTACACTTTTTTAACTCACTTTATTTTTTTTCTTGTGCAGGGTGACTTGGCTGATTCTTTCTTTATTGTGGAATCTGGAGAAGTAAGGATTATAATGACAAGGAAGGTAAACATCCCTAAAACAACAACCTTTTTTTTTTTACCACTGTCACTAACTTTGCTTATGAAATCCTGAGAGTTTGGCAAATCTCTCCTCTAATACTCTTTCTTTCTTCTTTTACATGATATTTCAGGGTAAACAAGATCTAGAAGAGAATGGAGCAGTAGAAATAGCTCGATGCTCAAGAGGACAGTATTTTGGAGAACTTGCTCTTGTAACTAACAAACCCCGAGCTGCTTCTGCATTTGCTCTTGGCACGGTCAAATGTTTAGGTATTAGTCAATACTACTTTATCTCTAATATAAAATAATATATAATCTATTTGGTTGTTTTTACTGTGACTGTCTTTCTCCAGGATGTAAGATTTAAGGCTGTTTCAGTAATCACTTATTATTCTGCATTACTATTTGTGTTACTTATCTGAAAAAATTATTACAGTTGATAAATACCATTACACACAATTTCTCCAAAATTTCTCTGATGGTATGGAAGTAAAAATTGGTTTAGGACAGTACAGTACAGTATCGCTGCAAACTGCTTATAGCTATCAGATAAATGTCTAATACTCTGCAGAAAGGTGAGGTGTTTCTTTTCTCAGTAGATTGACTCACCTAAGAAATAAATCTGTTAAAAAAACCTGTGCCTTTCTATCCCCATGACTTAAGCTTTTAACAAAGTCTTTTGTCTTCACTAGCTGTTAATTTAGTCATCCCATCACACTGGAGTCTCAGGCACAGGAAGAGTGAAGACTGTAGGAGTTGTGCTCATAGACAACCCTTTGCATCCATTGTCTGATGTTTAGCTCCTAATTATGGGAAAACTGTAAACTGCAAAGATAGATTTGGAATTCCTGCGTAAAAATTTGATGACCAAGCCACTAACCGAAAAGCTTCTCTATTTTTTTAAATTCCTAACTTGAAACACACAGAGATGATCAGGCAATAGAGATCAAAGATATGACAGATGGGAAAGAATAAGAGGCAGTGGTGAGGAAGAAGTCCATCATGGCTGAATAACAAAGATCTCTGGTACTTCCCATACAGCAGAGATCTTGAACATTTCTCAGGAGACAAGAGATTACTGGCCAACAGGTCAGAAGTATATGAAGTTTCCTCGCTGGCCTATTGGCTGGAACTATAGAGGATCACATTACATGACCAGATAAAGAAAATATTCTGGTTGGCTGTGCACTGACATTGTATGTGAATTATTGTCTTCAGCTTTTTGCACACTTGCTGGGAAAGTAAGCGTTCAATACCATTTTCACTTTGGGTGGAAGCAAGCAAAAAGAGCAAGGAAACAGGCTGTTAGAGTCCAAATACAGCCAACAACATCACTTAAGGTTGTGGCTTTTTGAAATCTCAGGAGTCTTAAAACTTTATTTTGTGGAGGAATCCAGGCCCCTTCAGACTTCTTCACAAGCTCTTGGGTAACATATATCTTACTACGAAAATATTTTCAAAATAAGGAACAGAGAAAGTTGAAGTATATTTACAAAGTTTCAAGACAGCAGTGTGTTGGTTGATCTTGGTGTTGCTAAGGTATGAAGTTCCCTCCTGTGTGAACAATGTGTATGCCTCAGTAGTATCTGCTGTCATTTAAAATCTTACACTGGAATGTCATAAAGACCAGGATTAGTGTCTGTTACTGATGAGGACATAATATTCTTTCTCTTTCTCTCCCTTTTTATCTTAGTTATGGATGTGCAGGCATTTGAAAGGCTTTTGGGACCTTGTATGGAAATTCTGAAAAGAAACATTGCAAACTATGAAGAGCAGCTAGTTGCTCTGTTTGGAACAAACATGGACATTTCCGACACCAGTGCATGAACTAAACATCGGAGCAACAAGATCTGTTATGAGAATATAGCACAGTAGTGGTTAGTCCACTGAGAAATTGTCTCTCTTCCTATAGATGCCAAGCATTTTTTGTGATTTTAAGAATGGGATTGGGGTTTTTTGATTTGGTTTGCTTTTGGTTGGGTGGTTCTTTTGTTTTGTTTTGTCGGGTTTTTTTTTTTAAATTATGACAGTGGAAATACTAGTAAAGAAAATAGCAATTCAATAAATTGAGGGCTTGATTTTTAAAAGTGCTCAGAATTGATGGTTCCATCTGATGTAAGGACAGCCTGCAGTAGCACAGCACCTTTGAAAATCAAGTCCTTTAACACAACATTTCCTTAAAGAATAGATTTTTTAAAAAAACCCACATGTGATGAACTTGTTAAACCAGCTTCTGTTCTTCAAAAAGGTTACATCTTTTCTGGAAAGACTGTTAGTTTGAATGTGATATGTTGAAAGTATTAGTGCACACAAAGTGTTTATATGTATTAATACAGAAGATATACAGTAGATATTACTTTTTGACTATTACAGTTGTCATGATTTTATGTTGCATTTATCACAGATGTAGTGAATCACAAGATTAAGCATGACAATGCGTTTTGTGTAACGCTCATGACCCAAATCTGGTTTTTCATTTCATAATTTGTTTTAAAGTCCTCTTTGTTTAATATGTCATGTTTCAGCACGACATTGTAATATCTTATGCAATTTAGAGGACTTGTATATTTTTGCAATAAACTGCATTTTCTGTTAGTTACATGAATTCTGTTCATGAGTGAGGACAGCTGACAAATTAACCTTAATGCTTTCAAAACAAAGGCATGGGTCATTGTCATGTTCTACCTAATCATACATAATCTATATTGTTTTCCTTCTCCCTTGTTTTATATTTATGCATTTTGTCTTCTCTATTTATGCTTGTTCTCTAGTTAACTTTCTTTTGATCTCACCTTTTTATTGTTAAATATGTTTCAAGTGAAATGATCTCTGTATATCTCTCTTCCTGCAGTCTAATCTTAGCTATCAAAGATCAGAGTCAATTACTGAAGTGATTGATATCAAAAGCCATGCTAAACTAAGCTTGTCCTGGAAAATCCTTAACAGGAAGTGCAAAAATATTTTTAATTTGAAAGATCAGAACTTCCAAAGCTTTGCACACATCTGTCTTTGTAAAGCTAACATGTCTTGCTTTCAAAAACCTGTAGGTCATCATGAAATAATGTGTTCAGCCATATTAGCATGGGCTGCCTTCTGAGACTGAGGAGAGAGAATATCACCTTAATTATGAGCACAGGGGTCATTGCTTACAAGGGTCTGTGACTGGAAATTTCAGGCACAGTCCAATTTCAGTCCTGCTTACTGACCTATCTGTTGATGTTCATGGACAGCCAGTGCACGTGCTGGCGATGAGCAGCTCTGCCAAAATGACACTGCAAGAGATGTAGGAAGGCTGCTTGTGCCCTGATTCAATCACCTGAATTATAACATCTTTCCTTCTTAGATAATGACTTTTCTAATGCCATATATTTGTGTATGTTGATGTAATCATTATGCTACAGTTAGTGATATGTTCTGACAATTAATATAATCATACCTGTATATGAAATTATGATTACATAATATGATAACAATATATAATTTATATCATATAGTATGGTATAAATTATAAATCAGATTCCTAACAAAATACAATCGAAACAAAATTTACAAATAATTTTTTTTTTACCTAGAAACCTGGTGTGAATCATTGCACATATGATAACTTGCCTTTGTACTTTTGATTTATGGGAAAAAGAGAAGCCTGTTATACTAGAAGGAAATATCAGGTAACCAAAACCTACACTCTTGTCATTCTGTATGCTTAATCTCTAAAAGCTACCTATATTTTGCACTGGCTTGATGTGATAAGAAAAATGCTAGAAATTACTTGTATGGCAGTAAACTACAATCAAGGCCATAAATGCCAGTCATGATATTTTCAATATTGTTGGTTATATTTAAAGTTTCCTTACAATAAACAACACTTTTATATATAAAATTCTACATTTATTGATATTGTTGTTTTTTAATTCTATTACCATAAAGTTACAAGTGACTTACTTATGTTCACTTATTTAAATGACTCATAAGTCTTAACACTTTCATGCTGACTTTCATAAATGACATTATGTGGATGCTCTGTCTACTCAGAACAGACATGTTGATGCAGTAATTGTCATAATTACTTTATTTGATGATTTGCTTGTAGTTTATAGCTGGGAAAAAGCTGTGGAATAACAAATTTAGGATAATCAGAGACTCTGGGTTTTCTGATTCCCAAAATACAGCTTCATGTTGCAGCAGTTTTATTGTGTTGCTCTTGGGCACTGGATGATTTCTGGAATTTTCTTTGTTGGTAAATTCAGGGGGCTTAACCAACAGTAACATGTTATCACTTTTTAAGCTTCATCCAAATCATTATATCCTTCATCTGTTAGCATTTGGGATTTCTCCTGGATCTCTTCATACGTACACTTCAAACATGCCAGGCTTCATGTCATGAATGTGGTGTTAATCCTAAGAATGAAATCATATCAAGTTACTGATTTTTTTTACAGACATTTCAATAAAAAGTAGACATTCTAATAATTTTAAACAATACTGTGTCAGGTTTACCTTATTAGACTGTGTCCATGCTTAAGTTACCTGATGCTTCTTAAAGCATCTGTTATTAAAGATTTTTATTGAGTTTGTTGAAAATATGCCCCACTTAATGAAGAGAGAAAATCCTGTATGAGAAGCATTCATGGGTTCATATGTTTTAGTAACCAGAAGAGAATCCACATGACAGCAAATGGTTTTTATAAATGCCTTAATCATGGGGAAAACAATCTGATTGCAGCCCTCAAGTTGATCACAAGACACAAACCCTGGCGAGCAAGATTTCCTTGATCCTACTGCAGATGCCATCACTTTTTAAATGTCAAATGACATTGTGCTTCATGAGATTTAATTCAAATTTGTCTGAAATAAACATTTCTGTAATCATTCCCTTCTGGGTTTGCTGTTTAAGGTGCCGAAGTGACCAGCTGTGGAAGTCTTGGGGCAAACCTCTGAAGAGTATTGTGAAGCCATTTACAGCCTAAACCACTATCATTCCATCTTCTTCCCTCGTGTTGTCTTTTCTATTCAGTGGAGATTATTCTGCTCCTTGCTGGAATGATGGGTTTAGGGTTTTTTTGTTGTTGTTTTGGTGGTTTGGTTTTGCTTGAAATGTTTGGTGCTTTCAGTTTCTGTAGGGTGATTCTGTGACAGTTAGGTCATGATTGTACCATTTTGTAGTCCATGGTCCACTTCCTGTAACAAACATTGTTTATTCAGTATCAAGTGTTCCCAGATGTGCAAAATCAATATCTTCTGGTCATCCTCCACAGACCTGACAATTCCTAGTCTTAATTTTTTTCAGATGCTTACTGCATCTGATAGCATTTGCTGAGCAAAGTGCATTGCTGGAAGTCAATTTGCCACAGCAAGGACATTCTTACATGTTCTTGCTAAAGTTTTTATGTTAGTTCAAAGTTCTTTTTATCCAATCATACATATGATGATTACAGGTGTGGTTTTGGTTTTTTTTTAGTTTCTAAGATACTTTCCTGTGTCTGTAGTTCTCAGCTGTTACTCCAGGGAGGAATTGCTTCTTTGTATGCTGAGTCTGTACAGATCTGTGCTGTTGACTGTCTTTGAAAATTTAGGATCATTTTCAAATCATTCTGAGAGTTGTATTTCTTTTAGATACATACCAAGGCTGTTTCCAAGTTCTTAATATACTTTCTGCCTCAGAAAGATGCTTATCAGGTTGGACACTCTCACTTCATGAACAGAAAGGACGCTGAATAATCTTGGTAGGGTATGAAATCCCAAAGAAAATTAGATTTTAACATTGTCTCTTCCTTCACACCATTTCTCTCCCTCTAGATGATCTTTGTCCTGGCAGCCAGGTGGACAGCCAATGGCAGTAGGGAGGACATAAGGCAAGTGGAGTGACTGGCTGGGTCTGTGCTGGGACACAGTGGCCTGGTTGGCTGGGCAGCCACTCTCCCTTCCTCATCTCCTTTGTCCCATCCCTGCCCCTTTTCTGATGGCAAATTAAAATGAGCTGGAGTGCAGTTCTGGCACTGCGATGGCTGTGTAAATACAATGGCTAGGGTTGTGTTTCTTCCAGAGAGAACTGGTAGAGGCCTATGTGTGTATGGCAGAACAGGGAAAAGACAAAGACCAAACTATTACATAAATAAAGCTGCCCAATCCAGACCATATAAAAACTCTGCCATTAGGTTCTACTAGGTCATTGTGATGGTATCTGCTGACTCAACCTTTTCTTAGTGAGGTAAATTAAATTAGGATGGCCTAAAAATAGCATAATTCATATTATGAATACTTTGTCATGTCTTCTTTGAAGGTATTGAGTTATTCCAGCTGAGCAGTTACGAAGTTTTGGGAGAGGATAATGCTCTGTGCAGGTCTCTGTGGATGATTAATTTCCTGGCAGCTGAGTGAGCCTTTGGGACCTGTTCTGAAGATGCTGGAAACTCAGTTCTGATAAATGTCTTATCTAGAAAAATCTATCCAACTTACCAAGAAGCTCTATATTCTTTTTCTCTTTGTTGCTTTGTCCTTGTGGGGTCAGGTGGTGTGCCTATCTTAAGCAACCTTAGCTACACAGTACCACTGGTTTTTGGCTGCATCTGTATAGCTGTATCTATCACAGGAAATTTATAGGCCTGAGACTGTTTGCTAGTACTGAAGCACTGAATGACCAACATTCATACTGTTTTCCAGTATTTCTCTGGGCTCATTTATAAGTTGTCCAGGAAGCTTTTGTTTCAGCTTTCCATATGGGGTGGCCATATACAGGTAGCCAGCTGAGAATAAATTTTGGCCTATGGTGCTTCCCAAAGTGTATCTGAAAATTACTAGCTATTGGCCTGTGCAAAAACTGTACAAGAGCTATTCTGAAATGAACCATATACAGCACAGATTATTGTATTCCAGTGCCCATAAACACTCACTGACATTTTCATTTACCAACCAGCATAGAAGAAACCTACGGTTTTTCTGTAATCTCTTCTTGAGTTGTTTTTCTGCAAGCTTTGAGCTGAGATAGAGGCGTTTTTTATTTCTCACTCTTCTGGTGTGCTTTATGATATGGGAAGCCTTTATTTTTTTCCTAATGTTCTTCATTCCCAAGAGCATCTTCTGTGAGGAGACTGAGGACAGGACATGTGGAGGTGGGATGCCGTTAGGAACAAGGACAGAGCCAGCCACCATTGCAGCTAGCCAGGAATGGCCACTGGAACAGGGAATGAGTACAAATAGATTTAGGAGATACACAAGTCTTTGTGTGAGGAGAAAACCTGATTGAGAAGCAGAATGGCTGCAGAACGGAGGCTGCCATGTTGGGTAGGAGTAGAAGCTGTGGTGAGCAGGGTTCTTCTGATGTCTGGGGGGACTATTTAGTTAATTACTGAGGGTGGATGTCTACATGCTGATGTGAAAGCTCCTATAGCAGGATTAAAATAATGATATGCTGTATTTTGGAGAGTCACCAGTAACAGCTGTGTTATAATGGCAGGATTGACTTGGGACAGGAGGGATTAAACGTGGAGATAGGCACAAACCCAATATGTAACATATATTTTACTAATACAACTTTGACTGAAGTATTACCGATTTTAAAAATCTGCTTTGTGGCTTCTTAACTTTGTGCCTGGCAATTTCAAGAGGTAAATAGCTAAGATGAAAATTAATCGGTATTTTCTAATTGTAGTCTCTCCTGTTTGTTTTGTGCTTCTTTGTGCCACCTGTAATGTGACAATAACTCTAGAGTAACACTTCCCAATCTTATTTTATACCTCTTACAACAGCAGAAGAACTGAATCAGCAAAGCTACCAAGAGTTCCTGTGTTTCACAGTATTGATTCACTCTCTGAGCACCCATTCATTTGGGCATGGAGCAAGGTGAGGTAGGGTGTGTGGAGGGGGAGTAATGAGTTAATTAGAGACCAGGCATTCAGAGCAAGGAGTATGGCATTGACATAATCTTAATTCTGAAATTTAGATGATACATACTTGCTTTGAGCCAATGGGGTTAGCGAGTAAGCTTTGCTAGTTTTGTGTCTTGCTGTCATCTACTGCATGGACCCACTTGTCCCTTTACTTATTTTCCCTTACTTCCTCGCTGAGTAAATGTTAGCTGTATGCAAAGGAGAGGTAGATGTGAAAATAAGAAAGCTGTTACATGTCTTCGTCTTCTTAGAATTTCAAAACACTTCAGACATTCATCTTTACAAGATGTTAATCTCAGTCCTAAGTAGGATTATATTTTTGTGCTTTCTGGGTATGTCATAGATTCCAGTGTGATATCAAGGCTCCAATTCAGCAATGGTATTTACTTGCCTAGACCTGTGTCTGGAATCTGGGTCAGTGAATCTCAGAGGACTGGGCTTCACATTGAACACTCATGCATGAAGCTTTTGTAGAGAATGGTGAATCTTCACAGTAAATAGCTGTGAAGCTATTTTGTTTTGGGTCCAAAAAGTACGTAGCAGGGTGGAAATGTGCTCCATAAAAAGATTCGTTTTCTTTAGGCCAACAGACTTCTTCTGAAGAAAGATGGGACTTGAGGCAGGATTTTGTATCTTCTGCTGCTGCTTGATCTGGCCTCTGCCATTTCCATATTCCACACTGTGGCAGAGGGAGCCTTCAGAAGAGCACATAGTGAGTTTTACCTCACAAGAGCTGTACCACAGGCACAGAAGGCAGTTTGCAGAGTGGAGACATCTGCATGCCCAGGTCTTCTGCCCCACCTCAATCTGGTGGTGCAGGGTCTGCACTGAAACACATTAAAAGCCCAAGAAGCTTAGATGTTTCTCCAAAGAGCCTAAAGGCTGTTTAGATATGTAAGGAGATCAAAAGAGAAGGGGAAGAAACACAGCCTTAAAATTAATTTTATTGTGGAGTGGTGTAAAAAAGATGGTTCCTGTTTTTTTAATATATTTATTAAAAGAATATATTTTAGAGAGGGGATGCCATGAAAGCTTTCTCATATGAAGATGTATCAGTTATTTAGAAAAAGCCTGAATTGTAAATATAGCGAAAATGTGAGCTTGTGGGATGTGGGGTAGAGAGCTGATATTATAATAAGCTGTCTAGCCACTTAATATTTGAAACTCAGTATTACTTTTAAGATTATTTTCCTCAAGGTACTTATTTAAATAATATTTTCAGATTGGGAAAATGGTTTGTAAGTGTCATTAAGCACATGTTTGGTCATTAAGAACAGAAGATTTTGAGTTAAAATTCCATGGGATTGGCTTTTTTGCTTTCTTTTAAAGCTAAGCTTGCTTACAGAGAGTAATAGTTTCCAGTTCACACCACAGCAGATACTGGGTGTTTTTCAGAGTAATGTTTGTCTCCAAACAGTGCTTACGGATGACATCACTAACAGGCAAACTATTACTTTGTGGAAAAGGCAGATCTCAAACTGATGTGCCAACTACATCTGCGGACTAAGTGTGTTGTGATGCCAAGTACAATTATGGTATAATTTCCTTTTTTACTTTTTATTTGTGTTACCTCTGTAGGCCTTGTAGGCCTGTGAGAGCAACAATCCAGCATTCCCTCTAGTGGCCACTAACCAAACAGAACCATTTCTGTTTAACGTAACGTTTTTTTTTTCTTATTTTCATGCACAGCTATGTTAGCATGCCTGAAAGGCAGAACTGTTACAGATACCAATTCTGAAACAGGATTTAAGACACGTTCTTATTTCTGGAATTATGTTGATAACAGGATAAGAGAGAAGTGCATTTATAACTGTCCATCAGTTTCTAAAATATTGTCTGTTTCTGAATTGTGCATGTACTTGCTTTGTATCACATCATGCATAGTAATTCATCTATTTTGTGGCAAAGATGTGGTCTCTGGAGGAGTCTTGCCTCTCTGATCTCTCGGACTTACTGGGTAAAGTGGGAAAATGTCTTAATGTTCAACAAAACCACACTGTTATTTTAGCAAGAGAAGTACGGGACTGTCTGACGACTACTGGACTGATAAACCTGCATGGATTTAATTTATTTTTTCCACCCCACCCCAGCTTGCATTTTGGGCCTAAGCTCCCACCACTGTCTTTTCAATGAAAGAGCGGGCGGGAGGAGGCCGCAGCGGAGGCCGGGCGCAGCTGCTGACTCACTCCCTGACCTTTAGCCCCGTCTTTGCCCTCGGCGCCGCCGCCGTGACTCGGGCCCGGCGC
>VYXD01010892.1:573131-665587 GCA_013397195.1 Hylia prasina
CGCCGCCCCCGAGCCGCCCTGGAACGCCGTCCCCACGGGGCCGGGGCAGCGCGGCCCGCCCTGCGTCAGCGAACGGGCCGCCCGGGCTTCGAAAACATGGTGAATCACGCTCTGCCTCGGCTGCGCGCTCTGGCACGGCCGGGGATGTGCAGCGAGGATTCCTGATCAAAGCAGCTGCGCCAGGAAAAGTCCCTGGTGTAGATCCAGTCTTGCCAGTATGTTGTGTTTTGCTTGGAGAAGCTGTTCTCCGAATTAAACTCCGTCCAGCTTATTGCTCAGGCGTAGACCTGGCCTGAAACTTCGTCAGTAGGTTGGGGGAAGAAAGGCAAATAGGAGAAGGAAAAAAACCACGGGAAGCACTTCCACCCAGGCATTCCTGCACAGTGCGGTTTGGGTGGATGCTGCCCAGTTCCTGCTGAACCCCTTCTCAGCCACAGTTTATTTATTTTTCTCCCAATTTATTTTTGTACTTCAGAAAGTGACTTGGATCAATTAATAAAGGTTTTGTTAGTAATGTCATTTGTTTTAGCATGACAGCTTACTTTAAAACACAAAATAATCATTTCATTTAGCCACCAAAGACTGCCACAGTAATTACAGTCCTGCAAAGCATGGTTCTAGACAACATCTAACACAACAAATTTTCAACATAAACTTGAATTTTAAAAAAGCTTTACAAGCTAATTAATGATCAATCCCCTTCATATTCAAACCATTGAAAGGCTGAGGAGAAGGACATAATGTCCACAGCACAATTTAATCAAGCAGAATAAAAAAATTGAAGAGTTGGGTACTTTGTTAATTTTTCTTTGTAATTCTCTCTAAATTTCTTTGTAATTCATTTGTTAGAGGATTTTTTTTGGCTTTTGTACACAGATGGCTTTGGTTTAGAGAAGTTATTGTGACTTGGAGGAATAGTTCACTTTTCAAACAAGTATCTTGTCAGACTAGCATTTGGTATCTGTACCTTATCTCTGACCTTCAGAGGGATACTAGGGTACATACATTCAAGTCTTGGCACCTGGCAGGAAGGAAGGAGAAGGTAACATTCTAGAAATAAGCTTACTTCTTCATTTTGGCAGGAAAATCGGAAAGGAAGCGTCAAAAATAGAGGGAAGAAAAAACAAAAAACAAACCAGGGCAGAAGGAGGGAAAGGAAAGACGTGGATAAGCCAGAAAAACAAGGAGTGGCTTTTCAGAGTTGATTAGTTGGAGATAATCTTCAAGGTCCTGACCTGTACTACTGAAGTCTGTTTTTTCTGTTCAGAAATAACTGAGCTATCTGCTCTTGTGGTCTGTAATTTTACTGTCCCTCATGGGTGACAGGGGTATAAATTGTGTGCGGGGTGTTTTTTGGAGGTGAAAATAATGTCACTGATAGTTTGAGTTGTATATTCTCATTTCTGTGACCTTTCTTTTGCTCCTTAAAACTGGAATAAGCTGATGTAGCTTTGTAGAAGTGCCATTTGTGTAGAATCAAGCATCTTTTTATGTTTAGCATGCAAGTTTATGTAAGTTTTGCATATATTTCAAAGATTAGGAGATCAGAAGGGTAGAAATTTTCCAGTCAAAACCTTCCTGGACATGATCCTGTACAACCTGCTGTAGGTGAGCCTACTGTAGCAGTGGAGGGGGCTGAACTAGATCACCTCCAGAGCTCTTTTCCGTCAAGTCATTCTATGATATGAAAATAGTATATTTTTTTCAGCTATTGTTGGTGTTTCTCTAATGTAGTTTACTTAGTGGACATGCATATGGTAGGTAGACTTTTCAGGTTTTTATTCTTACTAAGCTGTGTTTTCTGCTCTTTCATGAAACTCATGATTATTTCTTCAAGGACACTTCACTAAAGTACAAGGTAGTCATGTTATGGTAGCTTTAATTCATCCTCATCTGAAAAAAACCAGTAGATAACTAAATTACTGAAGATTGGATAACATTGTTTACCAGCTTTTAGAGACAGTGGTTGTGTAGAATAAGCACACAGTTCTCTGCTGGAGATGATTTAAAATTATGGGTTTGCTATAAACCTTACATTACTAGCATTTGGGGAAATGAAACGGAAGTGAAATCATCCAGTAGAGGCTTCTTTATCTTTCTATTTGCAACACAGTGAAGGATGTTAGGTATCCAGTGTGTTTGAGACTCTTCCTGGAGGACAGAGATGGGAAGGGTAGTGGAAAAAGCTTCTGCAGAGACACTAGTGCTGAAAGAGCAACTAGGGAAAATATGGGTCTGGTGCTAAATGGCAGAGGAGACCTGATCTCACAAGGTTGAGGACAGCATTTTTGCTTTGATCTTCATTTTCCAGGCCTGTTCCCAGGTTCCTCAAGTCCCTGGGTGTAGCAACTTGCCTCTGAGAGAGCAAGACACTTCTTTGTCTGTGGCAGAAGTGAAGCAACTGAGGGGTTCTGTGAGGCATCGTGCATGAGGCAGTGGGGCCAGATGGGATCCCTCCTGGCCAGTGTCAGGTGTGGGTCACAGAATGTTTTGGGTTTGAAGGGACCTTAAAGGTCATCTAGTTCCAAGCCCCCTGCCATGGGCGGGGATGTATTGTGCGGATGGTCTCCAAAAAGCAGTGGATTTGGTAGCAGGATGGCTCCCAATAACTGGAAGAAAGAGAACATCACACCAGGCTTCAAGGAGGAGGATGTGGGAAAACTACAGTCTGGTCAGCCTTAACCTTCACGTATTTTATGGGCCAAATTCTCTTGTCAGCCATGTCCACCCTTTTTGTATGGCAAGAA
The DNA here is from genome assembly GCA_013397195.1 of Hylia prasina. NCBI lineage: Eukaryota > Metazoa > Chordata > Aves > Passeriformes > Sylviidae > Hylia > Hylia prasina. The sequence goes on from VYXD01010892.1 coordinate 575,879, forward strand.
TAGCCTTACAGGAATAGCCAAGGAATAGCTGACAGGATAGCCAGGACAGATTAACCAAAATAAATCTTGTCTGACCCATCTGATTGCTTTTTGTGATGGGCTGACTGGATTAGGGTACCAAGTCAATGTTGTTTATCTTAGCTTGAGTGGTGGTTGAGGAGGTAACTCCAGACTCTTGAAGGCAGTGGGCACAGGCTGTGGGAAGTTCAAATCTGCATAAGGAACAGCTTCTTTACAGCAAAAGTGGTTACTGGAACAGGGGAAGTGCCAGGGAGTCTCCATCCTCAAGATACTAGAAACTCAGTGGCCAGGGCTATCCAGGCAGCCTCTTGACTTCAGAGTTAGCTCTGTTTTCTGTAAGGATTGTACAAGAGCATGTCTAGACAACCCTAAAATATGCTGTGATACTCAACAGACAAACGAGGATTTAGGGCCCTGGACATGAAGTAGTATATCAGATGCAACTTAAAACAGTTTACACGTGTACAAATTTCTAACCTCTGTCTTTCTAAAGTCAGATACTTTGGAGCATCCTAACATGGTGTGGGAAGTGAAGACAAATCAAATGCCTAATGCAGTTCAGAAACTCCTTCTGGTAGTGGACAAGAGAACTTCAGGGATGAACGAGTCACTGGAGTTGCTGAAGTGTAATGAAAACCTGCCCTCTTCTCCTGGATATGCATCCTGTGATGAGCACATGGAACTTGGTAAATAACATGATTTTTTCAGAGGAAACTGAATTCTGAAGTTTGTTTTAGATTTCCTATACAGAAATTATTGGAAGCTGACTGAATGAAATTGCTGATTTTTAACTTGAGTGGGGCAGGAGATTGTGACATCTGAAGGTCTTACTTTGCAGTCACTTTTCCCTTTAACCCATTTCCATTTCTGACACACTGGCCTGTTGACTCAAATGTGTTCTTGAACTCAGAGCCACAAATTTCTGCTTCTGATCCCCAGAGGACCAGGGGTTTTTGGCACAAGAAAAACAAACAAAAGCTCAAGAGCTCCTCCTAAAGGGAAATAATGTTGCTTTAGATCTGCTGCAAATAAAGATTCTGGGATAGAGGAATGTTACTTCAGTTCTTACATATTGGAGAAAAACAATAGTATCAATAGAGATCATCAATATAATCAGTGAAATATTGACACATGTAAATGAAGGTGTGGAGTGATTACTAATAATGATAGTTACGTGGCAGCACATAGCACAGACTTTTCTTAATAAGCTGGGGTCTTTTCTGTTACTCTGTATGGGATAGGAAAGGTGTATATTATTTACAGGAATTCATCCTACCAGACTGTATACCCAGGTTTCATGATTTATTTAATCTGAGTTGTTTACCTCTGGTTCCCTGGTGGAAACCTTTTACCTTGAACATGTTTTGATGCTGAGTTTTTTTAGTGTCATACCTTCAAGGACAGATTAATTTAGTTGTCTTTTGTGGAATGTTTTAGTATTTTACTGAATCACGTTGTTTTTGAATAATACTCCGGTATAGTTCTGTGCAAACTGGTGAATCTAGTAAAAATTTTAAAATCAGAACTCCATTTTTATCTAGTAACCTATTTTTTTCTTAAATTTCTTGTGTGACTATATAAGCAACTAGAGATATTAGTATTTCTGTGGCCATTTTTATGAATAGGGTTTGTGAAATGTTGGTAGTTGTGATATGAGAAAATAAAATGACTTTATTGTGGGGTTTTTTTCCCACCAAATTTGCAAGATTTGGTGTCAAATTGAATAGACACCCAGGAATTGAGTATAATTATGGTAATCTGTGCATTTCTTTGTAGATGATCTTCCTGAATTACAGGCTGTGCAGACAGAATCTACTCCACCTGCACTTTTTCAGCTTGGTGCTGATGTTTCACATCAGGAATGTTCAAGGCCTTCATGGAGCCAACATACCTCAAACAGCAACCCAGAAAATGCTTATTCTTGTGAGAATGGGGTGAACTGGTTGACAGAATTAGCAAATATAGCCACAAGTCCTCAGAGTCCGTTGATGCAGTGTGCTTTTTATAACAGGTACTGAACACTTATTTCAATTTTCAACTATAGAGATTTATAATCCTGTCTCCAAAATATTTCCTTCACTCTTTACACCCTCTGATTTTGAACTGGAGCCCTATTTTTTGGTCTTTTTATTTGTTCTTTGAAAGCATGCACAGAACTCATCTCAGAGCCTGGTGCAAAAGCTGCTTTGTTTCCAGCTGTGAATGACATAGGATAATATAAAGACATTGCCTATCCACAGCAGGCTCAGAAATTATGGACATTTATGTCATGTGAAGCAGCAGATAAAAACTAAGAGGAGTTGCTTACATTAAATTCTTAAAGCTTTCTAGTACAGAGACTTCAGATTTTTATTTTTTTTGAACAACTAGGTAGAAATCTAATGCAATGTGTATTTTAGTGATAACTGTCTTAGGTTTGTGATCTGTAATTTCTATAAGGGTGTGAGCAGCAAGGGTGGGATCTTGGAAATTTCTGGGCTTTCCTTTTTATTGTACATGTTTTCTTGGGTTTATAGTCAGAAAACTCAATGCAGTACTGTTAATAGTAAAGCAGCTGAGATTTAACCCTTTGGACAGGGCAGATGTCTTTATATTATCTTAAGATCAGGGTATTTGCTTCAAAATATTTATAAAAACTTCAGCACTGTGCTAAGGAGATGCCACTGTGGAAAATAATAGTGTCATTTGGGTGCTGTATAAAACCTATGCAGGAATTGTGCTAAGTGTTCTCTTTGCCTGAGCTTGCACCCTTTAATCATCCCATTGGAATACTGGTGTGTGGGAGGTTTGTTTGGTGTTCAGCTCATGCAAAGGGAAATATTTGCAATAAAAGCATTTTAGAGTAATGGCAGCAAAGTCTCATGTTGTCTTAATCTGAGATATTTTAAAATAAATCTTTCTGTTGTAGATCATCTCCTGTTCGCATAATAGCAACAAGCAAAAGTTTACATTCCTATGCACGTCCTCCACCAGGATCTTCAAACAATGATCCTAACTTCTCCAAGAATGATGTGGATGAAACACCAGTCAGACATGAAAGAGTGAGTTGTTCTGAAACATTTTAAAATAAACATGTATAATTAATGGGTTAAGGGAATTAGTTCATTTCCAAGGGAAACTAGTTTACAAAAATCTGTTTAGTGTTAATACTATTGGTATTTAAGCTAGATTTTCTGTTACTTTTCTCTTTTACCACACAGGTAAAAGCCACATAGGCTTATAGTGCTACTTCGTATTTTTTGTGACAAGATCACTTTCTAAGAAAGTTCCGCTTCTATTGTGATTACTTCTATAAAGCAAGCTTTAAAAAACTGTTATCTTGTTTGATGCCTCAAAAGGAAATATGGATCCCTCTCCTCTGAGATGCACAAAACCTATCAGTCTTGTGCCTCCTTTTCCCATATATTAATTTGCATCTGAAATATGTCTGTTAACAACAGTGAATTTTCTCCAGTGATTTATCTACAACTGCCTTGAGCCTACAGCTTTTCAGTAACTGGACCATAGAGTAATTTAAATGATTCTGTAGATGACCAAGGAATGATGAGGTGTAAATTGCGTACACATATGAGCGTAAGATAATCCTTAGGGATGAAATGAATCTCAGAGAGTGAAACCCAAAAACGTCAGGATGCATCTCAGAAAAGGAGATGAAAATGACCCATTCAGATTTACTGCATTCCTTTAGTCTTTGTCTTCATGTTACATTTCCTATTAATATTTAGGGCAAACTGATGCCACAAGTGCAAATTAGAGACTGTCTTAACACATATAAGACCAGCCCTAAAATACTCTGCAGTAAAATACCAACACCATTTTGCTTTTTTTTTAATAGGCAAATAGTGAATCAGAATCTGGCATTTTCTGCATGTCATCACTTTCAGATGATGATGATTTAGGATGGTGCCATTCCTGGCCCTCAACTGTCTGGCATTGTTTTCTAAAAGGTAAAATAACATGTGTCATCAAATAAGTATTTGTTTTGTCTTGTTGGGGTTTTTTTCTTGTAACACACACTTTTTTTGCCTAACACTAACGTTCTTTTTTCCTTGAAAAAAACCTGTTAGGCTCTCGTTTGTGCTTTCATAAAGGACGCAATAAAGAATGGCAGGATGTTGAAGAGTTTGCAAGATCTGAAAGCTGTGGAAAAGAGGAAAATCTCCCAGTCAGTCCTTACAAGGTAGCCATTAGTTCTGAGAAATTCACTGCAATACCTGTAGCAAATACTTTGTTTCTTATGTTACCCCATGCCTTTAATTACTGTCTCAGGAAAACAGGTTGACATTAATGTTGTTTAGAGCTGATCACTGTGTTGTTTGTGTATCTCACAGAAAAGCACTTGAACTGAATTAATATATGCATGTTTTGGATGTTACATCATCTTTATTAATTTCTAGCAAGATAGAAATGCAAATTTGAATATTGTTATTTTTTAATACAATGTATGATGATGAGTATACACCTAAAGTATACACAGGTACATGCTTTTCTTGGGGGAAATGTTTTGAACTGTATGTATGTTAACAGGACTATGGTTCCAATGGTTTGAAGTTGATTTCTCATGAAGAAAGCATTTCCTGTGGTGAGTCAGTGCTGAAGCTGACTTTTGATCCTGGCACAGTGGAGGATGGCTTGCTTACCGTAGAATGCAGACTCGACCATCCATTTTATGTTAAAAATAAAGGTATGAAATACCTCAAGTACACTTAGTTGTATATTAAAATATTCTCAGAAAGTGATTGCAGATTTTGTTGGCATCCCATACTGTTCAAGAAAGGGATAAAAGTTGTAGTGTAGTAACAATTTACTGTCTTTGTAAAGAAATCTGGAATACAAACAAACAAAAAAACCTGTAAAGCCATAAAGCTCCAGGAAGACAGCCTATTTTTTAAGGAAATATTTCATTGAGTATATCAACGGAGCTCAGGAAACCAGAAGAACCAGGGTGGGGGGAGACAGGAAAACTGCAAATAAGGGAGACTTTTCTCAGTTGCTAAAAATGGAACTTCTGATGGTAAAAGTCTCCAGGTTTTGACTCGTTTTTTGCTAGAATGAGATTTTATTTGAGATGATAGAAATAAACTGTTTGCAGTAAGAATTCCCTAAGTAAGAGTTTCTGATTTTCCTTTTGGGTGAAAGAAACTACATCAGAACATTTTTATAAAATTATGTAATTTTAAGATATAGGATTGCTCCAATGAAGAACTGGAGAGATTGTCGGGCCGTTTGTCTAATTTAACTCTTTACCACTTCAGGTTGGTCATCTTTTTATCCAAGCTTGACTGTGGTACAGCATGGCATTCCATGCTGTGAAATGCATCTTGGAGATCTGTGTCTACCTCCTGGACACCCTGATGCCATTAACTTTGATGATTCAGGTGTTTTTGATACATTTAAAAGGTAATTTTTTGATAAAGTGGCCTCAGTGGTACTTGTATTTAATGAGTAGGCACCTTAAGTCTGGAAGAATTTGAAGGATTATGCAGAGAAAAGAGAGAATACATTTGGTAATACAAGATAAATGATAGGGAAAAGTCAATACTCAGTACTAAGAAAGCTGTGTTATTATGTGCTCTGCTAAACTGCAAACTAGTGGAGTGAAATTACTTTTTAGCCTCTTTTTATGATCATTTAAGGCAGATTGGATAAAGCAGTAAAAATATGTATATTGTCTTTATAAATTCTCCAGGTAAAGTGGATTATGTTTGAAAAACCTAGTACAACTTTCTGACAATAGTATGTCTGCCAGCTGTTACCTCATGCTTCATATGCTTCAATATTATCTGAATTATCTGAGTAGTTTCTTAGTGGTAAATGCATGTGCAATGGCTTTAGAATACAGTATATTCATAATTAGTTCTTATTATTTTTGTGTATTCTGTTTTTTGGCATTTTTTATATTAGATCAAATTTACCTAACTTCAGAGTTTGATTCATTTTGGGGTTTCCCTAAGCTAGAACTTCAGCCAGATAACCTTCATAGATCCTGTTCAACATAAATTACTCTAAGAGTCTAAGGAAATAGTAAAATATTTTTCCGTACTATTTTGAAATTTTAAGGTTTAGTAAAATCCACGTTTTCTTGCAGTGTTAGTGCCTTTTTAGCATCTGTTTTTAATCCAGTTGCACTTTTTTTTTACAACAGAAAAAAGGGAATTTAAGATACTCTTTGCAGTTCAAGCCCTGGGATCTCTTGCATGATTTCAGTCTGGCATAGAGCGAGTTCAGATTGCTTGGCTTCACTCATTTGCTGTCTGGGCATTTTTCTTAACTCCTATTCTGAGCTGCATTTGTACGTTAGAATCATGGTAGCTGCATCTCACTGAAAAATCCTTACTAATTTGCAGCCCAGCTGAATACTGCCTTGTACTTCAAATTCCTTGTCTTTCTGGGCAGAAGGGAGTAACTGAGAAAGGAGCATGCAGCAGCTGCAGCTGTGATAACAGGACAGAAGAATTAAAAACAAAATTCTGTTTCTGTGTTGTGGGAAGGAGATTAGGAATAGGAAGGGTGCTGGCCTGTTGTAGAACAGAGATGTCCTTTCTCCTTATCTTGTGATAGCCTGCAAGATGGTCAACATTATTCCTTTTTTGCTGCTTTGTACTTTCCTGAGGGATGGTGGAGACCACTCTGTTGAGCTCCTCTCTTCTGCGTGGTTCTGTCCCACAAGAGGAGCAACCTTTGCAGATGGGGGCTGGACTGCCACATGCAGTATTTCCTTGCTAGTAGATAGTTCTGCTTGGTGTTCACAAAAAAAGCTCTTCAAAACCCTTATTTTGGCCATAAATCATGCAACTATAGCCACATTGAGCAGTAGGTAAGAGGAACTTTAGCATATATACATTGTATGTTTATCTTGTGATAACTTAGTGGTTTAGATTTATGATTGAGTAGCCCCTTTCCAAGAGTGTTTTTCCCACCTGGAGATGGTAAAAGATAATCTGTGGAGTTAAACTACTTATTTAGTGATCAGGTGTTAACTGTAGTTGTTGGTCAGCTAAAAATTGCAAGAGTTTGTCGTGTTTGGAGGTCTGAATTTTATGGAAACAAGTCACCTAAGCTGTCCCAAGTACCGTGAGGAGGAATGTCGCGCTTTTGTCACTAGAGGGCAGGCGTTTGTCAGCACAGCAGCAAATGGTGCGACGTCACGGGGCTCTGAGCAGGGTTTTAACCTCACTGGAAGGTAGAACAGTATGTATTCAACTGCCTAGATAAGTTATTTGTACAGTAGTGAACATAACGTAATTTATTTTAATATAGTGCTTTCATATTTGCCATTAGTCTATATTTGCAAGTGAACTCACTGCATTTCTTCCCTTTCTGTACTTGTCATTCACCGATCAGGTTTGATTTATGGTAAGGACAGAAGCAGAAAGAAAAAAGTGTGTTTAAAAAGAGAATGAAGTTTGAAGACATTGTATAGTTAACTGATACATAGCTGAGGAAAGTTCACAGCAGAACCTGTAAAGTTGCAGTCTTCATCACATTGAAGAAAATACTGACTTACCTGCCAGTGTTTTAGTTTTTTTGTTTTTCACACTGACATCCACATCAAGCACAAATCATGAGGTCACACAGAAGAGGGAAAAATACTAGAAATGTAGTAAAATTGAAGAGTGAACAGACATTTAGGGTTTTTACATGAAAATGACAGCTTTATGATCTGTCTTTCCCTGTAGTTACGATTTTACCCCGATGGACTCCTCTGCAGTGTATGTGCTCAGCAGCATGGCTCGCCAGCGTCGCGCTTCGCTGTCCTGTGGGGGATCAAACAATCAAGATGCTGAGAGATCAGAATGCAGTAGTAAAAACTGTGCCTCTGCTGCATCGTCACATCTTTCCTCCAATCCTTTGTACAGCAAAGCTGGCAAAAGCCACAGCTCAGGGACTGCAAGTACTGTGAGTGCCACTTCTCCAAACAAGTGCAAAAGACCAATGAATGCCTTCATGCTTTTTGCCAAAAAATACAGAGTTGAATACACTCAGATGTATCCAGGGAAAGACAACAGGTAATGATAAAACTGTGGTTTTGCTGTTACCGGTGAGTTAGAAGTACATGTGTGTCCCACTTTCAGATTTAAATAGCCTAAATTTTGCATTTGAAATAGAATGTGTGTATTATTTTAAGAATAAGTTTTGAAAGATGTTAACATAAAGGGTGGTTTATGGGTAGACTTTGAACATTTGTACTCAGTGAACTCAATACAAACCATTTTTGGTTTAAACTTACCTTCTGAGAAAACATTGGGTTAAAGCAACTGATACATGTGTATGTGTGCACTGGCAGAGGCACAAATACAGAACTGTTGTTGTTTACAGTGATGAGGTCCTCTGCTCATCTGCTGTAATGGAAAAAAGGGAATTGCTGTTTCTTCTAATTAAGTCTTGACATATTATTGCAAATTGGTCATGAAGTTACAAGCATTTCTTTCCAGTCTGTATATCCTGTTGAAGAGTGGAGTACTGGTAAGTTAGGATGTTTCAAAGATCATAATCCAGACAGCATATTGCCAAATTTTGCTTGCCCTAAAGGCATTTAATAATCTGTTAAAACTTGCAGGAAGAGTTTCCTGTGTGAGGAATGCAGAATTCCATGACTGTGTTTGGGGGACGGGTCTTTGTTAGTCTTTTTCTTTATCTCTAGCATGTTTGCTTCTAAACATCTTCTAATTAAGATTTCCATTACATATGTTTTGAGGAATATTTGGTGCTAATTGTGCATATACAAATAGAAACCAAAACACACAAACATGGACTGATCTTAAAATCAGATTTGTTACTGTACGTAATTTTATAAAAACTGTTACTGTAAAAGTTGCACTGTGACATAAAAATTCCAGAACTAAATCTGGTAAAAATTAAAGTTGGCAGGGCTTTGAAAGGGGTTTTACTATTTTGTAATATTCTAATAAGGAGGCTGTAACTGGTGCTGAAGTAAAATCTTTCCAGACAAATCCCAGCCAGTCTTGTGTGTCCTGACAATGATGTTGTGTAATGTTTATAGTAAGTTCAGTGAAGCAGATCGGCTGCCTTCACACTCATTGCAACTATCAATGAGAAATGGAGCAGAATGTCAGCCAGGAAAGTTTATGATGGTTATATACTGATTCCAAATGGATGCAGTGAAGTGGAGCTGTGGCTGCATGAATGTGAAAATGAATTCAATATTTCAGTGAGCAAGCAGGACAGTGAGCAGGTTTACCTAAGGAAAGAGATGACAAAATTGCAAGTGCAGTTCAAAATGCACTGCTCACTGTCCTGCTTGGAAGGCAGTGCCTTTGGGTGCAGTTCCATGGCATCCATAGAACTCAGGATGGCAGAAATAGCATTAATGATAATTGATACAGGCATTCAGCTGTCGTCATTCAAGTGTTGCTGAGGCATTCATTAATTTAGCTGCTGGGAGGCAACTCATATTTTTTAAATGTAAGTTTGTGTCACTTTCATATTACTGTATAGATCTTACAACATAGTAGCCACTTCTGTACAGTGGAGTTCTTATGTTTGCTGCTGTTATTTCCCAGCATAAGTGGGAGTAAGAAAGTACAGAAGTTGAGGTATTCTGAGTTAAACGGTCTATTCTGATACAAAGCAACTCAAGGCATGTCAGCAAGACTGTGAGCTTGTAAACATTCAAAGCACAAATCAAGAGTCACATGATACTTAATGGATTGCAAAATCATGTTTGAAAAACTGGTGTTAGAGCTGCACTTGTTTATTTTCTAGATACTCTTCACTGTAACACTGTAACTGTGGTTGAACTGGGTTGTGTGTTCAGAAATTCTTTGCATAGCGGACCTTCTAGAGATGAAGCAAATCATATTTTTGTTTAAAAGATTTCATGGTGCATTTTTATTTGGGAAGGCAATGGCTTTTACAGCAGACCTGCTGTCTCTGGGTCACCGTGTTCTTTCCTGAGGGTGTGAGTGATCCAGGACAAGCTGGTGACCCAGAGCAGACAGGTTTCTGGTGATACGCCTCTGGATACTGTCAAAAGATGAAAAATCTGCTAATTAAACTGGGTATGTTTGCTTCTGATGACAGACCAAAGATACTGGTTCTCAGTTTGCATAGAAAAACAGAAATTCCATTGCCAAAGAGCCAGGCTGTGCAAATGGATTCGATGGTGGTGGGATGTGGTGTCCCCTGGAGGAGTTTGCTCTCAGGAGTCACCAGAGCATGTGGCAGTGCAGGCTCAAGGGCTGTCCGGGCACTTTGGTCCCTGAGTGCTCTGCAGCTTCGGGAAACCTGAAAGGCACCACACAGCCTTACAGGAGTCACATCCATTTTTTTGCTGTGGTGCAGAACAGCCTTCAGAATTGCTCTGTGGGCCATGTTATGGAAATAGTTGATGATACTCTAATTTTCTTGATTTGGTTTGAATATTTTTGCTGACAGCAAGGAACTTTATTAGTTGGAGAAAGAAAAGGACTTAGTTGTGTCCACCTTTTTCTTAGTCACAGAACTCTCACTGCTGTAATCTGAAGCCAAAGTGTACAAACCACTTAGTAGCTTTAACAGTCATTGATAAAAGAGCTGTTGTTTACAGGTTTTCATTCAGCTAAAAGAGGGAGTTAAAGCTTTAATGGGATATTGATCCACCATGGGAGTGGGGTTAAGCAACATGGCAGGATAGTACAGGGAAATGTTGTCAAAAGACTTAGAGTTTATAAGGAATTAATTCAGCTTCTGGAAATGGTGATAGTGTGTTAGAGCAAACGGTTCCATTTGCATAGGAATGGGAACTTAAAAGTATGTTCCACCCAGGATGGATTAAAGGTGGAGGAAGCTACAGTTATTGATTAAATAGACATGGGGACTTGCAGTTAGTCAAATATTTTGGCTGAGGTCATATTCAGTTCATTGCTCTAATTATTAGAGAACATATTTTCAGCAAATCTGTCATATGATTTTCTAGTATGAAAGTAGAGCAAAACAAATGTGAGTTACCATTTGGTGGTGGTTTTTGTAACATCTCTATTTTGCTGGTTTATGCCAGCTGCTGTATGTACACCCTTTCAAATGTTAAAATGTGCATTGACCCATGCTTAGCTAACACAGATGTCTCAGCTGTTTCACTATTAAAAGAACTATGAGAAGATAATCACAAGTATAATTATTAAAAATTTTAAGATACAGATGATTTCCTCCTTGTGTGTTAATTCCACATTTAGCTCACATCTTTTTTGAAGTGCTCAGATAAAAAACAAAAAGAAATCCTGGTATTTCTTAGCACTGTCCTCACTGTACTGTAAACATTTATCTTGCAGAGCCATAAGTGTGATACTTGGCGACAGGTGGAAGAAAATGAAAAATGAGGAAAGAAGGATGTACACACTAGAAGCCAAGGCCCTGGCAGAGGAGCAGAAGCGTTTAAATCCTGACTGTTGGAAAAGAAAACGAACAAATTCTGTATGTTTTTGCAGCAGTCTTTCTCATTATGCTGTTACATGTGTTCAGAGGGGTGGATACACTGTGGTTTGTTCAGAATAAGCTGCTTTCTTAGTAGCCGAAACCTTTATTTACTCCCTGTGTTGTGTAACCTGCTTTTGGCAGTTTGGAGGAGACAGATCAGGAGAGGGTCTGTCTGAATATTTTATGAGAGTTCTGTGGATTCTGTTGTACTGAAAGTTAGTGTGCTTGTGAAATGCAAAGGAAGGGCATATGGTCTTCTGCTTTGAAGTGAGTTTATAAGGTTGTACCTAAACTTTTTTATCTTCCGTAAAAGCTTTTTCTTTTCCTTTTTCTAGTTTTCTTACTGATAATTGGTATCAGCATATATGGAGATATTGAAGGAGCAAAATTATTTTTCCCCATGAATCCCTGTCATTTATTACTCTGCTCAGTTGTAAAATAAATACAGTAGATAACACTACTTCTGTAGGAAAAGAAATTGTTTTCCACTTTGTAGAAAGCCATCAATCTTAAGAGTCCGCAGCAATGAATTAGTAGGTGGTGGATGTATTAAGAAAGAGAAGGGCTTTAAAGCTGAAATATCATGTAAAGCAAACATCAGAAAAAGGAGTTTCTGCTTGTTCAACTAGAAGAGTGGAAGGAAAGATCCTCTGAGGTCCACAGAGTGCTTGCCAAGTTCTTCCATTTTATGGTTGGGCAGGAGCTTGAAGCCTCCTGTGGACTTTATCTCCATGGCTGGTGAAACCATCCCTCCATGTGGTGTAAGATTTCATCCTCAAGTTACCCCCTTTCCTTTGATGTGTAAATGAGGCTTCTTTCTCAAGAGCATATGCAAGTGTTGCCTTAAGACTGAATAAGAAATGCTCCAACACTGAGTTGCTTCTTTCTGCTGCACATACTTTGTGCAGTTTCCAGTGCCTTGCTGCAGAAGGTTCCACCAAATCCCAGCTGCTAGGAACAAGCTGTTTTTCTGTTCACTGCATTCTATTTTAATCAACAGTGACAGTTTCTGTTACATTTCCTTGTGGGTTTAGTTAAAATAATATTATTTATTTTATTCTGCTCTTACACTACTGAAGTTTTGAGTTTTGGATGGTGAGATCACAGGCTCACCTGTGAGCCTCAAGCAACTCAGAGGCGTGTTTGTGTATAGCTGAGTAGTGATGGGTTTGCCTCAGTAAGGCTTTCTTGCCCTGCCCTGTAGTAGGATTTGCCTTGTCCCTCCAGTCTCCAGGCCAAGAGAATGGGAGCTGTAGAATCCATCACCTCAGTGTCACAGCAGGAAATACCCTTTATAATTGTTCTAGTTCAGTGAACCGAACTGTTAGCAGTCTGGTAACCTTACTCAGTAATGACAGTGGGCTCCAGGCTGTGACAGAGAAGTCATGATGGTCTCTTGATGATCAGGGAATAAAACTGTCTGATTTGGCCTTTTTGTTTTCTTCTGAATAACTGACCAATGATTAGAAACACTTGTGGCTTTGAAAACACGTGTTGTGCCCTTTGCTTGGTAATCACTAACCTGGTTTTCTCTTCTCTTTTCTCAGGGCTCACAACAGCATTAAGCCAGAATTTTCCTGTTAACTCTGTATTTACAAAATGGCTGTTGCTTGATGGCAAGAAGATGCAAGATCAAGGTCTTACTATTTGTTGTGACTATGTGTGACCATAAAATACTGGCACCATCATGGAAATTATCTGAGTGCAGATTTGCTTTTTACAATAGAACATTAAGTAAGCTAAAAACTATCAGCATTTTAAACCAAATTGCCTTATTTTTCTTCCAAACTTCATTATGTATCAGGTAATATAGGCTTGAAAATGGATATCCTGTGGTGCTAAAGTACTTTAGAAAGAGGTGAAGGAGATATGTATAAATGTTTATTTTTAAAAGAAAATGTACAAAAAAGGGGAATTTTAAAATATGTAACAGCTGTTTATATACATTGATTCTTATTGCTAATTAATATGTATTGCACAACTGTATTATTAATTGCAGTTCTGGGGCCTGGGATTTTCTGAAATGGCAAAAGTGTATTATCAGCTTCCAGCTTCCCAGCCTGCCCTGCTGCCAGCAAGTTACCAGAATGTGTGGGAATGGAGGGTGTGGTGTGATGTAGCAAGGGAGCTGCTGCTTGGGATGCCATGTAGAGAACTTGTATCCACAAGGAAGATATTTTTGCATCAGCTGGCACTAGTGAGAGCTGTCATTTTGCGGTGGAAACAATGGCCCGGGACAGGATGAAACGAATAAATAGCGTTATCTCAAGAAAAGTGGTGCTGTTGATATCATCACCATCATAGTTATAACTCTGTGTTTTGTCTTTGCCACATATTCTACAATATTATATTTTGCCATAAGACATCTTTATGGTGGGGGCAAACTTTGCACTTAACTATATGTGCAACACTTGCACTTTACTTTTTTTCCTCCTCCAACTGTCTAAAATTAGAGCAGCTGCGTTAGGGTTACAATTGCTTCTGCTGTGAACATTTACAATCGTGGCTTTTCCTGTACTAAACAGCTGTGCATTGGTTTTTTTTAAGAATCACAACTGTAAATTTCAGTTTATGACACATGATGTTGCCCCTAAGATTTTTGCACACTATATTCTTGTATATTATTTCAAATAAATTCATTAAAATTTGGTGTTGTGTATTTTATAAAATGAAGAAGACTAATCACGAAATGAGCAATGAGCATGGAAGTCTTTACATGAACCCATCCAAAGTATATTTTAATGCTTTGCCATTAGGAAGCTGGTGAAGAACTTCAAATACTATTTTCAGGATTGGATAGTTCTTTATTATAGTTTAAGCTAAAAGAGTTGAAATCAATATAAATTATTTCTAAGCAAATAGCAGTGCAACAGAGAAGCATTTAGGTTAGTTATAAATATTTTTCCTTGTGTTAAAATTAGTGATTTTTAGAGGGAAACTGATGATTCAAATGTTTCAAAAGTACAATTTTCTGAATACGGCTAAAATGTATTCAACTGTTTAAACTCTACTTGTAGGAAAAGAGCTGCTTCCTTATTTGAGATACTCAGCAATTACACTGTAATATCTGAGTTCTAATTTTATACTTTCCTAAATTCAAAAGGAATGCTTAAGAATGTTTCAATTAGATGTAGACTTACAGCACATAAAAGTTGTACAATTTCCTTGTAATATTTCTGTATAAGTACATTCCTTTAATGTGAACATAAAGCAAGAAGACAGAAGTTTCAGACATGAAGTAGGTAAACGTTTCATTGTAAAGCTGATGTACTTGGGGGTAATTTACATGAACAGTGAATACGTATGTGGCACCAAAGCCCCCAGCTATGTTACCGTCCATTCCCTGGTGAGAGAGCATTGTCCAGGTGTGTTCACTGAAGGGCTGACATGGCTTTCTGCAGCAGCTGAACCATTATGGGATAGACTGGTGCAAACTCTTTTCCCTCTCTTGTTCTCACTGATTGAACATAAGCTTCCAGTGCACCACTAAAAAAAATAATAAAAAGTAAAGTAGCTTAAGCAATTAAGTACTGTAAATTCAGGATCTGCAACAAATTAATTGCCTTCTTCCCTCCTGCTGAATTTTGCTCACATGGTCCTACTTGTCTGTGGAAGGAAGTGAGCAAGGAAGGCCTTGCAAAGCTCTGTATAATTGTTCCATGATCTTTATCTCCTTTCTTGCATGTTTGAGGAGCAAACAAGTTAACATTTAAATAAGCAGCAGCATGTTGCAGATGGCTTGAAATGACAGCTCTGACGCACAGACTCCGGCTCAGTGCTGCACTGGTAACCTTTAGAAAGGGAGAGAATAATCTCCAGCTGCTGCAGACGCTGAGAGTGCAACTTCCAGCATGAAAAGTGGGGCACTGGTGAACACTTGCCATGCCCTGAGGTGATTCCTGGCACAGCCTTTTGAGTTCCACTGTCTGTCCTCGGAAATGCCACGCTAACCCCAGACAGGGCTTGGGCAAGGCACAGCGTGGCTCTCTTGCACACTGTCACAGGATGTCACCCATAGAGTCATCATGTGTGAACTGCACAAATAAAACATTGCAAAGCTAAAAGGGGCAACTGTGGTGGTATTTTACAACACAGGGTCACCCTTCAGCCAACATTCTAATACACAGTATTGTTGCGTGACAGCATATCTGTAAAACAAACACTGTAAGTGCTCATCTGTTGAGATTCCAACTTACTAATTCATTAAGTAGGCCAAGCTTGTGTTGCCACACTTAAATATAGCTTTGAATTTCATTTTCTTCTCATTTTCTGCTTCTATTTCTTCATGTAACTGATACAATCATCTTGGAGTTTCCTTCTAAAATTTGCTTATATTTGTGCTATTTACAGCAAAACTGTGACATTAAGAAAATGCACAAACAACAGACCCCATTTTAAATGGAGACTAATAGAGCTCCTGGTACGTGGCTGTTCCTTTTCTAATACAGATTGTCACCACCGCCCTTCCAGCACTGCGCAGGCACCAGCCCACAAGGCAGTGGGGTCCTGCCGTGAATGCAGTCACTGAGCAGGGAGTGGTTCTGGGTTTTGTCTCATGCATTCCATCCTGGGAGTGCAGGATGCACCAACACAGCTGCTCTGCCAGTGAGGGAGCCCGCTGGCTTTTAGTAACATGGCAGGAACATTCCCAGTCCCACTGGGAGAAGGCAGATGGCTGTTGTGCACATCTGGTGAAGGGGTGGGGGGCACCGGGTCAAGGGAGATGGTAACACAGAGCAACCGCAAAGCTGTGCCTATAAATACACACCCACTGCTGTAGGGTGGTGGGCTGTGGAGACAGAGCTGTATTTATGTTTGCTGCTCCTTCCAACAAACAAGCCTTTGGCAGAACCCTGCGTTCCTGCACTAAGAGTTCACGGATTCGAAGGCAGTGCTGCTCCCTGGTACGTGCCTGCTGGCAGCTGGCAGCAGTAGGCAGTGAATCAGGCAAGCCGTAAGGAAAGCAAAAGTACTGAAGAGTGATACTCAGCCCATGTTTCACATACACAGGCTTCTCCTGGCATAAGATGGTAGGAGAGGAGCAGCCAAGATCATCCCTGTGTGATGCTGCAGCTCTGGGAAGCCTCAGATGAGCCCACCTGACAAACCAGAGGAGATGGTACGAAGATGCAGGGTCACAATACACTTGGGTACCTGTGAGTAAAGCTGCTGTTACATCAGCAAGGGCTCAGCCCTTCCTCAATGACTCGACTGACATCTATGTCAGAGTGTTGCTGAGAATTTCCAGCAAAGTTCATTTATCAGCAAGTGGGAGATGCTCCTGAGGTCAAGAGCCTGAGCTCAGTTTGCTGGGGAGACGAGCCTGAGCTTTGGGTTCCGACAAACCAATGGCAGCAATGGCAGCCCAGCCCCACGAGCTGGTCCTGGGGCTGCTCCTGCTCCTGCCAGCACTTCCCACCCCCAGCAACTGATCCGTCAGCATCGCTGCCAGAGCGCACCAGGAGGAGCTGCCTGTCTCCACATCCAGTCCTTGCTAATGGAGTTTGACAGGGAGAGAGTGAAGTGTGCAACCAAAGAACCCGAGGCAGCTTCACTTCTGGGCACAGGATGGAAATGAAACAGCACAGAACAAGGTGATGCCCACCACAGCTCCTGATGTCCCTATGCAACATCCAGACTTCACAGTCCCTCTTTGCTGAAGCCCAGGACATATTGTCTCGGGGGAGACAAAAGAATGGACTGGAGGGAGACAAAAGCAGGATGGACTGGGGAGAGACAAAAGCAGGATGGACTGGATTACTGGAGAGTTCAGATAATTCAGAAAAATAAAGTTACTGAGCACAGAAACGGTTCCTCATGTTGGCCTTGGTGCACTTGAGAGCTCTTCAATTTTGGTAACAACTTACTCATGAGCTACTGCTGAGGGCTCCCCACCAGGTACAAACAGACTGTAAAGAATCACTTTGAATTTTTTGCACAGCAACAAACCACAACAGAGCAGCAATCCCTTGCTACAGACAGAAAGACAGGGAAAGTATATTTATCTAGCTAAAGTAAAGCTGGCTTTTTGCACCTGGTCAGCTCCCTGAAAACCTTCAGTCTGCTTCTTCCCAATGGTCCCTGGTGAGCAGCACAGAGTCTACAGGGAAAGAGGCAACTAAAACACAGCTTGCTCCAGCCACAAAGTGCTTTGGGTACAGCTCACTTCATTCCCAGCAAAGGCCATCAACATCATGAACTGCAGAGAGATTGGGCACATCCAGAGGTTTATTTTAAATTGCAAGATTTAGAGAGAAAAAGTGAGACTGGGGGAATGGGACAGCAGAAATTTTTTTTATATACAAACTGGCCTCTTGTAGCAATGAGGGGCCAGCATATAATGAGCAGACTGAGCAGCAGGTGAGAGATGCAGGCAGGGAAAGCTCAAGGATGACATCAAGGATACCATCCTGATGAGTGGAGATGCTTCAGAAGAGTCAGAATGTCTCACATTTCCACTCAGGTCAGCACTCAAGTGCTCTGGTCAGCAGTAATTGTTAGACATGTTAGATGGTTGTTAGTTGCTACAAAGGATTGTCCCTTGTATTAAAGGAACAGTTGAGAAACTCCTGTGAGTTTTCTTACTGTAGCTGCCATTCATCTTGCTAAATCTCTCCTCTTCCACTCAGCAGTATCCCTGTCTTTTCCTTTCTATATACTCCTCAAAGTTTGTTGGACTCAAATAGTTTTTTGAAGTCATCAAAAGCTGAAAATAGAAAAAAAGCATATTGACCTGCTTAACTTAGAAAGCTCTAACACCTCTTGGTGAAGTTGTGGGTTGGCATCATTATCCAGATGGTAACACTGCTATCCCTTAACTGACTTATCTCCTTGCTTTGAAAAAGCCCTTGAAAAAGATTACAGAGATAACCAGATAGATGAAAGAGAGAAGCTTTACCCTAAAAGCAGCACCCAAAACCACTCAATGTGAGCCCTTGATAATCCTTTGCCAGACTGTTATTCCCATCAGATCAAACAAGATGGAATGATATTTAGGCTATGCCAATGCCATACAGCACTGTCCTACTGTCACACCTTCTAGCAGCTTTTATCTTTTTTCCTTCTCTCCTGCCCCAAAAGAATCTGATTTAACTTGCAAAACCAACTCCATCAGAGGCAGCTAAAAGGAGTTTTGTACATCCCTTCCGCTGCACTTGCTCACTTACTGTGGCTTTGCTTGCATTGTTTCAAAGAGATGGCTTTGTTAACACTTGAAATGCAGAATTTTCCATGACATTTTGGTAAACTTCAGCAGTCCTAGCTCAAATGAGCTTTTGTCAGCTATGCTGGCAGTACAGGACTCAATTCAGATGCACCATTCAGTTTACCATTAAAATCTTGTTTTTAAAAAGGCATGCTCACTCCTGTTGAGGACACTGTGAAAACACCAGTGCCAAAGTAGCTGTGGAAAAATAAACAGCGCTATGGGTGAAAGCAGTATCCACAGGTCTCTGGCTCAGAGGAGATCACAGCTGTTGTCATATAAAAAGATGTAAAATATAGTTATATTATTATTGTTTAAGATGGAAGAAACCCTGTTTATGTAATATACAAAACATACTCTTGAAGGGATTAGACTAAATAATGCCCTAAATTCAGCATCTTCTAGTCTAATAAAGGGCATAAAACCTGTTCAACAATCTGTTTCTATTTTAAAAGACAAGCTATGGTATACATTACAAATATTGTTTGTAAAAGAGAGCTATGGAAGGAGGGTTGGTGGGATGTTCTGCATATATTAATGTTTCATTAAAAATGCCATAAGAAGGAAAAAAAAAAAAGCCCTAAGTTTAAGATGCCCTCCCACATAAGGAAAAGGATTTTAAAGCACTTATTAAATTACTTCACTTGCATGAGCAAAACCATGAGCTTTCTTGGAAATCAGGACAAGTTGATTATATAAGACCCTGATAGTTCTTCTTTAAAATGTTATTTCAACCCATGAAGATTTATATCTAGAGTTAAAAAGAAGGGAAAAAAATCATGATTTGGGTTGTGGTTCTTAAGGGATCTTAATGTGTATCACTTAGAATTACTCCAATTAATTAATTTTATATGGATTTGTGAATCCTAGTGCTACCCTCCTGGGCTCTGTCTTTGGTCAAACGGGGTTGGATTTACACTGTAAGCTTCAGAAGAGGCAGGGATCATATTTCTGCTCAGTAGTGGGAGTGCACCCTGTGCACTCCTGTCCTGATCAATCAGCAGGGCAGCTGGAGCATGCTGGGGCCAGACTTTTCTTTAGTAGTTTGGTAAAAGTCTGTTTGCTCCGCAAACTTTGGGGCAAAGCAGAAAATGGAAAATCTGCTGTGTAAGAGCACATCTGTGTGACACCAGGTCTATTTAGTCCAGTGCCATAAAAAACCCTGTAAAACCGAACAGTAAAAGCTCCAACAGCATCACCTGTAGGACAACAGAGGAGCAGGAGACATCTGCTGCTCTTGCAGCCCGCATAATGAAGAGATCAAAGGGCCCGTGCCAGGCAGGGTTTGTGCATGGCCAGCAGTGCTGCAGCCTCCCCTCAGGCCCGGCAAAGCCGCCGGCTCTGCCCGGCCAGACTGAACCCAGCGCACAGACGGGGCCTGCACGGTGCTCCCCAGCTGCCATTTGTCCCTGCCCCGGGCAGAGCAACTCCCCAGCTCAGGACAGCAGCTCGTTATGGAAATGAACCCTTCACTGGGCCTGGCTTTAACTCTGCTTCAGCAAGAGCAAGCTTCAGCAAGGGGAGTTAACACACACACTTAATGGTAAAGGCAAGAATTTGGCCCTTGAATGGATGAACTGTCCTTCAGGCTGGCTCAAATCCTGTCATGTCTAATAGGGTTTCTTTTATGGAAGAAAGGTTGAGTTTTCAAGCTTAATTTAAAAAAGAAAAGTACTGCCCATGTCACTTAAAGAAGTACTCCTTTCAACAGAATCCCTGCTCAGGGAGGACACCTGCAGCAGGGTCATCTCACCTAACTTTAAACGTCTGCAGGGCAGCTGGCTGCCTAAGAGCTCCTGTGTCCCAGCCCACACTCCATTCACTGAACAGAGAAAATGCCAGCTTTCAGGACACAATGCAACTGACCTATTTTAGGTACCTGCTTCAGGATGAGATGAATCAGCCCCAGCAGTGCCTGTTTCTCTCTGTTGACTATAAAGGGAGTCTGGCAAATATACCTCTGCCCAGGTAAATACCACTCCTTGTGCTGAATACAAGCAGAAAGAAATGCACAAAAATGCTCAGAATGGGACTAATTTATACCATTCACACCACATTGCAAGCGAAGCATTTAAGACCTACAGAGCGGAAGAAGCATTCCACTTAGCTTTAATATGAAGCTAGAAGGATCCTGGTAACACAAAGAAATTAATATTTAGGCAGCAGGTCCCTTGAGTAATTGCACAGTTGTTACAAAGGGAAGTTGCAGAAAATTAGCATTTGCAAGGTTGCAGCAAACAAAAAGATAGTATCTTAAAGTAGGCCAGTGCAGGGATCTGAAGGCTCCAAACATCCAAAGTTCAATTTGCACAGCTGAAACAACTACAGGTGGGAAAAGCCTGAAGAGGGTGACTGATAGAAGAGCAAGATGCCTGCAGTTCAACTTAGGTTCATATGAGAAACAAGAAGAGCAGGCTCAGAAATCTTCCAATAAAGTATTAAAGAAAATATGAGTGATCCATGGTCATACTAGTGATTGATGTCTGCTTGCCTGCCTAACATATGGATAACCAGCCAGGCAAATTAATAAAGGATTCAATGAAACAACTGGAAGAAAAACTTAAGTATTCCAGCTTCACTACTTGGTCTAATGGATGACACTGTCTCAGCCTAAAAGCTTCATCCCAAGGTTTGTTCCTTAATACCGCCATGGTTAGAATAATTTATCAGTGTCTGAACATGACCACCAGCAAGTGCATTAACTGAATCAGTCTGGATGAAGTTTAATTGCAGACAAAGACAAAAATGTGTTTTAGTTTAAGGATGGCATTTTCAAACTTGGGAAAATGAATTGAAGAGAACAAAATCCCACCAGTTCTCAAATGATTTGCATTTTTGGCTTTCCCTCCTATATCTGAAATTCAACACTGCCAGTGTTGCTAGTAGTAGCAGGACAGAAATTACAATCAAAATATTCATAGCTGATTACATATACAGCTCTGTCAGCCCTGTAGCTATCACCTATGCCCCTGTAATTCAGTGTCATGGCTTGAGATTCAAGAAAAGCTAGTTTTATAGACAAACTAAACTAATCACAGGTATGATTTTCAGAAAATACACATATGGAGAGACACAGTTTTTATTTTAATATTTCAGAAATAAATCCTAGTAACAACTACTGGTGATCGACTAGTACCTCCCTAACTGGCCTGATCACTACATGGAACTGTGTGGTGCTATCAGCTTCAGGAAGTGTAAATATTTATGGCAGACTTCTCTTGGCTGCTTTAGAAGTGTGGACAGAAAACAGTTGACTTTCTGAGGCACAATCACTGTTGGCTGGAACATAAAAGCATCACTCCAGCAAAAGCTGGCACATCCACCCATGGTAGTTCAAGGACAGAGCTGGCTCCCACGCAGCTACGTGTGACTTTCCCAGGTCACTGTGTGGGGCCACCAAGGTCACTGAGAAGATGGCTGGAAAATTTAGAGCTTTAGGAGCCAAATGATCATCTGAGTCTTGAGTCCTGAGGATCCCCAGGTTGGTTTTGCCATGTTCATACAAACCTGCTCTCTCTAACATACTTCAAAACTTTGCTTGATTTGAAAAACAAGACTCTTCATAACTTTTCCTAACATCTTAAGATGCACAATAATATTTAGCTATGAAGTCATCTACCCTAGCAAGATTTCAAAAATCTAATGTAATTATTACTTTCTAAAGATCATAGGCTGATTTCCTGAAGAATAACATTCCAAGTGTGTAAGACTTCTACCTATGTTTGTATTGGTTAAGCTTTCAAAGCTTCTCTTTCCTGATACAGATGACAGGACAGCTGCAGCCTTGACTTTCCAGCAGTGAAGGCAGAGGCAGTTTTGCAAAAACTCCTTATTAATGTACACCATCATTGTACATAGTTTACTTCCTTTACAAGAGGATTTTGTGCTCCTTCCAAAGGCACTGGAGAGTTTGAGTACAGGGGGGTGGAGGGGAGAGTTCAGTTTATACTTCTGCCACTTTGCAACTCATCCCATGAGTGGAGAGAAGGTAATAGTATTTATGATACATCTCCTGAGGCACATTTTTTTTTACTTTTCAGGAGTCCTAGTGCGCAGGTAAGTTACTGCTACATTATCACAGATGTAAAAAAGAAAGAAGCATGATTTTTACCGTATGAGAGCAAGCCTGTCTTTTTCAGATGGATGATCATCGAGCCACTGGGAGTAGCGGGCAATGGACCACTCAGCCCTCTGGTACAGAGAAACACAAACACCAATTACACAAAATGCAAAAAAGGAAACACACACACCAATTTCAGAATCAAAGATGACAAATGAAAGCCACCTGAGGCTCTCAATACTGCAGTGATGCAGAATGAGTTAAGAAATCAAAGACAATTAACAGGAATAGCCCAGTATGTTATTTGGGAGCTCAGAGGTCATCTCCTACATCAACTGTTGGCCCATTTCTGACAAGGTTTTTATCTAGATTTCCTGCATCTTACAAGGGAAAGGATCCAGGCAATTTGCAGTCTGGGGAAAGATCTGCAACTTCTACTATGAGCTCACAGAATAGTAAAGAATTGTGAGTCTATTTAATGTCAAGTTATCATATCTCTACTATTAATGAATGAATGAATCAATCAATCAATTTAGTAAACCAGTTAACATAATACCTTTGCCACAAGAAAAACAAAACCAAAAAGTTATATAAAATATGCACTTGAATAATTTTTAACTAAAACAGCTAGGGCAAACTACAATGCTTGTTTCACCTTAGGACATCTGAAAATAAAAGACGTTGATCTTATTACCTGGAAGGGTGATTTTAGCTCTGGTGGTGCTCTTGTAAATAAGAACTGAAGAATAATGCTGAATGGAATAACCTCTCCCAGAGCTGGGCTACTGGCAATATGCTCACTGGTCTGGAACAGCAGTGGTCTGGAAAAATGCAACAATATACTCATGAAATGAAGAGAAAATTTATGCATTAGAAAAGCGCCTCTATGTGGTGGCAATATTGTGTTGGGATAGAATCATTGAGATTTTTGCCACTACTCTGCATCTTGAGTTTCCAGCACAGGTCCAGTTTGCAAAAATTTACAGCAGTTGCCTGTTGTAATTAAACTGTAAATTTTGTATTTCAGTGAAAACATTTAAGGTAACTATAGAACTCGCTGTCATACAGAAGATGTACTGAATGCAACACAAAAAAGTACAATTTGGCCAACATTTGCATGACAAAGATTGTTAAATCATAGTTATACTCTGCATAAAATTTAAAAGAACTTTAATCTATTTCTAATTTGCAGGTGGGTGTTGCCAAAAAAGCTCTCAGTTCAATCAGAACTAACACGAGGTAATAAATCAGTTTTGAAATACAGTTTAGTCATACTGTGCCTGCAGCTCACCTGAATGACCTCAGCTGTCTGTAAGATTTTCCCAAGTCAGAGACTCGCCGACACAGCGGTGCTACTGCTAACTCCATCTACAAAAGCAAAGAGTTCCATTTGAATTAGATTCTCCCAAAACATAACACCTGGTATTGAAGTAGCCTGTCTTTAAGCAATAATCCAAACTTGCAGACTAAGTCACTGACTTCTCTCTGGTGGCTGAATTAAGACAAGCAGCTGTCTTTTCCTTTTATACTATGTTGCCCAAGCCAAGACTCCTGCCTTATTCTTGGCAACACAATAAGCATTTCGTGATAAATGATAGAGACAGTCTGTGCATAACAACAGAAGGGGCCTCATGAGCTTTCTGAGACTAAAGCTTTGCTTCTTGCAGAAGGTTTATTTTGTTGGTGATGAGTTTCCTAATGAAGCACTTATGTCAATACCCCAAAAATCTGACCACAGCATGGCAAGAAAGCAATCTAGGCAGGTCTCCACAAACCACTGCTAAAGCAGTAAACTGCAGACATATTTCAGCTGGCCACCCTTTCCTTTGGTGAAGGACAAAGTTAAAATGATTCCTTCCTGAAGAGTGGGCCCCAAATTTTGGAACACAAAACGTATACAGATTAGATAGAAGGCAGCTGTAACCTATTGCCAAAGAGACATACGGAATCATGGCCAAAAGAGTAAGAGCATTATTCTCCTACTTACTTTCATACTGTTGGGTTTCTGAGTTAGAGCAGTTATCTTTAAAAACAAACAAGTTTAAAACACTTTCTATTGTCGAAGCATGGGAGTTCTCCTCTTCTGAAGAAGAGCCAGAACTCCACTTGGGTTTTTACATCTAAATTCTCACAGGCTCTTCATTAACAGTGAGGACACAGAAGTGAGAAGGAACAATTTCCCTTCTGGATCCTAGAACTGAACATGAACACTACACAGCAAAATTTCAGTCAATGTGCACACCAATACAAACATCACCACTTAAAAAACCCTGCAGGTAATTTTACTCAGACATGGATTAAGTCTTATTTTTTGCATTCCTGAAGTGTCAGTCAAATGAGGGATCAAGCTTTATTCTTGTTTTTTAAAATCTGCAACTTGAAAGACTATTCAGACTTAGATCTACCCATAATGCACAATTAAACTAAGTTTCAAAGGATGACAACTAAAATAAGTAACAAGATCAAAAGTACCACACAATGAGTTTCCCTGGTAAGTAGTATTGCTGAACAAGTTTCAAAGTGTTTGTGATATGACACTATTTAGAGTGAAGTCTTTAATACTACTGTATTATTGTTTCCAGCTGCAGCACATCCTCAGACAGAGATGGCTGCTGGGTCACCAGCTTCACCAAGAGCACATAACTATATTGGGACTCCAGCATAAACAAGAAACATGGTGCAGTGAACTATGATGTCATAGTTCATCTAAACCCAGAAGAACTTAAATTAGTGAATAATGCAAATCAAGGCCATATACTTCAGGCATCCCTCTTTAAAAGCAGGTGGCAGGATAGGACTAATTTCACCTGCTTCTCAACATCTACAGGTTCTCTTCAAAGGCAGTGGAGAGAAAAAGCCACTCTTGGTGGGGGAGATGCAACTTTCCCCAAGGTGGACACCTGAAACAGGTCAGGCAGATCATGTTTGTAGGAGTAACTTCCTACACGACACTCAGGTAAAGCTGGGAAAGCCTGAGAGCCCAACCCCAGCATCTTGGCTTCCCCTGCAGACCAGGAGAGGTGGGTAGCTCTGGAAAGCAATGGGGAAAACCCCACAGAGCTTCCTGTGGGCAGTGCACAGCCACTGCCCGAGCCCAGGGACCTCAGAGTACATGCCCACATCAGGCATTTCCAGGCCACTTGGAATCTGCATTTTATGCAGATTTCACTCACGGGAGAAGAAAATGAATAAAAATCCAGGATGTGGAAATAAGGAAATAAGGCTCCAGACCTGAGCAACAGCCTGGCTTCCTCTTGCCTGCTGCCCTTTTGGTCTCCAGATCTTTAGGCTATGAAATGGCCCCTCTCTACACCCTGAGGATGAAGCCACCTCTCCTGCATGCAGGTGGGAGGTCAATGTCCCTGTGGCTCAGCAGTCACCAGCTGCTGTGCTGTGCTGAATTTGCTGGCACAAGGCAGGGTACGCACCCAGGAAAGGCAGGTTCTGCAGGGAACTGCTGCAGTGAGTGCTCCAACTGCAAGTTGCAATGAAGCAAGTTCAGCATGTTCTTCCCCCAGGTCCCCAGGAGCACAGGTGGGAGCCAAGAGGCTGGTCTGCCACACAGGATCAGGAGCAAGCAGCCAAAAAGTGGAGCTAACTAAGAATGCTTTGCTGCATCATGATACAAGAACCCTACAGATCCTGAAAAACAAACACGAGCAAGACTAATTTCTCCAGAGCTTTGTTTCAGGCATCAGTATTAGCTGGGGGCAGCTGGAAGCAACTGATATCCTGCAGGAGCTGGTGTCCCAGCTCTGGTGGGAGCTGTGGGCTTGTAGCTGTGAGGGACCAGGGAGAAGATAATTCCTTTAGGTTCTTTAGAGACTTTGATAACAGGCAACAAACTGCCAGTCTGACTTGCGGAAACGGAGATGCGCGGATCAAACAGTACTCATGAGGGGGAAGAAATAACAGCATGGCAAAATATAATTTTGCTTAATAAGTTTTAAAAGATTGTTTCACTCCTGGAACATAATATGAAGTAATGAGATGTTAAGTGAAGCTTTCTACAGCTTAACCAATTCCTTATTAAAACAAATTTAAATGAATTCTCTTGAATGTGTTTTGTAGTTTCCATAAATTAAAATTTTTAGTCTAAAGTACTAAAGAAGAAAAATTACTTTGGAAAATTCTATTACTTCGTCTTCAACCTTTATTCTCTGTAGGAAATTATTAGTATTGCTAGAACTAGATAGATTTAATGGCAGCAGATGGTGGATTTGTGAAGTAATAGCTGCCAAAGAAAAATATTGTTTTTAAGCTTTGCAGCATACTATACTATCTCACATTGACTCATGAAGAGTGGGAATGAGCGAAAACTAATGTGGTAAAAATGTACATAAATCACAGAAACTCTTTTTCAAAAAATTTACAATACTAGTCTTTGTGTTATAGCTCAATCTCTCTCCAATAAAAATTATAATTCACATAATAACCAAGATTGTTTTCTTTGCTTGAATTTTAGGTGTTTATCTGAGCCCAGTGACACGGTGGGATGCTGCGGCATCCTTCTGCTGTCACAATCATTTCTGAGGCCACTGAGAGGGGTTTAGTGTCTCTGCTGAGCATTGTGCCAGCCCAGGAGCAAGTGCTGGGGAGGAACCACTCGGCTGGAACAGCTGCTGTTTTTAAGGTGCTGGAATTGGGCAGAGAACTGAGCGTGCATCACTTCTTAGTTGTGTTACCTGTCATCACCTGAAATGGCATCAACTGTTGATTCACACAGCGAGTTTATACTGTAGCAGCCTTTGCTGTGATACACAGCTATAGTTTCAAAGCCTCTCAGTGAGCTCTTACATCAGGGGATGCTTTTGGCTGTTGGCAACCAGTATTTGTACCATGTGTGCAAGGCCTTTAACTCAGCCACGTCCTGTGGACTTTACATATAAAAGGGTAAGTAAGTATTTTCTGTTTCCTTTCCAAATTTCCCTTCCAAACGGCAAATTTGAAAATTCAAACATCCAGGTTAAATTCAGTAATAAATCAGGTGTTCAAGCAGTAATTTGCAAAGAGGCTTGATGTGATATAATCATTAACACAGAATCCAAGGGGAGCACTAGGAGATGAATGTGTTTGCCAAAAAGCAAGCAGCCGATAGAACAGAAGAAGGCCTAATGACTTGTTTCTTCTAGCTTTGTTCAAAACCCATTGCTTTTCCATGATTTATTCATGTTGGTTTGCTATGCTTCGCAGGACACAGTGGCAGGCTCCTGCCCAACATATGCTTTTTCTCAATGGTTCATGCTCTCTAAGCCCAAAAAGGCAATATTATCTTTTCTTCTCATATGCCTCTGCCATAGCCCATGGCTAGGTGGTCAATTATCTGTTGAACTATTCAGTGGCTGGCCATATTGAAAAAAATACATCACATGCCTGGCTTCTCTAATTGGATTATGTTCAGCAACCCAAGGGTGAAGTTAATCCGCAGTCTAGATACAGATAATGCATATATATTGAAGAGTGCTTTAAAAAAACCCATAGTGAAGTTATTGTTTAGTGCCTATTGTGGTAGTTTCAAGATCTCTCATTACTTAAACAGATGTTTTTTCAGCTGGAAAATCTTGACATTAAATTTTTAGCAATTACATTTCCTCCTGGCCAAGATGAATTCCAAGTTTTTAAATGTTACCTCAAAATGCTTTTTTCTAGCCATTCACCAGGACAGAATACTTTAACAAGCAAGGGAGCAGAAGAGCTGAACTATTATATGAAAGAAGCTGGCCTTGAAGGGATGTGCAATTTGATTTCTCCCCAGTGCAGCAATTCCAAAATTGATGCTGATGTTTCAGTAAATCCTTCAGCTGTAACACCTCTAAAATAACACATACCAGCAAATAATTCCCTCTTTCCAGGAAGATAATTAGCACTAAACATTAAATGTATTTTAGCTTTAGTAGTTTCTGTCTTTATGACTACAACTGTGATTACAGCATCCTGCTGCTCTCACTTCTCTGTAAGAAACTAGAAAGGAAATTTTTTAGGAAAAGGTATAAAAAGCACTTCTACACTTGCATCATCATGTTTGATCAAATGAGCAAATCTGTCTACATTTTAAAAAATCCAAATGCCTAATATTGCTGCTTTTTTTTAAATGCCACATATTGAACCAGGAAACCAGATTCTGACCATAGGCTAGCCAGCAGATAGGAACAGCTCTTTTACACTAGAATTTATCATTGTAAACTTCTACCATAAAAACGTTTTCCTAGGAAATCCAATAAAACCAAAATATTTTGCAGTAATTTTTTCAGAAAGACTTGGAAGAACTGGTGGCAGCATTAACTGTACCTTATCAAAACTGTCTGAACACAGTACTGAACAATGTCAAAATTCCCAACTATAAATCATGCCTAGATAAGAAATATAGGAAAGCATATAGAGATAGAGAATAGTATCAACCCAAACAGGACCAATAAAAATAGTTCATTCTGTGCTGCACTGTCCAGCACTTCCATCGAGTTTTAGGAAGGCCTGAACTACAAGCCACGGTCCCAGAGCGTGCCTGTAACAACCTGAATAGCAAGCAAGTTAAAAGATCCTCTGGAGAATAACTTCCACTCCCCAGAAACAGAAGTGCTGAAAACCATCAGGGCTTGCTGGCTTGCTTGCCTCCAGGAAAACATTTTTTTTTCAGCCTGACAAGTACTGAATTAAAAAGTGAAATTTGGTATTAAATATGTGAATACTGAATTATGGGCACCTTGAAAATACAAAACCAAATAAAACAAGCTGATTCGGGAGTATACAGGAGTGAACTGAAAAGTAATCTTGTGCAATTGTTTGCATAAAAACTGAGAGCATGAAAAGAGCTGAACTCAGCCTGCAGACTGGAAATGTTTCAAATGAGACTCCTAAGAACTGTGGCACTGCACTTGATAACAACCTTGCAGTGCTGTGCACATTTCCTAGGGCTTGCAATGTTCCTGTGTTCCTGTAAGCACTGATTTACATGAAATACATTAATGATATTCAGGCATCTTTCAAGCCTACCATAGCTCTGTTTACAGGTGCCACAGTAGCACACACCTAGTCTCATTGCTGAGAAATCTGTAACGCACAGGACAGCCAAATGTGATACTGACACTGCACAAAGGGTAAGACAGAGAATTCAACAGAGCTACAGCAGTAATTCCTAATGTATGAGTAGCTGAGCCTCACTCCAGAAAATTGGCTGTTATGCACCTCAGCAAACCCAGTTCTGAATGAAGAGAACTTGAAATCTGTTTTCTCTCTTCTGTGTGGACACCTGTTGTTTTGAGGCAACTTATCAGTAAAACACGTTTTCAGTGCAAAGATTTTCAAATCAGACTCAGCCAAAGCTATTCTTGCTGAGTATAAGGCAGCTGTAGCTCTGTCAGTGCCCTGAAAGAATGTGAAGAAGCATGAGATACCCAAAATCTGATGCAATCTGAGGTTATTTGATTCATTGCATATGTGTTTATAATAAGAACTCAAATTAATCAAAGCTTCTGGACAGATTTCTGCCCAGGTCTTTTGCTTGCAAGCAACCCTGAAATACCAGAATGGGTTTTAGATCTCAAAATTCAGTTCTGAGCAGGAACGTGTAACCCTTTTTTGCATAGAGAAAATTCAAAATTACTGTACAGGACAGAACACAAGTAAAAACAGCTTATAAACAAACCTACTCCTACACACAGTATCTTTCCAGGCAGGTTGTTTCCTTCAGGTTTGGCTTTAGTCCAACAATGCAGTGCCTTTCTGGGACTGAAAAAAATCCTGCAGGCACCACTTATAGCCATTTGGAAAAATTTATCCTTCTCATCAGGCCAGCAACCCAGCTAAATACCTGCTCCCTGCCCTCCTCAGCCAAAAGCAGCAGCAACTTCTCCTAGTCCTCATTAGGATTAAAGCTGCATTTACACCAGGACTCCTGGCTCTGTTAGACCAACACCCTGCCAGGCTCCCTGGAGCTGGCATCACGGGCATGTGCATAAAATCCACCAGGTTTTTCAGAGGAGCACACACGTCCCAGAAAACATGGATATAATGCAGCACCCACTTACAAAATGTTTCAGTCCTTTTTCTTCTATCCTGAGCAGGAGGTTATAGTGTCCAGGCCATTCTGGACACTACAGCCCCTGTGCAGTCCAGGACACCCAGAGGAGCTCTGTGCAGAGATGCTCAAAGGCACAGAGTGAGCGCTGAGTTGGCTCCATGCAGCTGGTTGGACACGGATTTCTTGTCTTAAGCCCATTTTTAAACAAGCCAAGAATACAGTGCAATGTGAAGAAAAGAAAAACACAAGTCCCCAGATGCAGCAACAGTTGAAGGCAGGAGATAGGAATGAATTCAACCCCTTATTTTGATTCTGTGGTACAAAAGAATCAGAATATTTATCTCTACACAGTTGTCCATTCAGGAGTTATACTCAGCACAGTGGGGAAGACAATGCAAATTCCTCTATACTCTACAAAAACATACCTTTCTTTTTCACTTAAAAGGCAGTCCATGACAGAACGGGAAAAATCAGTGTTTAAAAAATTATAAACAAGTTATATTTTTAGATTATAACAGGTGCTTAGATCAGATGCTTTTACAGTACAATCAGGTGAAAAATATTTTCAGATTTATATGACTTTTCCAGATTTATATGACTTTAGTTAAAATTAACATAAATTACAAAAATTATCTCTATTCCTTCCACAGGAAAAGTCAAGTGTCCTTTTTTTGCTTCCAATTTTATGCCATTGTCTTCAAAATAGAGAAGGGAATGGAACCTCCTCACTGAAGGCAACTGAAAACTTCCCCTTCATTTCTGTGTTTAAGGGCTGATGTGCTATTTTTGAGTAATGAATAAAAAAAATTTACTCAGGAGTATGTAACTCACAGGCAAATGATACAAAGCAGCCACAAGAAGGAGTAGAGGTGGCAGCAATTCCTCTTTCCCTGCCTCTCCTCCTACCTGTTACCTACCAGCCAAAAGCAGCACTCAGTATGCAGGCAGCTGGTCTGAATAATAATAAATGGCAGCCTCAGATTGATCTGTGGATGCCTGATTCTTTGGCACGTTAACCATACAGTGGTACTGCTGACAAATTAAATGTTAATACAGTAGATAACACAGACAGGTAGTGGATATGAATATGGCAGTTTCTTTTGTGGTTTAGTCCAGCATAGGAGTTAGGTAAAGGTGAGAGGCAGGTCAGTCAATTGGGTCATGAAGAGAATCCCACAAGACAACTGGCCTTCTGTTTCCAATAGGGCAGCTCTTTCCCAGGATATTGGTATTTCTTTAGCTTGTCTCCTTCAGTGCAAAGCAGCTGTTAGCCATCAACCACGGTGGGCACCGTGATATATAGAGTGATTAGGGAAGTGACACACCATATTCCATTAGAAGAGAAATAAAGAATGAAGTGAATGAATGGTGGCAAAGGATGGATGTGCTGAAGAGGTTGGCCAAGTGGGACAACACACCAAGGTGCAGCTGAATTTAAATGCAACAGCCACCTGGACAGGAACCTGTCACACCTCCCTGAATGTGCCTTACAGTCATAAAGGATCTTCAACTACTTAGTGGATGCATTTCTCAGCATCCAGTATCTTATCAGAGAGGATGTTTAGACCTGGAATGCACCAATCTCTACAGGTGCCTGTTCACACTTCGATGGGGACAAAAGCATTGTTACTTTTCAGTGAAATCTGTGAAATGACACTAAAAAGCAGAAATCAGCACTGAGGGTACCTGTGCAAAATCCGCTGCCAGGCGCATCTTGCCACCTTCACCGAGGGGCCTTATTAGACTGGCATTGCGAATGAAAAGTTCAATTGCTCTTTGAGCCATGGCTTCAGTGTTATCAAAGACAAAGTCAAAACACTCAAAATGTCTGAAGTAGTCGCTCATGACTCTTGCTATAAAACCCTGAAGCTCTTTCATGTAGAGAGAACAAGGGACATCTGGTTTTCCTGAGCTGGATAATGATCTGAAAAAAAAAAGAGAAGAAAAAGAAATAGGGGCAGCTAAATTCATCTTTAAAACACAATCAAAACCTATTCGATTCTTTTAAATTTTTTTCCTACCCCCATCAAGTCATAGCATGAATTGTAGAGTCTCATTTCCACTCAAGTTATGGAGCATGTAGCTCTCTCTGAAGCTATAGTAAAAAAATATCTCTTTATCAGCCCATAAAGAATTAAAAGATGAAACAAAAAATAACATGATAAAGGGAAACACCCCACTCCTACCCAACTTGCAGAGTCTCCTTCAGTTTGGAGCCTATACCTGAAATCCAGATCATAAATTTGAATGTCCCAGTTCTTGATTCAAAACTCTAATAGTGGATCATAAAATATAAACATATGTCACATGGTAACTAATTTAGCTTGTCAATTCCAAACCTGTTGTCTGTACAGAATTAGTCTCCTAGACTCTTCCAAACCCAGGATTACAAAGTCAGGACAGAAGCCCCTGGATACAAACCAATCCTCTTTCTCTCTCTTTGACTGACAATCAGGTAAAAGAGCTTTTCCAAATTTAGAAGAACACACAGGCTATCTAACACAACTTAGCCTTTGGCTGGAAACTGTTTACCCACCTAGAGAGGTATTGTGCTACTGGTGCCAAAAGAGGGTAAGGGTAAAATATTGTTAAAAAAAAAGTCAAAAGGAAAATCCAAAACATCTCTGAAAAGATACTATTTTCAGTGAATTTTAAAGATAGAAAACAGGGCAACTGATGATGATACAAGCAATGTCAGAATAGACATGACAACCAAAATAAAATTTAGGAAGGAAGTCTCAATTATACATCAGACTCAAGATCTTGGCACGTAAAGAACCCTGGAAATTTTAATGAAAATGCTATGGGAAAACAGCATAACATTCTGAACCTGAGATTTAAATTTTTAAAAAAGTTAATTTTAACTATTACATCAGAGGAATACTGACAGTTCTGAAGACTGTCCAAGAAACCCACATTTTGAAACCAAAAGGGCTTTTTAAAGCACAAAAATGGCCACTTGTCAGCTTTCTTTTTCTATTTAAAATGAATTTTACTCAACAGATATGAATAGAAAAAGAGGGAGGGAAAGAAAAAAGATGCTACCTGATTAATTTGTTTCAACAGATCGGTGTAATTCTGTTTCCTCTGTTCATTAACCATAAAGCATCACCTTCCCCTCAACAAACAAGCACTCTTGCTTCAAGGACATTGTGGCAATAACCATCTATTACACACATGCAGGACATCTTAGTAGAGCAATGGTAAATTTAAAAGATATTTCTAGTTACCCAGAAAAATCTTCCTGGTGCATAGTGATGATAATAGCTTCCACTGAATCTCCTACAGAGTTCAGTAGCGGCTGAACAGCACTACCCATTAGATCATGGACTGCCTAAAATAGAATAAGAAAAAGGCAGAAGTAAGGAAACAAAAACTAGAAGCATTTGCATTTTGACACCTCAAAAATACCTTAGGAAACAGTTCATTTTACCAGTGCTTTTTATTATTCTGCAATAGAAAATGCTAAATAGGAGAACCGAACCTAAAGATAACATTTCTCTTTAACTGATTTTACCACTAAAGTAAAAAATAAAGCTGCTTGCTGCTTCTGTGTGAAGCCTTCCTTCAAAGAGGTGCACAGCAATTTGGCATTCCTGGCTTGTACATGTTTTGGTGCACACCTGGCTCAGTTGCTCATTCCCCAGACACTAGCTGCCCTTCATTCCCTGCACATAACCCCTCCCAGGTCAGTGCCCAGCAGGACGGACTTGGAGAGCTGTCATCCACATCCCCCTCCAGGAAAGTACCAGGTCACATAAAAATGGTAATTTGATGTATCTGTCGGGGGAGGAAGGGGGTGATGAAGGATCCAGCTATTGCTGTGTGAATGCTGCAGAGAAAAACATTTATTTTCACAGTCAGATGACATCTATGTTCTGACCGTTAGGAGAATATTCTGAATAGAAGCACGACTCAAGCAGGGATTTGGCACAGGTAACACATATGTAGCTGCAGATAGAGTAAATTAGAAATGTCAGAATATTTGTATACCTGTTACTAAATATACTGATGTAAAATAATATGTGGGAAGTAAGTGCCCATTTAAAGTGTAACAAATAAAGTCAAGCTCAGCCCTATCCCTGAAGCATATGGGCATTCAATTACCTTTAAGGCAGTTGTGACCGTTTGCTCAGCAGCTGCTGGAAATGAGCTCTGACTGGTAATAACCTAAAAATTGGAAAGTAATTGTTAATAGTCAGCATTCAACAAATTATTAGAATCCATAATATTCAGCATCATTTAAAAACATACTGAGTTATCCTTAGTAATGAGTGCTTACATAGGTACAGATAACTATCAAGTGTGCTTTATACAGACAGAATTTTCAATGCAGCAGTGTCAGTCCTCTGCTTGCAGATTTCCTATGGACTCTGCTTCTGCCTTGGCAAAGAAATGACTCAATGGAGTTAAGCTGAAATTTAGCTGAAGGGCTAACAGAATCAGAATAAAAATAACTAGTGTATTCTCCCACTGCTAAGTATAGAATTCATGGAGAACTACACAAGCAGCTCTGTGGCAAACATTTGTAGGAATGGTTGTTCTTTCTCAGTGTTATGACTATTATAGCACTACATGTTAAATAGTTGTTTATGTACAGCTAAAACAATATTAAAATTGAGAGTCAAGGAATGATCTGAAGGACTATTCTACCAATTTCCTTACCATTTTGAATGTGCTACACAATTGTATTTTTAAGCCAGATGAATACTGAACTCCAAGACTGAATCATATCAGATCTCCCTCCAACACTAAGACACATGAGGTTCATTACTAAGTGCATCAGAGAAAGCAGACTTAAAAGTTGATCTACCATCTGTTTGCAAAATCCACAGAAATTTTATAGACTTTTTAGCATTTTTAAAAATTCTTTGAACATATCCAGAGTCAGGAGTACTCATGATATTTTTTCTAATCAGGCTACGATCTAAATACGATTAACTGCAGCCACCAGTATATCTGTTTGGTTTACTTTACAAAGACTGTAACAACTGGCATCACTAAACCAGTAAATTGGAATTATTCAGAACTGCTTAGTCCTGAAAAATTTCCAGGCCAGACTTTAGTCACAGTAATAATGTATGGAGATACTTGTGAGGTATTGCTTTTCTTGATTTCACCCTTTCCTTCCCCTTTTCAGTTCAACCACAATTGCAGGAAAGCATTGAAGGTCTTCTGAAAAAATAAGCTTGAGCTGAAGCAGATGCAGCAAGGGGGCTATAAGGCTGATTAGTACAAAAACAGATAAGAAAAAACAAAGAGTTCAATTGTTTATGCTCATAAAGTAACGGTTGTCAGATGTGGTTATTCTCTATAACGTATCTTTATACTTCTAATATTGACAATTTGTCACATAGTGGTGCTTACAAGGGCCAGCCCAGTCTCAAAGAGCTGTACAAATGCACAGCAAGGTGCAGCTCTTAACACGAAATTTGGCTGTATTTGTCAAGGGTTCTCATCTGCTAAACAGAGCATTATGCACAGGATAGAAAAAGAAGGTAACATTATGGAAAGAAAAGAAATGCCAAAAGAAGCCTACCTTCAGAACAGCCTGGTGCAGTTTGTACAGAGAATTGACCACAGCCACGTTCCTCCTCTGGCCCTCTGTCAGTGGCCCAATCACCTGGCTGGCATCTCCTTGAGTAGACAGCTGCAGTGAGCACAGAAATTGTTGGTACCAACTCTTTCAACGGTGCATCTCCCCAAACTAAACTTCGACCACAGCAGAAAGCCACAGGCCCTCACTACCCAATGCTCTTCCATTTAACTCTTGTCTTGATTCACAGACTTTCCATCTTCAGATTAAACAGACTAAACAACAGCAACAGGAACCTTATGAGACTGTCTCAGCTCACGAACCACAGCACTGAGACCTGGATCTCCTGGAGATACCTAGTCCCAGCAAAACTTCAACTTTATAATCTAGGAGTCAGGTGAAATCAGCTACCTGAGGAAGCCCAATAAACTACCAGCAGCTTTTCCCTATGAGCAGTGTACATTTTTCTGTATGCCCTCAGTCTGTCTTTCTGACAAACATTCAAGCCTCTCCTGAAAAGCTCTGCTTTTTCAAATAGATGGCTTAGAGCTTTGTATGTATTAGAGGCTTGTAAGTCAACAGAAAAATAAAACTACAAGGACCAAAACTGCTAGATCTGTCATTAAAGAATTTTATCTGGGAATCTTTCAGCAAAAATCAAAGAAACATTTCTTCATATTTAAATTGCACAAAGCATGCATTTTTTATTATCACGACAGAAATCTAAGTTCCAGAATGATACATAAATAGCCCTTAACTACGGAACAGTCTCGTAGGGATACCACAGCATACGTTTGTAACTTAAAATAGGATAAACTTCAATTGGTAAACAAAAAAAAAATTTTTTGTGCACTCAAAGCTGAAGAAATACAAAGAATTGACACATAGTGATGCACATTCTAGAAGTACATCTAAACATTAAAGCAAGAATACCTATTAATAGAAGGCTTTACTGAGATATAATTACCCAACTAGTTATCTATGTTTCAGGATACAGAATTATCCTCCAGGAAATCCCTGAAGATGCCTAGCTCCAAAAGTCTCTCAGTAAAAATATATTCAATGCACTGAGCAAATGGTAAAGAGGTTCGTGGAGTGTGTCTAACACTGTTGTAGGGTCTACAGAAAGCTCCTAAACTAAAACTGAGCATACAGTAATAATTGTTTAAGAATAAAAGAAACAAACATAATAGGGAAATTTTTAACTTATGAGAAACAGGGAATCTCTACTACTGAAAGACTATTCCCATACTTCCCATAGCTTCCACACAGCATAAACACAGACATCCTACAAGCACAATTATCTACTATTTTCCAGCATTGCTAATGATGAAGTTTTAGACAGGTTTTTGCAAGCACCCAGGAACTCTGATTTATTCACAGCACTGTGGTGACAATATCAATTCATTTCTCTTTCTTCAAATTTAAGGATTATTTCAGGATAAATAGGTTTCCAAGGCCTTTGCAGACGGAAAGATCTTTTCCAATGTACCTTCAATTATTTGACATCAAAATGTATCTTTAAACTGGCTGACCAACATATTGTTGTGTCAGCATTTCCCTGCCTCCCTGATGAGGACAGTCACGTAAGCCACAACATCCCTGTTCCCTCCTAGATACTTCTATTTGACAGACCTGAATGGTTTTTAGAATTCTGCTTCTCACATTTACAACTTCACAAATTAGTAACAAAACAGCTGTGCAAAGAAAGACCCTGTCCACCCTGCTGAGCACCCTCCCAGACACAAATAACCTTCTTCTCCACACTCTTTGTAAGTACTGTACAGACTAATTTATATTTTAGCATATTTACAACTATTAAATATAAACGATATCTTTAAACCAGTAAAATTTTTCATCTGTTACTTAAATTTCAGTTTGTCAGTGTTGTAAAGGTTTCGTAATTCCTTAGACATTGGACTCTATCTCTCCTGCTGGTGAAAAAGCTTAACTGGTAAGTAAAACCACTAACGAGCACAAACATAACCCTTCTTGAAATAATAAGAAATTCTTGCAGTCAGGAATAGTGCACAAGAGCTTCACAGCAAAAATTTGAAAAAACCTTAAAAACAATTAATCTTTGCAAAACTGTGTACCATATTAAATTTCCTTTAACTAATCCACTTGAACTTTGACAGGTAGAGGTGCTGATCCCTTGTACATCCTAAAACCTCTGGTCTAAAGCAAAGAGGCTTGAAAAACTAGACTCTTGTAACTAGCAGTTGGAACTGGGCATCCCAGGGCTCTCTAGGACCACTTCTCCTGAAGGTGTGCCATGGGAACACCTGGCACCTACATGGGCAGGGGTGTCCTACCATTTACAGAAGTGTCTCTTGCTGTCACCACAATGATTTCTCGGACCTCACCTCAAGTCAAGTAACTTCTGCACTCTGTCCAGTTTGATTCATGTACATACACTGTGTCACTGGCAAGAGTCCAGATTGCAGACAGTTTATCATTATTCCAGTATTCTAATGCCTCAGACTGAATTCTTGACACTCCTTATATCTATTATACAATTGTACATCCAGTTAGGAAAAATGTCAATACTGTGTCTCCCTGGTTCTCAGAAAAAAGGCTTATGGCCCTTTTACTGTAGACATAAACCACCCCTCAGCCTCTTTTCCAACATACTGGGTTTTATCAACAGCTTGCTTTTATCCCTTCCTTTTATACAGAAAGTACTTTTAGAGTTCTGTGCTAGACACAGGTTATGCATTTAAACCCAGTGGTAATGTAACTCTTCCTCTGTTATCTGGCCACTGGGGATTGCATTGTGTAAATAGGTTAAATCAAATATGTGTGAAGCCCGTGCATGTCTGCTCAGGCTGTCTTTCGAAAGACACAGTCCACAGGCCTTTTTGATGAGGGCACTGCAGAAAAAGTCAGATGCTTTTTTAATCAGTCAGATATATCCTGAAATGCAGAAGGCCAGGAAGGGTGAATTACGCTCAGCAGAAACAAGGGGGACAGAAGGGGTGACTTCATCCCAAACCAGAATCTATTCTGGGAAACAAGTAAAAGACCAAGTGCCAGATCCCATCTCCAGGGAGCTGTCAGTCACCCTGGGAGTTAGTCTGGTTTAAGCCTGCTAGCTGAAAACAAAGGAAAAGAAATGATGTTGAAGCCAGACCTGAATGAGCAGCAACAACAAGGACTGTAATTGTTCTAAATTTCTATATCTGCCTTAAGTATAGTAATCAATTTCTTATGGTCTCCACTTCAAGTGGTTAAATTGTTTCTGCTTTTACCTCAAGCCTGTCTATTATTTAGAGTAATTCCCCAGCATGTATCAATTCTACAACAGCTGCCACATCAGTGTGAGCTGCCTTTGCCAACAGGAGCTAGGAGCACACTGCCAACATGGGATGCTCGTGAGGAAGAGTGAGGCAGAGAGGTGTCCTACCAGGAAATACCAGCCAGGACTGTTGTATTATGCATCCAGGCACTGGGACAAAGGCTGTGTCTCGTGGTGCCCTAAAAAATGTGAATGTGAGCTTCTGTCCCACACAGCATTTAAAAACCGCAAGGGCAGCTGTTAAACTGAAATGAGAAAGAAACACTGGGAGATAGTGCCTTTCTGATATATATATGAGTGTTTTCTCTGAAGTGGGAGGTTGAAATGTGCAGGTTCAATCCAGCAGCGGACTAGCTGGAGGAAGCTGCATAGAAGAATTCTGGGGCTTTTAAAATCTAATTCAACTGAATCTAAGACCTAACCAGTGGACTGATATCAGGTAGCCCAGTGAACCAAAAAGGACATTTACAGAAGCCAATGCACAAAAAATGTGTCACGAAGCGGAACAAGCTGACTTGAGGTTGTCTGACTTCCTTCAGCCTGATATGGTCAAGGAGCTGTGAGCCGTAACTGGCACTGTGCTCTCACTGAATTCAGAAGTCCCGCTGAAATACACCTTATTTTAGTTAGTATCCCTCGGTACACCTACATGGTTATACTGCTTCACCTCCAGGGAGTGCACGTGCCTCATCTTGGGTCAGTAAGTTGCCTGGTGCATAAAATTTCACTAATGATTCACCTGACCACATCCAGGAAACCACGAAGCAGAGAAGTAAGAAATTCCATTGAGTAATTCACCTAGGTTATTTTAAAACCCCTGCTCTGAGAAGAGAGTACATGCACCCTGTATGCACCTGTTTCCCTTCACTAGCTATAAAGGGAATTTAAAGCAATGGCACAGATCCCTAGTAGTCATGTCAGATGCATTCTCACCCTATAAATGTATTTGCACCCCTTTGCATAGACCTGCTTTGGAAATATCTCTTGGAAATAACCAGATTAAGTGTTCTAGGTTTGACCCTTTTGTGTTTGATGCCTAAGAACAGACATGAAATTTGACAAGCATGGATTTGATCTCACATGTTGAGATATGTGCAATGATAAGACTGCTTTGGGATTAAATTCTTGCTTTCACCATGAAGCAATGAATGTAGAATTTAGATTAGGCCATGAACCAAATCATCACTTCTCCCTTGGGTTATAAATAAAATGCTAACTGAGTTTGCCTTTTTCTTGTAGGAAAGCTCAGACTATTGATATACCTTTTCCTGTAATGTTTTTTAGTGCTTCAAAGTGACTAACACTCCCCTCTTTCAACAGGTGGCAGCTCGGAAGAGACACTAATTTGTGAGCTGCTTTGCTACTACTCCCTTCATAGACTATCTTGTGAAAAACTTCAGTGTCACACTTAGCAACTAAGATCTCCTGTGCATCCTTATTGACAGTTTTGGAAAGCTCCATTTATTTGATTTCTCTGAAACAGCCTCAGCAAACGTATTTTCTTTAGATCAGGAAACATGATCATAATTTAGGAGTATGGAGAAGATCCTAAAATAAGCCTAAAGTAGGACTTCTCAAAAATCATTCAATCTAACTCCAGGATCACGAGACTAAAGAGTGTTTTGATAGCACAAACTGAACTCCAGTTGTCAAGCTGACATTTTCAACAATAAATGCATTCCTAATAGATGCAGCTGATGTTGCCATACCTCTGGCAGAAGGCAATCAATCCATCTGGTACTTGGCCTCCTGCCTGATCATAGCAACTTATGATAAAACACAAGAATCCATTTAGAGAGTTTCAGAGTCAATAGGGCTTGGCCCTGGGATTTCTCCCATAAACTACAAATAATTGGGATGATTTACTCTTAGGTTAATGTTTTCCATACTGCAGAGGGAACCTTTTACAATCTCTTTCCTAAAAACCACAAAAGTTTAGAAGAATCAGTTTGCAACTTTTTGTAGAAAAAGCACCATTTAGCAGAAAAATACAGAAGAATCTGAGCTCAGTTAGCTATTCCACTTAATGTATTAGCTACTTAGAGGATAATTTGCAAGAAGAGACATAATTTAGAGGTTCCAAGTGTAGGATTTGAATGAATGTGTCAGTGGAAATAAGGTCCTTGACTGATGAGGTTAAATTAACATGAATGTTCTGCTTTAAAAAAAACCTCTAAAATTTAAGAATAAATCGTAAGTAAGAATTGAAGTTCTTGGAGCGGCTTCTAATTTTGCAAAGAAAAAATATTTCGAGATATGAGGAAAGGAATAAACTGTGAGTTCAGGCAATAATTTAAAATGTACATAATAACATATGTACATATGCATAGTGCACCTTCAGGACATTCTTGTAGCTTCCAGAATATTATTTTTAGCTTCCTCATAAAAATGAAATATAATATTCTAGAAATATAGAAAAGGAAGTCTATGGTGAAGGAATTAA
This sequence comes from Hylia prasina, assembly GCA_013397195.1. Classification (NCBI taxonomy): domain Eukaryota; kingdom Metazoa; phylum Chordata; class Aves; order Passeriformes; family Sylviidae; genus Hylia; species Hylia prasina. Next base: position 617,873 of record VYXD01010892.1, read on the forward strand.
AAATCTTATAGAAAATATAATAATTATTTTGGAAAAAAAAATTTGAAGGGACTGTTATGTCCTTGACCAGGAAAAAAGACCTAACATCATGCTCATACTATTCATTTTAGAAGAAGCAGCAATCATTGAACCATTTCCTCAGGGGTACTTCTGCTTTGTTGTGGTTTTTCTTCCTTAATATTTTCAAAAGCCAAAGAAATGGAAGAAAAACAGCAAATGGTCTTTCTGTAACAGAAAAGACAGGATTTATTTCCAAGTCTTTGAATCATCTGAGAAGAAAAGCACTGTACAAGTAATCAAAAGTGAGTAATGGTTCATGGTGCTTAAATAATGAGCTGCTTTAAAACAACTGTGATATCAGAAAGCACTTATAAAACCAGTTCCTTTAAGGAATCTCAGAGAATCCTAAACCTGAAACACTTGGAATAATTTCTCAACTACAGAAAATTATGCCCCTTCTATTATCCAGCCAGCCCAAGCCTGAGGAGGATTTCAAGGACAATGTGTGTTGATCCTGATACCTCTGACTGTAACGGTTTATTGCATTTTTCATGCTTGCCAAATTAATGACTGAATGATTAATCATCTCTTATATGTAATCCCATTAGCTCCTGGTTTCAACCAGCTACTGAGAATGCCCTTCCAGAGGTGAAGAGCAGACATATTCATCCCCAAGGCACATGAGAGGTTCAACATGATAGGGTGATATTCACCTACACATACAAAAACACAATCAACTTATTTAATGGCCATCTGCCTTTTGTAGTATCAAGTCCAGCATTAACTGAGATTAGAATATTACCACCTGACACAAGTTTATAGTTGAACTTTACATGGTCCAACTCTCACTAGAGCTGTTCCAAAATTGAAAAATTCCAAATCCTTTACCATATATATCTCTCAACATTTAACCAAGTCCTTTTCTGAATCACAGGAATTAATTTGCTAAGAAATAACTTAGAGCTTACTATAACAAAATACTGTAAGGACTGTGCAATCACATTCTTTTTCTACACAGTAGCAAAATAACATACTAGACCTAAGGAAGTCTTTTAACCAATTTTCTAGGAAGATAAAATGAAGTACACAGTACTCCCAAAATCAGACTTTTATGTTTGGATGATTTTTTCTGGAGTTTAGCCAGTATATCTTCAAAAAAAAAATTAAAAATCACACATTTGTTATGTGAGTCACGATCTAACCAGTAAAAGACAACATGAGAAAAATGAAAATCCTTCATGAAGTTATTTAATGTAACTCTCTCCTCCAGATTTTTAGTTCCAGTTTTAAAAGTTTAAATGCTTTTTAAAGTGATTTATCAGATAGATATTTCTAAGTATTCTCTGACCAATATAAGTACTTCTTAATGAGTGTTTCAACAAAGCTCTTATCTTTCCATCAAAAAAATAAATTAAAAACCTTACCTGACTTTTGATTATTTTCAAATTAGACCTACTGAAATCTTTAGCTTTTATTACTGTACAGTGAAATAGCAATTATTCTGAAATTATTTTATTATATAATAGCCTCCCACATATTCTATTTAAGTACCTATTAATGAATTCTTTTAATATGCCAAACATTGAATTTATATTTTTGGGTTCTCTCATTTAAATAGCATGGATACATGTTTTTCATTGACAGTAATACCATGTCTTCAAGGTACTGGCATAATACAATTAAGTCAAGTATCTCAAAAAAGAAGTGGGGAAAATATAATCTTTCACATTACTTACACCATTGTTACTGACCCATTATTTACATAAACCTTTCCTGAGGTGTCAGTTCACTACTGTTCCTGATGATTTGTGAGCTTATTAGATTTCATACTTCCCTCGAAGTTCACAATATTCGACATTTAGACAGGAGGACGAGATACATTTCCCTGGAACTGTCAGACAAATCTCATTGTTGGAATATGTCCTGAATAGTGATTCACCCACAAATGAAAGCTTACAATTCAATATAACACCACCTAATAAGAGACATGGATTAATTCTTGTAAGATCACATAATAAAAAAGGCAATCAGAAATTCACTTTATGTCATTACAATAAGGATTCATCATGCTTTTCAATTTAAAACCATCACAGGCCTCATAAATTTGCTGGGGTTTAAATCTGATGCCAGAATTCCAGTGCATTTTTATCCCTTCACTGGAAGAATATGGTTCCAGGAAGTTTTTTCTTTCTCCCCCTCCACCCTGCTCTCCCCTATTTGATTGAATTATTCAACTAGATGAATTTAACTATGTCACATAAGAGGATGGGTGGGAAAAAAACCAACACAGCTATCCCAAACCACACAGTTATGTCAATAAACATAAGTAAACATTCTAAGAGAGATGCAGCTCACATCCATTTTCTTGCTACTCCAGCATATTTCAATTGAATAATTTGTATAAATTAACTGGGCCAAAAAAATGGTTTTGGGTAGTGTAAGGTACATTTCTCCTTGAAATATAATGCTAATTCAATGAATGCTTTCCCCCAATAAATGAGTCTTTATTCTTTTCATTTCCCTAAAAGAAACCAGAATTACAGCAGAATCTTGTATCAACATTATTCTTTCTTGCAACATGTTATGGATATTTGTCTTGCCACTAGACAGACTGGGGCAAAATCAATGGAGAACTTGTTTAATCCAGCCCCTCTCTGCCTTTTCCTAGTCAACCACTAAGGATAGACTTAAAGGTTCAGAAAAAATCCTATCTCCATGAATAGTCAGAGAAAACTAAGAATCAATCCTTCTCATTCAAGTGTTTTCTCATTGCAATATTTTAACTTTTAAATCCCATTCTCCTTTGCACTTTGACTTTTCATAACTTCACTGATTAAGCCAAGATGTTCCAATATAGTCCCTGGATCAGTTATAATACAGCTAGCCTTTTAAATTCTGGACAAAAATATGCCATTCATATTGCTTATCATCTAAATAAGCCCCTGAAAACAGCTTATTTAAATCTTAATCACCCTGATCAAGCATGACAGACACTTTCTCTTCTACAAATGACATTACAAAAATTCCTTGTAAAGACTGTCTCCTCAGCTCTGTTTTAAGCTGAATTAAGTGTTGGGTTTTAATTCCACCTGGGATTCTAGCCTTTTCTTTCCTCATTCTCTTTATTGCAGAAATGTTTACAAGCCACCAAGGACAAGCATTAATAAAGTAGAGATTGTTTTTAACAGTAGTAATATAAACCAAGATCAGAGTACATTTAATTGCATTCTCAGGAAGAGAGATCCTGGAAGATCTGTAAAGCCACGGCATGACAGCATTACACCTTTAAAACTACATCACCAAAAACAAATAGCAAACTTTTTTCTACTGACCATAATATATCAGATGCACCATAAATACACTAAGAAAGAAATTATGAAAAAAAAATCAAGATTCATTGCTATAAATAGTTATGATGATAAGTTGAGATCTATTTTAAACCTCAGTAATTATAAACTAGTTTTTAAAAATACTCAAAGGAAAGGATCAGCTTTTTTCAGAAAATTTTAAACACAAAAATACTTTTTCTAGAGTGGTGTGAGAAGAATATGGTCTGTTTTCTTACAGTCTGCCTTTAAACTCAAAACCTCTCCCAAGTCATCTACTCCAATCCATTCTAAATGGCTGGCTAGTGAACCAGATATATTTAATGAGAAGATATTAGTTCTGAGTATCCACTAAAATTTGAAAATTAAAAATACCATTATGTGTAACTGCAAAAGACTAAGCCACCTGAGCACCAATAAAGAATACAACACTAGCTAGGAATGTAAGTAAAACAGAATTTGGAATCTTGCATCTGCAGGTCACAGGTTCAAATATAAATTGGATTGAAGGACAATGAGAGAAAATTTGTCTCAGTTTCAGTCCTGGTGGAAAGTGGGAATTTATTAAAATCTTCATAATGCGCATCCCTGACTATCTTACTTGAAGCCTCAGGAAGGAGACCTGTGACTGAAAAGGTCTGAGAAAAGATAAAATGAATCTTTTAAAATGCTTCCTATAGAGACTGAGCACAATGGCAGGGCAATGCATCGAGCTACACAAGTTTTGTGGGAAATACTAAAAATAATTTAAGAACAACTGCAGTAGAGCTGACTTTCCATTGTATATATTTTGATGCTAATCTTATGTAATACATTTGGTGCTGATCAGCATTACAAAGATCAGTGCTCTAAAAATATCTGAACATGACAGATAGATAGATAGTCTTCAGCCTGTATCTCCATCCATTACATTCACTAAAAATAGAATATTAAATTACAAAAGGGCTTGGTTGCACCAGCATGCAAAAAGGTGTCATCTGAGTTGGCTCAAAGAAATACTTGGCTACTTGAAGACAGGGTTGAACACTGAAGAGTTAATATCCAAGTGTTTTCTTGCATTCATCCAGAAGTATTTTAAGTTTTAAAGTAGCCACAATGCCAGAATCAACTGTACTCTTTTCAAGGTCTAAAACTCTGGTAGAAGCACCAAATGCTATATGAAAATAAGTCAAGTACAGCTGACAAGCACTGCAGATAGAAAAACATGTTTTGGAAAGCATATATTTTGAAGCTCTGGGAATCTAAGAACATCTTAAGGCCAAAAGCAATATTACCACAGAAGAAATCACATCTCCTAACTTTTGCCTTAGAGATTTCTTTACAGCAGAAGGAAGTATGAATTCCAGATGCAAGAAAAAATTACTCCAATCTGTCAGCATTTTAAGCTTCCTCTTGAAGAGATTTTGCATCTCAGTCACATATTGGCTACAGCCATAGCATAATAAATTAAAAGGGTGCCAGGAAAGGTCCCTGGATCTGGCATGTGATTGTATGGCTGGGCTGGTAGGACACTCATTAGCAAGTTCTTGGCCAGGGCCAACACCTACCTTGCCCAGCCTCCAGCTGCAACTCAGGAGAGACAATCCTGCAGACATTACTGCCAGGAGGGCTCTGGCAGCCAGGCACTGCTTTGGGGAAGGGGAGCCCTCCCCAGCCACAATGCCCAGGGGTGCTTCCAGGAACCTTCTGCTCCCTAGTACAGACATCACTGCTACCCTCCCATCTCAGGGAGATGTTCACAGCTGGGACGGCAGATTCAGTCCTGAGTGTCAGTCACAAACCCTTACTGGCCTTGTGCTCCGAAGTGAGAGAGGCAGACATTGACATAAACACCAGGGTGACAGTGTGGAGCAATTCAATACACAGCCCTTCTGCAGCAACAACAAACACTCTTGCTGATCCTTGAAGTGAGGCCAACACTAATCGGAACAAGCCTCAATGACACAGATCTGCCTTCACACAGATGAGACCAAGCTAATTTACCTACTTACATTTACTGTTCTGAGGACAGTTAGTTGTCTTCAACCCGCATACTCTCTTTGGAAAGCAAATCCAACCATCTGGGGACAAGCAGTCAGTGATTGGGATACGCATGTATAGAGTGTTTGCCTCTGAAGAAGAGGTTGACACAACAATGAATTGCTACACTTTTCTGGTTCTGCTTTTTTGTGGTATTTACTTTCTTAAATTATAATGCACTAAAAAAAATATCTCATCAAGCACATGCTTCTCATCATTAAGACAGATAATAATACCTTACAATAACATTGTCCTGGTTACACAATCTAGTACTGGTTAATGGAAAAGCAGATCTCAGTAAACCCTCAAAAATTTAGAAATAATGTATATTAATTTTAATCACAGAATTTTTATGTTAGAGTCACTTTACATTTAAACATTAAGCCAGTTAAATATTCAAAATTGTTTCACAACATCTGAAATCAGTTTCACCATTGTATTCAAAAACAAGATCAGGCTAAATCAAAGCTTCCCAGTTACTTCCCAAGAAACCTTTTGTGCCAATGTATTAGTGCTCATATTACTGCTCCAGTGTTCTGCAACTGGTGCACATTCTAGAACCATGCATAACATTATATAACTCAAATATTTACTTAAGTAAATATAAATAAATCTCAATGTACTACTGAGATCCAGGACAGTGAGAAAGAGGCTGCCTACTCTATATCACAGATATCATCAGCTGATGCTGACTTTTCCCTCAAAACAATCCAGAATCTTAACACGTCATTCACCCAGGAAAATCCTCACAAATGTTCTTATGTCTGAAGTGTACAGTCATCCATCACTTTGGGGATCAAAATAACAAATTCTCTCTCATTTTTGGCTTGTGGCATGTCCAGTAGTAGAGGTCACCAATAGGTGATTCAATATCCTGCCCTTTGAGGATATGTGACAAGTATTTGAACCTTGCTGCAGTGACTCTATCTTTTGAGACACTTATGTATTCTCTTTAATTTCAAAATTTGCTTCTATTAGTGGGTTTTTAGCATTTTAACTTTGAAATATGTAAAACACACCATGCATTGTCTTACGTTTTCTTAAGAAGACTGGGGAAGAATTCTTCAGAATGCCAGGAAGGACTGTGCTCTCTGCACAGTGCTTAAAAATTTACAAGTGGCAAACATGGTAATCACAAACACCACAACCATTGCCCAGGCTAAAATGCTGATGAGAAGCCAAGCTTCTACCATGAGCTCTAAAGGACAGTTTTAGTAAATGAGGGCAAAGGTTAGTAGCTCTCCCAGGACACTGCCCTCAGCCTGTATTTCAGACCTCAACCTCATTCATCAGCTTTTGTGAGATATATGGCATCCGTTCAACCACACTAAGTTAAGAGAATAAAAAAAATTATTCAAATTCTCTACTTCCTTCCTCCCTCATTACACCCACTCTCCATCTCCACCTTTTGAGGGCTTCCTCTCCATGATTGCTTACAAGTCTGACAGTGGGAAAGATCTCCATTATATCATCTGCCTGCAGCCTCTTGTCTGCTGGAAAGATCCCTTTTTCTAGATAAATTTATTACTCCATAAAATACAATATTCCACATTTAGGAAACACTCCAATTATAGGTGATCACAGCTCCCACTGATTTTAGCCTTTTCTACCCCAATCTTAGGAAGAAATCTGCCTAGTTTAGTAGGGCCATGCAGGTTCCTGCTCTGTCTGTACTTCAAGCAGACAGGAACTTTCTCTGCTTGTGCTCCAGGCTCAGTGAGTGTTGTGTTCAGCAAGGTGCTGCAGCTGAACTGGTCAGTCCACTCTACTACTCTGCCATCTGGCAACACAGTAGAGTGAGTTTGTGTCTCCCTAAATCATGTAAGCACACCATATCCTCATATAGAAATGTTTTCAAGACAGTTCAATCCGCCAGAATTTGCCAGCATAATCGCCACCACCTGCTCTGAAAAGCAAGTGGGCAACCTCATTTTTACAATCCTGCCTCTGCAAATGACTTTTTGCTTGTTTATTGGCCAAAGGATAATAACGTGATCTCTGATGATGTCTCTAGTGATGCCCTATGGTGGGAGGAGTCAGCAAGACAGCCTCCATCAGACAAGGCAGGAAGGATTGCTCTGGGACTCTGATCAAAATTAATAACATAGTCTGACAGGATGACTGTAACTCTAGGGAGGAAACTGGTAGAGGTCTCCAGGTTCACAAAGTAGGAGAATCACACCTTCTCTAAACAACTGCATCTTCATGCTCACAGCACAACACATTTCATCTATGTGCACTTGGTGGGTGTGTTAGTGTATTTCAATCCACCCACATGACAAGCTGAATAGAAACAGCACAAAAGTAAGAGAACATACAGTACGTACGTTCAGGTAACTGAAATCATCACTCTGAAACCAGAAAGAATGCAACAAAAGCCCCAAAAACATATATTGTTTCAAACAGTCCTGTGCTAGGAAGGGAATAGACTAGAGGACCAAACAGTGCTCTTCCATCTTCAGTCTATATGGACAACAGATCTTGCAATTTTTTTTCTGCTTGTTGGCAAAATTACATGTCTTGTAAACTTCCACAGCTTTTAACCCTCAATGTTTCATGACTTCTCTATCAACAGCAAACAAAAAAATAGTGATTGTGAAGTTGCAACAAAGAGATTTTTAATTATAAGAGAAACCACAACATTTCAAGTACATTCAAAATTCAGCTCAGTAAATGACAAATTACAGGTAATCAACTGGGGAAACAGTTTTGTTTCACTTTCAATCACTAGTGTACATCTTTTTAATTTTTCTACAAATAAATGAAAAATCTGATATAAAGTAGCACATTAACAAAACGAAACATGAATTCAAAAGACTGCAATCAACGAGGCAACTTTTCAAAAAATTAACAGACCAAGTCTGTTCCCTTATTATCATCTTATTATCATGAAGATAACTACAGAGTGTTAAAGCTAGAGCAGTGATCTTTGAAGTGGGGCACGTGCACCACAAGGATTAGGCAAGACAAAATGGGGTGCATGACAAAAATATCAGAATTTCAACCGGGCATGTATAAAAGTTATAAATAAACAAGTATACATATAAGGAGTGTGCATGCTCAAAAAGTTTATACTGATAGGAATGCATAAGCAAAAAATCTTAAGACCATTGCACCAGAGGATCCTGCCACACAATTACTGCTGCCATGTCAAAGGCATTTAATAAAGATGTTGGTGAGTTTTAAATTCACTTTTACAATTCTCAACTATCAGTTAAACAAATGGGTAAAAATAGAAAGCAGATTTATGAGCTCCTATCTTTTGTTAAGGAGCATGGATTCTCATAAACACCCCAAATTATTCAACCTTTTTTTTTCCCATGAAATGCAAATTATTGCTTTCTCACAAATCTCTTCCCTTCACTGTACTTATTGTAAGTATTTGATGAAACAGCTAATTTTCCTGATGTGGCCAGTTAAACAAGAACACAACATATTGTATGTGTCAATCAAGATAGACGATAAAAGATATTTGCAAATGGGAATGGATGACTCCTCTGGAATTGAATAGAGGAGAAAAGTTAGGGTTCTTTTTCATCTAGGCTACGTCACTTGCAAGAAAAGGTGGCCAGTGAACAAAACCTGGCTCAGTAAACAGACCTTTTGTTAAAATCTATTCACTAGATTACACGGTGCAAATGCAGAAGAGGAAAATTTTGTTCTTATCCAAAACAAGATGATCAGATTTGTTAATACCTTTTCCAGTCTGGAATGAGAAAGATGTGGGAATGGTGACTAAACAGAAATCTGGTGGTGTCTGTAATCTTTATGAAGATATCTGGCCTATCTGTTTTAAGGAAAATGTGAATAAGAAGAAACAAAATTATAATGGCACAGAGAAAATACACCAAGTACCCTTTCTCAGCACCACAGAACACAGGATGGGTAGTGAAGATGAAAGCTAATACTCTTAAATGAACAGAAATATTTTTTTTAAATCTAGTGCAAACTCTGTATAGTAAGAGCATCTGCAATTACACTGAGTGAAATTAGGACAATAATTCTGAACACTGCATGGCATACACCAACCACATCAAGCATCAGCAAGGGATTGACTAAAGATTCACCCAACAACAGAATGTATCTACATACTGCTGCTTCCAGAGACTATTATCTTCTCTGAACCAGTTAATAAAAGAACAGGTCTCAGGTGCAGCAAGTTCTTGATGTGGGGAAAGCTGAAAAGGGTACAAAGCCACAAGTAACACAAACAAATGTTTTGTATTTACAGGAAGAGGCTGTTTTTTCTTAGTCATTTTTGCTTTAGGACTGTATGTACAGACTGATAGATGCTGCTTTCACTCAAAGGTAAAACCTTTGAATCTTGAGTAACATTTTTCTTGTTATTTGTCTATTTAAGAATACCTGGTGAGACAGCAATGAAATCCCAATGAATTCCTTGTTTTGTGAAACTGAGTAAATAAAACCCCAGACAGCAACATCAGATTGTCTCAACCTTTTTAGAACTGCACATTTCAGTTTTTTCACCTTTAAAATCTACCTGCAATATTACAACACTAAAAAACCCACAAAACTTACTTTTTAAAGTCTCCTGCCCCCATCTTCTTTCACTGAGAATTCTGAGATGGTTTTGTTTACTTTTAATTTGGAAGAGAACTCAATTTCAAATTTGTCCAGGAAATTAAATTTCCATCTCTAGCACTGCTCTACTATAGCTATCAGACGTGAAGCATCTGAGCGGATATGTTCCATGGCCCCCTTCTCAGCTTTAGAGAGGAGGACTATTGTTGACTCCAAGGTATTGTTGGAGGCTGGATTGCAAGATTGAATTAAGATTGCATTCTTAGCTAAACCACTAAAACATAATGAAACTGTACTGTCTGACACAGCTCCTATCCTACACGTGGTGCACATTTCAAGCTCAATCTGTCTGCCCAAAAATAGGTACCAAAAAAAGGCTAAATTGTTCCAGATTATATCCAGAGGGCTGGCAAGCATGGCACAGGACAAGTGGGAGAGCCATGCCCTGCTGGAAAGGCAGCTGGAGGCTAGGAATGATATTTCAGCACTTCAAAGACGACTCTGACACTTATATCTTAGCAACTGAAGTTGAGCACTTCTGGTTTTTAAATTTGTAACGTGTTATCAGCAAGGAAAGAAAGAAGCTTACAAAAAGGGTAGCTGTGCAATATTCCTAATATTATTTTACAACTTGTAGGTATCTGCTTCAAAGACATTGATTTTCATCCTGCCAGCTTGGCCAATCCCATCCCTTAGCTTTTCAGTGTTTCAAGTTTGCATTTTCAGTTGTCAAATTCAAGAAGTTCAAGGGCTCACACTCCCTCTTTCTTCCTACATCCTTTTGCTTTGAGGTTAGCTAACACAAAGCCACAAATCATATACTTATCAGCTTATTTCTGAGTATCTTGGTTTTTGCAGGGTTTCTTAAGAATTTCCCACAAAATGATGCTCACTTCCAAAGAATCCACTGGCCAGACTCTAACAGAGACGATGAGCAGAACTCTGATACTTTCACAGTTACAGCTGAAAGGTCTTTTTTTTTCCCAGTTAAATGCCACTATTTGACACTACACTCCATGACATATAGACAACAATGTATTTTTTTCCACCTATAATGATTGTCACAACCTACTAAAAATCCTTATTTCTATTGTAAGCAAATTTCATTCTGAAAATACGAAGTCATGATTTGGTATCTTTAAAAGCAGACCCAACATAAGCACTATGCTTCAAATAGCTAACAGAATAATGCTAACATTTGCTTTTATTTTAAAATTTAAAATATTCTTTATGGCCTTCATGTGTGCTTCACCTACATTCCTTTTCCATACACCAAATCTACAAACTTCCAAGACAAACCATCCAATAGACAAGGTAAACAGAGTATGTGTTACTGAATTTCACTTTTTTCAAAGCTATTCTGAGACAGCAGAAATGTAAAAAGTAAACAGAAACCAAACTAACTAAATTGCTGCAATGTTTTGTAGCCAATTGGTACAAAAATATATTAGCAAGCATCTTTATTTAAAAAAGACATATAATAAATGAATGTTACTGGCGTCTGAGTCTGCTGTCAGAATTAATGTTGTTTATTAAGTGAAAATCTTGTTTACAAATACGAGTAGTTAGTCATTTCTGGTGGGTCTGCATATTGCAAAAATTTATTTTCATCTTTTCATAAGAAAACTGTTATAATTTCAGCAACAGTTCTTATGAGAAAATTGTTCATCTGAATTTTTTTTTGTATGATGACATAATTCACTGAACTATCCATAGGCTTTTTGGAGGCTCTTACCAAAAGGGTAAGGCTTTGGGGATCCTTCTTCTATTCAGGTTAACACTAGATACCACTGCATGGCAAATTATGGGAAATATATGACAAATGCAAACAAATCAAAGGTCAGTTAAATATATGTCAAATAATAAATATATGGAAAAAAATACCCCAAATTTCTGGCAAGTACTAAAAAATTGGATTTGAATAGTCCAGATTTAGATTTTAATACTGTAAGGATTCTGTATCGTGTAACTGATGTAGTATCAAATGTTGGTTAATAAAGAACTTAATTTAAGTCTTGATTTTGTTTAATGACAGCTACAATTTTGAGTTCTTAAAAATTAATATGGCAAATTCAATTTGAGCTTATACAGATAAATTGTACTGCTGTCAATAGACTGAGTTTGTCTGAAGGCAGAATTTAACTGAGAATGTTCATAAATACAATGGAAAGCTCATTGGAAGGTTTTGTCTATCTAGATTGTTTAACTGTTATTATCTAAATCTACAAAAGCCAGGTCACTGTACATGAAAAAAATATTAGTTTTTAGAAATTTAAAATTACTTACAAGCTGCTCCGATTTTACACCATAAAGCTGAATGGTCTTTGCCACATTTTTGGCCACAGCTAAACTCAGGTCTGGATCAACAGCAGCCACATTTAGCTCACTGGAAGCAAAGATTACAGATCTTAATTAACAACTAAACAGTGCTGTATTGAATGCTGTATTGAATCGATAGAGAATTAACTATGAACACACAGTCATGCGGCACGTCAATTTAGAGAGAGTAACACATACAACCAAGTCTTTCCACGCACCGTAATTCAGTTTACAATTTAACAAGTCATTTGGGAATTTTATGTGCAGTGTTCCTATTCTAGTAAAAATGAGCAAAGTTTAGGAATGACACTTCAGTATGAAATCACTATTAGTAAGCCATTCAAAAATATTGACAGCAATTAACTACATTCAAGCTTTGGCAGCAGCCTTCAAACATTACAGGTGAATACACAGTCATTCAACTCTGGAATTACATGAGCTGTGCAGAAATACCCAGGGGATGCCTCCGCTTGACACAACTAATAAGCTGTGTTTTAGTCAATCCTTTATAGTAAAAGAGGCCTCCAAGGAATGACAGGGAACAAACGAAGAAGGAAAAGACTTCTAAATCACTTCCAGTATTTTTTGTTCACGAACATCCCCAGATCTCCATTGGCTGGGGATGCATTCAGAACTGCTGTGCTGAAGACAGGCAAGCACAAGAACCATCATGTTGCTAATGGTGAGTTTAACCTCTCTCAAGATCTGGAGAATCATTAGGCACCCCAACTTAGAATAATCTTCTCTGACAACTCTCTAGGGTCCCAAACATCATTAGCTAAAGGTTTGGAAAACTCAGCTGAAATTTCATAATTTTCATGCTGTTTTCCTTTCCCTTTTGTGAGGAGCAAAATACTATCAGTCACCACACCAACAGACATGTCCTGAGCATCTGTAACTCCCAGTCACAAGTACTGTTTCAATATTTAATATTTTATACACACACACACACACACACACACACATTGTGAATACTGCCATCCTTTTATTAAACAGAGTAGTCATTACCAAAAGCTTTTGAGGGAAAATGCACCACTGGTACTTCAGGTATCTCATTCTACAAATTCTACCTGGAATAGTCATCTTTACCTAGTATCTTGCTGTTTTACTCTAACAAAGTATTTACACCAGATATTATCACTTCCAGCCAAGCAACTGCCACTTTCCTTTGACACAGTCATTATGATTAAGATACCACACATTTGCAGTATAGTTTCTCTTCCTGACCTTTTATAAGCTTAAACATTAAAACTTATATTAAAATTTCATTTATTCCAGAAAAACAAAATACAGGAAATAAATAATAAAATACATTATTTATTATAAATAATGATAAAGAGGTGCCTATCTTGCTGTACTCAGCATTGGTGCAGCTTCACCTTCAACACCTTGTCTAGTTCAAGGTCCCACAATTTAGGAAGAATGTGGTGTTATCTGAATGTGTCCAGAGGAGGGCAACAGATGTGGTGGAAGGACTGGAAGGAATGTCCTATGAAGGACAGCAAAGGGTTTGGGCTTGTCTAGTTTGGAGAAAAGGAGGGGCAGCCTCATTGCCCTCTACAACTTCCTAAGCAGGGGAAGTGGCGTGGGAGGTGCTGAGCACTCCTCCCCAGGATCCAGTGAGAGAGGTGTGGGAATGGTTCAAAGCTGCATGAGGTGAGGTTCCAACTCAGCATTAAGGAATCATTTCCTTAACAAGAGGGTGGCCAAACCCTGGCACAGGCTTCTTAGAGGGTGGTCAATGCCCCAAGCCTGTCACTTTTGAAGAGGCATTTGGACAATACCCTTAACATGTTTTAGCTTTTGGCCAGCCTGAAGAGTTCATGCAGTTGGACTTGATTTATTGTTGTAGGTCACCTCCAACAGAAATATTCTGTTCTATTGTGTGTTACTCTATTTTATCCTATCCTATCCTAAATTCTGATTTGATTTTTGCACTAATCTATTTTATAATTAAAGAGTAATCAACTATTTATTGCTAAGGAAGTCTCCTTTCTAAAACTGTAACTTATGAAAAAATACATGTTGAGTATTACATGTACAATGCCTTCTATGTGCATACCTGGCTATAGTTTTAATGATGCTGTCAAGCTCGTCAGAAGAGGGAGGATTCCGACCTCCAGGAGGAAAGACAAGATTGATGGGGTCAAACAGTCGAGATAAGGATTTTGACAGATAGGCAGCTTCATACTGTTGCAGTGAATCTTTCAAGGCCTTTTCTGGACTTTGAATATAAGAAAAAGTTACTACATTTTAAATTAAAATACACAATAGCATTCAATCTTTCCAGACATACCAACTTTGCAATACTGAACCTGTTTTTCCTTTCTGCTTTTTAAACATATGCATACGAAAAACAGCCTTCTGATAAGTCTGCCACAGACTGCTCAAGAACATATTTAAGTCAATTCAATTCTCATATAAAATATTCATTTTATCTTACGTAAGTCTAGAAGTCCTAATAGGCTTGATAAGCCTGTTTCAGTTTGATCTTTCTTATATCACTTAGATTATGTTTATTCTATGATGCATTAACTAAAAACTGTGAATCATAACAACTGAGCATTTGTCACACTCAAATGATTGCAGTGTCATTAGGAGAAAGCTACTGCTGTAATCACAATGCATACAAAACTGAATTTTCACCATTTTCCTATTTTTTTCACCCAGAGACAAAAACATAGAACTTGTTCAAAAGTCAGAGACTTCGTGAAAGACAAGACAACCCAACACTGTTAGATATACAGCCTAATGAAAAGTCTACAGCTCTAAAATAGCATTATACCAGTGACTGCAAGAGGGGGAACAAGCCTTTAAAATTCTCCTGCAGTGATATTTGAATAACAGTAAGTTTAATAAAATATCCTGTTTTCTTACAGGGTGCAAAGATTTATATTTTATAGTCTTAGGGTTCATAATACATACTCATAATCTTCATTTTTTTGCATGAATATGTCCTGTGCATCTTCTTCCATTTGTTGGAGCTCAGCAAAAAGATCAGTAGTTCCACTTGTGTTAAAACTCCTCTGAATATTTTGACTATATTGTTGGAGGCGCTTCCACAAGTCATTATAAAGCCTCAGTAATTTAGGGTATTCTCCTTCAAATGCTTGTTTCAAAAACATAGAGGCTGCAAAATAAAGCAGTAAGCAATACACAGGGATAAGTTCAAACTAATGATTTTATTTCTATAAACAACCTCTATCCTTGCATTTCTATCAATGTTACACAATGTTATCCTAAGTTAAATAATGTAATATTTATAATTAATTTCAAAGTCACATAACTATAATATTAAATGCACTTGACAAAGCACCAGTATAAAACCCACAACTGGAAGACTGGATATGAAAAACTTACTTTATTTTGTACAATAAATGTTTAGTATCAAATTTAATTATTATTGTCATTCATTTAAAGCCAAAGTGTAATTGGAACTCTCTAAATCTAGAGACCTGCTAACAGTATCTTGATGGAGGATAAGCGTGGGACTGTGCAACTTTGAAGATAACAATTTAAAACAGACAAAGAGAACTCCTATGAACCAAAGTCTTCAGAAATGTGATGAGGGAAGCATATGGTTTTATGCACACTTCTTAAAACAAGGTACTTAATATGCAATTCCTAAACTTGTCAAAGAATGACAAAGCCAGCAGAAAAAGCAGCGTTATTTTCAGCCTTGAAAGGCTTGCCACAAGTAACAGGAAATGAAACAAATGTACAACTGCTTTAGCAACTGTTAATCTTGATCTAACATCACTCATACTCTATAGATTTCCCATTACATTAGGAGATTAACACTGTTCCATTCATTTGTAGGTTTTTCAGGTTCCAGACATCTGCCCCATTTCAACCAGCCTGTGGTTTTAACTCAAATATACAATTTTGAATGCTGAAGGATTCACATTTATTATCAAACACAGAGTTATTTTAGGTCATGAAGCTATGTTTACAAAGCCTGTCCCAACCTCTCAAAAGCAGATCATGATCTAATATCAAACCTTTAAAACTGCCATAAATTTCTATTTTTACACTATTTTTCTGGTATCTTGACTTTTTCTGATCTACATGATCCAGAACCTGACTGATGTCAGTGGCTTCAGTCACCAGAAATTTATGTTGAAAATGAACATTTTCATGTAGATGGCTCACTTAAATGAAAAAATCTGTCTCCCCAAAACCCAGAGGCAGCAAAATAAAAACATCATTCACATCGAAACCCCCCATAAATGTTTATATAAAACACATTATTAAAAACTGTAAGTAATAAAATAGTTTTGAGCAGCTGTTAGAAAGCTGACAAAATGTAAGAATTCCCTCAGTTCTGTAGTGTTGGTTGGTCCCGTTAACTGATGTAATAATTTTACAATCTTAAACACAAATGCTGAGAACAGGTAGCACGTGTTCAGTTTGAACACAGGAGGCTCGGGGTATGTACATCCTGCTCTTAAAGCAACGGGTAAGGCAAACAGTAAAGTTAATATGTTTTAACACAAGATGCATACATTTTCTTTTGGGATCATCTAGTTACTTAGCAACCGCTGAACATGAATCCACCAGCTAGTTCCTCAAAATTACACTGCTGCTATAAAGCCTGGAAGGACCAAATTTTCAAGGGCCAGTGCAATAGCGGAGATCACAAAGATAAATGTACATCTTATGCACTTCACCTCTTTGTGCAAAAGATTAACTTTAAACAGTCTATGCAAATGTAAAAGAGATATTTATGAAAGTATCAAAGTCACCTATGATCCAACTGCATGCTGCAGTTGTTAGCATGTTCTGGTAATAGAACTGTCTTATGTTAACACATGATTTATATTTAATACTCCTAGACTGTATCAGCTATTTACATATTACACATGTAGAGAAAATTTTGTATAGTCAGAACACCAGCTGTTTATCTGTGTTTATATGAGACAATTTTGAAGTAACTAAAATCCAGGTATGGTATGGTATTCAAAAAATGGCTGAAATCTGATTTTTACAACCAATCAGTGTTTAAGAGGAAAAAACTAAGAATTTATATTTAAAATCAAATTACTAATTTTGAATTTAGCAAACCCACTTGCTTTAGGAGGTATAATGTACCATTTCAAACATTTTAACCTCCACTCACAGTTAGAAAAATATTTTTTGTTATTAGATAACAACTACTTAACGAAACAGAAAATATTCCTTTCTGAAAATTCATAGTTTAGGAGGATCCTGTCTGGTTACAGAGCCAGAAGTTTTAAACACACAGACCTTGCTCTGAGTGAACCAATGTTATAGCTCTGGTAGAGGAGATACTGAGCAAAGGGTTCACTGAAAAGTGAGGTTCAAAATAATTACAGAACACATTACAGATCACTTATACTGAATACTTACAGTCTGTTGCTGACTGAAACTGAGAGGAAAGTGTCTGGGTTACTGCAGTCCAAAATTTGTACAAAATATCAGACTGGCCATCCTGAGTGCAAGGGACAAAAGGAATACAAGTTTCAAAACATACTCTTTTCAAAGAATCTCAAGCAATGCAAATGTTTCCAGTCAAAGCTCCTCCTCCATCACTGAGAATAAAAACAAAGTGAATGAAATCTGAGAAGTTTCCCACAGGTATGGAAAAAAATAAAAATGAAAAAAAAAGAAAAAGAAAGAAATAGTATTGAAGAAATTAAGAAGAAAAGCTTCAGTCTTGTCTCAAATCAAGTATTTTCCTCCAAGCCTGACAGAAATGCTCCCAGCTCTCTAGGGGTGTGAGTGCAGCCTGAAGCAGCACACCTCAGGAGACATGTTAGAAAATCTCTTTGCACTGCAGTGACCTTCCCATTCCATGGGAGTTCTCGTGCTGGCTACACCACAGCAATTATTTACTGCCATTACCACATGCTGGCAAACTCCAACCAGGGACCAAACCCACTGCATGCTGCACACAGAGCAGCTCAGGTTCCCAAAAACATAAAACACACAAAAATGCACTGAACCTCACAGCTGACTCTGCACTGCCTGGTGCCAACAAGGCTTGCAGCCAGAAGTGGAAACAAGGGAGCACACCAAAGGGAATGTGCAGGGGCAGACTGCGTCCCTACTGCCTCCAACATCTGGAACTTAGGGTCAAGCATTAAAGCTGATTTTTTATCCCTGTCTGTCTGGGATAGAAAAAAACTTCCAGGAGATGAGGATGAGTATCCTGTCAGTGTTGTCATGGGAAGAGAAAACTCGCTCTGAACAGAAAGGTTTTCTTCCTTGCACAGTGTACATGTCATCCCTTGACCCCACTGCTTCATTAACCAGTTTGACCAAATCAAATCATTATTCCTATAGGAATGATAATCAGAAAAGGAAAAAAATGTGAGTTTAACTTCTGCACTGCCCAGCAGTGGGACAAAAAGGTGGAGATAATATTTAAAAGTCTTGCTACTCCAAAATGAATTACTACTACTTAAGATGATAAAGGGGAAAAAAATGGTCTCTTTTCACTAGCAGTGGCAATAATGGGAAAAGCAATGAATATCTTTAAAATGTCATCCATTAACAGGTACCACTGCATTCCTCTTGAAAATCTGTTCATTGAAAGACTGCAAGTTCAAGCTCAACTTTCAGTTTTAAAAAAAAATCATCTTAAAGAATTAATATAAAACCTGAAAATCAGTCAAAGGTATAGCAAGACATCTAAAAGTAATGATAAAAAAGAGGATTATCATCACAAACTCTGCAATTAAATGAGGAATTCATCCAACTTTACTCCTTATCTCTAAAGATAGAGAAGGATAAAGTTTACAGGTCATGTGTTAAGAATTGAGAGAGAACATCTTTTATGCTGTTGGGCTCATAAAATGTGTGATAATTAACACTGAATGCTAAAATAAACTGGGATTATGGAATCTCATTTTTGGCTGCTTAAGGACAATGATGAATTTAGAAACTGAAGTAATTTATTTTATAGCTATGTTTGTATTTTCTGTAAAATTGTACTTGACTTTCATAAATGCGCAAAGTAAAATTAGAATATCAGAAAACTATCCAGAAGGTTCACTGCATAAAATCTCTTTTCTTTGGTAAATTTACTGCTATAGTATAAACGTGAAATTACTTAATTCTTTATTTCACAGTTTCAAATTTAGAACATGAAGACTACTATAAAACAAATGGCCTTTCACATCAAGTATAAATTAATTGGTTTTCATATTCTCTATCCCAACCTGGAACAATAGTTGCCTATCAGGCATGGTAACTCAATTCAAATTCTAAATAATCTAATGAAGGTGGAAAAATACTTTGAGGGCACTTTCAAATAACTCTTTTTTTCATTACTGTAATTACCATCTACATCTCTGTCACTGTCTCAGCAGAAAACACAGTGATTAAAGGGTCTATAAAACAAATATTCATGTACCCTTCCACATCAACATTCCTATCTTAATGGTCAGATTCAACATGGTGACAAGTAACAGCAACATGGGATGACATTTTCTGTTACTGTGGAAATATGTAACTTTTCTATGTATCTCTACATACATATATAATATAAAGTCAGGCATACATACATATGTTCTCGTGCACACATTTGCATAGGTAGCCACAGCCATAATAATTAGCCTCTGCTCATTAGCTTGTGTCTTCTGACCTGGGTGAATGGTGTACCTGAACTGTATCAGAATTTTGTAATGAAGGAGGCCCTCAGGGCTCAGCTGGCCAACTGTATTACATATGAGGAGAGACAGAAGGGAAAAGCTTCATGAAAAAGTAACATTTCCTACTGACTGACTACTCAGTCAAAAATGTTTAGGGGAAAAAATAAATGTCCTGGTTTTGAACTAACTAAAATCACTATCTACAGAGTGCTGGTTGTTTCTATAACAGATGATATGAGATTTCAGTTTGTCCAGTGCTGAGATACAGTTTCCCTGGAGGTGAAATATAGCTGCTGATTAATAGCACAGAGAAGACCATGTAAGAGTTTGTGGCAGGAACTAGAT
Organism: Hylia prasina; assembly: GCA_013397195.1. NCBI lineage: Eukaryota > Metazoa > Chordata > Aves > Passeriformes > Sylviidae > Hylia > Hylia prasina. The sequence goes on from VYXD01010892.1 coordinate 638,040, forward strand.
AATACTGATGCCTACACACACACCAGGGGGTATTTAAGTGGGTGGACTGTAGGTACCAAAACTGGAATACAGCAAGGCATTAGCACTAGATACTCCCAAGGGAGTAAAAAAGTGCCATATGCAACCATGAGCATCCAGAAACAATTTATTTTGTTTAAATCTGTAATTTCTTTTGCTTATACATTTATTCAATATATTACTTTTGAAAGTACATTTAAATCTCTCACTGCTTGTTTTTGAAATAATGCATTTTAATAAGGATTAGATTTATGAGAATTATAATTTAACTGCTTAAAATGTAACATGCAATTCCATCTGACGATAATCAACACTAGAAAATTACACTGAGAGGGTAGAAAAAGGAGTGTTTTTCTCCAGCAGGAAATGAAAGGACTGTCCCTTGTCTTGGATAACTTCTTCAAGGACTTAAAAAGATAGGCAGGATGAAGCTGGAAGAGGAAAAGGAGTTCTGCTTGCTTGAAATGTACACAGGAAATCTACTGGCTCATCTTAATGTAATGGAAATTTTATAAGCCTTCCCCTATGCTTCACATACAGTATTGTGAGCAGCAAACCCAAGTATCAGAAAGTAACTGCTCTTTTGGGCCTTTTGCTCTCAGAAAACCAAAAGCAGCTAGCTAAAATTACCTTCTTGTCATCTTCCCATCTGTAAATAATGAATGTAGCCCTCCTCCACACTTACACCAAATATCCTCAGTGGTAGACAATGTATGGGACCACTGGGTACATCCACATTAGCGATTCAATGTGCAGATAGGGCTCTTTTTGGTCCAAATCGGTCTTGTGTCTAATACTTGCAGAACACAGTGAAGTGTGCCAGCAGATTAACTTCCACTAATCAAGGAACACACTACCTCATAATTAGTTTAAAAATAACGACTTCTGCAATTAAATAGCTTTTTGCAGCATATCATCATATATTTGTAAAATAATCCACAAGGATGTACTAATATTTCTATTAATTAATATTCTGAGATTTTAAATCAGGAATTTTCCATTTCTCTAGCTTCTGAAAATGAAATAGAATTGAAAGATGTTAAATTATTTACACCCCCTCCAAAATAAAAATGCTTGCTTTGAAATCTAGTCACAAGCAGATTAACATCTTGTGATACAATCCCTTGTAGCAGGAGCAGCTGACAAGATGAGTAATGAACTGCATCCGATTATCTTTTCAGCTCTGTAGCAATCATTTTCCAACAGCTTCCTCTGCCATAACCAACAACACTGGAAAAAGGTCACCATTCTGTCATATTGTCCCCCCACCCAGTGTATATGTTTAACACAGAGAACACATAAACCCTTGGAAGCTACGAGGGGTTATTATCTGGCACAAAGCTTTTTCAGGTGCATACTGTGCACATAGAAAGCCTACATAAAACATCCATACATAATTGAAAGTCTCCCAGAAGTAAATTACTGCACTTCAGCATAAAATAAAATGTTATTTCCTCTTGTCATGTGATATGCTTTTCCTTCAACGAAAGAACTTTAAACTGTAATTGATGGTATCTAAAACTCATGATAGGCAAGATTCAGGTTGACATATACATATTTTCCCCATCATGAAATATAACCAAATTACATCTATGAACATTAATTGCAAGCAATTGTAACACTTTAATGGCAAAACAGAACTTTCCCCCCAAACCAGATCCATTCAATGCAGCATGTTTGAATTAATGGTACTGCCTGTTTGCAGCTTTATTTGATCTCACAGCACAGAAAATCTGCACATAAATCATGCTTTGTACCACTACAAAATGGTGGGGAAGTAAGATCAGCCATGGAACTGGCTATTTTCTAAAAAAAATCTGTTGTGAAAATGCTCCAATGCCTCAAGCACGCTTACATAAACTAATATATACCAACCCAAACTGTAAATTAAAAATACTGTCTCTGTTGTTCCTGTGACCAGTGACCACTTTATTCCCCAAAACTGAACAGCTGAGCAGGCACTTACATGATTTAGTAGCCCCTGTGCAATTCTTTATGCAGTGCAAGACAGTTCAGATCTGTCCTTCCCTTGTTAATTCTTTATTTTCAGGAATGAACTGAATAACTGCCCAGTAACATACACTAGGGCAACCCTCTGGCATTCTGAACATCCGGACAGCTGGCCACAACCAGGGGAATGGAAAGATACTTTTGAAAGATGTATGGATTATTAGCACTTAGCTACTTTAAAATATGTTATTTCTAGGAAACCCACTTGCATCTGTGTAGAGTAAAACAGAAAACACAACAAACAGACTGCACTCTGGCCCAGCCACTGTAATTTTCCCCTTTTTCACAGTTTAAAAATTTGGTACACAGTCACACATACTATTCACAGAGGAATTACTTGCTGATGAAAATTTAACCCATAAATCAGACAAAGTATGTCCAGCAGGCTAGACCACAAGCCTGAAATAATGTTCATGTATTTTCTCAACAGTGGGATTTACTTTATTGTGTATGTGAATGCGACAAAGTTTATTCTTATTAAAATAATAGGCAGAAGTAGTTTGACTTCCATGGTATATCTTAGTTATGTGAAATTAAAAATATGCTTAAGTGCTTTGCTGAATCAGGGCCACAACCAACAATCCACTAAAAGTATTTTCACTTTGTGTAACTATTTTATTTCAACTATTTCTATAAAGTCACCATTGTCAATACTCAGGACAAACAGTAACACTATGCAACTTTCCCACAATAGAGCAGGCTTTAGATAAAACTTTATAAGATTAATGGAATAATAGAATCACAGAGTCACAGAATTAACTAGGTTGAAAAAGACCCTTGAGATAATCAAGTCCACCCTACAACCTATCACCATCTTGTCAACTAAACCACAGCACTAAGTGCCACATCCAGTCTTTTTTTAAACACCACCAGGGATGCTGACTCCACCACCTCCCCAGGCAGCCCATTCCAATTGCCAATTACTCTTCTGAAGAATGTTTTCCCAATGTCCAGCCTAAACTTCCCCTGATGCAGCTTAGTAACACTGCATAAGGCCAGGGCCAGGAGACATTTGGACAGTGTTAGTTCTTCCTGCTCTCTGTCCCAGGAACTCCGTAAGGTTTCTGTCAGACCATTCCTCCAGTCTCTTGAGGTCCCTCTTGATGGCAGCATGACCCTCTGGAGCATCAGCTACTACTCCCACTTTTGTGTCATCAGCAAACCTGCTGAGGGTCCACCCTGGCCCATCATCCAGATCTCTAACGAAAGTCTTAAAACAAGACTGTACGCCCCGCATTGTGGGGGTACACCACTGACCACCTGCTAGACTTTGCACCACTGACCACCACCTTCTGAGCCTGGCCACTCAGCTGGGCCATTCGTGATTAATCCCACATTGATAAAAAGCTGAGTTTCAGAACACAGTGCAACTGGGAGAGCCTGCAGACTCTAATAACCTTCTGTGCAATGACTGGTGGTAAGGAAAGGATTTAGATCAGTACTTTTTTACTGGCATGGAATGAATGGGGGGGGAGGGATTTATACTTGTCTATTAATTTCTTTTTCAGTAGACCTTTTATCTTTAGTGCATGGTATTACAGCACCTAAGCAGACTTGTTAACAGTGCAAAGCGACACTATTACTCAGATTGATGCATTGACTGCATAGATTTGAAATTTAGATTCGATGCTGCCTGCTCGCAAGATTATAGAAGAAACTCCAGACTGACACGATTCATGTGCTAAACCCCTTCTCACTCACATGAAAATGACTCGTTTTCCCAGTTCAAAAAATGTAACCCATCTTCACTAACAGCTACTAGTAAGTTAATAAACCACTGAACCATAGTGGGCTGAATACCAGTATCATCAAAAGAAAGGTATTAGAAGATCTGTATTCACTGGTACTATACAATAATATGAATGCTAAAGCCTGGAAAACTGATTTCAAGTCTCCTCAAACATAAAAACAGCTTATCTCATTTTAAAAACCCATATCAAACTACTGATTAACTTTGCTATAACTGAAATGAAATTAAATCCATTTAGCTCTGTTCTTCTTGTAACTATTTAGTATCTGACAATAAATCTAAATTCAAGAAAGGAGAATGAAAGTACCCCCCCTTCTTCAGTATTAGAAAGGAATGTAAGAAGATGCTGAAAGGACATATATTTATTTTTACAAATGTCTCTCTTTCCTCCACACTGTAAATTTAGAACTTAATGAGTATAATTTCCCATCTGTGAATTATCATATTTGTGTGTCTCTAAAATAGCTATTTTAACATTCAAATAATAAATCTGACCCACTGATTCTAAACTGGCTCTCACTTCATGACAACCACTTCCAACTTATTTTTCCTTGTAGAAATTTTGATACTTTGAATAGAGTGTGAAAAACATCTTTATTGTGAAGCCTCTTTGAAATGTAAAACAATATAGAGAATATTACCATGCAGTTAGTTGCTGCAGGCTCCTGAAATCAGGCTTTGCATACTAATACATACAGTGTTTTCTATCTGTAATCAAACGCTCCGCCATGGAGAAATATGGGACTTGTGAATGTTGCTCTAAAAACAGAAGACGTTTAAAGGACAGTCTAAATATTTTTTCCACCAATAAAGCAACAATGCAGAAGATTTAACAATTTCATACAGCAAGATCTTATGGGACAGAAATAAGGAAATCCATTTGCACTATTTCTATAGCAACATAATTGCCAAATGTTAGACTGTGAACAAAAAGCCATCATCCACAGTAGTGCAATTAATCAGTAAAGAAAAGACAAATTCGGAGTGTGTTTTCAATAACCCTTTTCTATGTCCTTAAAGTAGGCAGGATTAAATTTCTTAAAATAAGAGTGAATTTAAATTTCTAATGTTGTTTATATTATACATTACAGGTGTAGAGATGTCAATAAATGACACTGTGATTTTAAAAATGACCTTGATTTTTTGTTTTGTTTTGTTTTACTGCAGGGCACAGAATTTCATTACACTGGGTTGATCAGTTTACATCCAAGGTGTAATAGTTTCTAGACTTCCAGCAGTAGCGCAACATTTCAAAAAGGTCTCTTTATGCAGGTGACAAAAGAAACAAAAGCCGGTTTGCTTTATTTCTCAAAAACCTTTTTGACTAGAAAATAAAGTTAAGACTCGGCATTTCATAGAACATTGGAATTCTTAAGTGATTCCTCAAGAAAACTAATTTATAAGCCCTTATAATAACAAGGAATAAAAATACCTAGGTATTAAACAGTGCCCTATATCTTCAAAACTACTTAAAACATTAATTAATCCTTCCACATTCCTGCAAGATATGCATCAACTGGAAATAAATGAACTTAGTGTTCAAAAGCCAGTAACTACCAAGGGATTTGACAGCTTGCTTCTACCCAGAGAAGTGATTTAGTATGTACAGCTTCAATTCAAACTTCAAATGTATGCCTTCACCTTGACTACTCCACTACATCCCCTCCAAGGATGAAAGGATGGTTCGTTACCATGTCCACTCAGCCCAGAGCTATTCAGGTAAGATTGACAAGAATGATGATAAAAGGTGGCACTTCTGGTAAATGTATTTCTTTTCCAATGGCAAGCTGACTGAAAACCAACTGACTTAGTAATTTGCAGTCATCACTGATCTGCAATTTGCACAAACACCACCAAACAAGAAGTGAAAAAGAACAAAGGTCATTATTACCTACTAACCCACGCAACCTCCACACCATTCCTTTTCTTCACAGCTGCACATTTCTGTCAGAGAAACGGAATTAAAGTTCTACAGAAATCGTAGCGTCATTAGAAAACCATTGCACAGGCCCTGACCCTCCTATGTGAATTAGAATCAAATTACTTTTAGTATGGCTGTCTGGGCACACAGATCCATTCAAAATGAGAATTGGGACTTTTAACTGGTATTATCTTCTTGGCTCTTTAAGAGTCGTCAAAAATCCTGCAAGTGAATTCAGCAGGGCAATTTGTAGATCTGAAACAAAAAATGTCTTCAATCTTTTGGGAACCAAAAACCTGTTCATCCACCTGTATTTAGATCTTCACAAAGTACCTCATTATTGCTTAAGTAACAAACAGAAATCACAGTAGGAATGATGCGCATGTAATGCAATTCTGTTTCTACAAAAAATACAGAAAAATAAATCATATACTTGTAATAATTAGTGAAAACCATACTATTTTCTGAATTCACATAAGACAATAATTAGATTATTTTTCAATTTTTTCCACTTGGGATTATTTTCTAATTGGGTCAACTAATTGTGAATATGTGATGGTAGATGTGAATAATTTCAAAGCAGCGACATTTTTTAACAAGTTTGGATGGGAAACAGAAATAAGAAGGTGAAATATAAGTACACTCTGTCAATAAACCTCTATATTTTCCATTTATTTTCTTTATCTTATGTAATGATGAGGACATTTCTTTCTGTATCGTTAACACCTCATATTGCCAGTGTTGACAACTCAGGAAAAAAGCCTGCTTACTCACCAAACATTCATCAGCAGAAGCAATGATAAGAGCCCTCCACAAAGTACATAATAACACTCCCTACAACTCTCAGCTCACTTTTTTACCCGGAGGATTACGTAAACGACAGGGTTTGTGATGTGCCTTGGTTGCAAACAGGACACCCAAAGGCGAGCAAGGGCAGGTCTGCCTGTACCTTTCTGCCCAGTATAGAGATCCCAGCTCATCCTTTCTACTGACCACCCTAACCCCCCCCTTAAAAATGATTTGCTGCTTTTCAAGCTGCTTTTTTCTTTGCAGAACTGCTCCTTGATGCCTGTGTAGGAGTGAAGGAGCCAAAATAGATGAGGATCAAAGATCATTTTCAACTCTTTTACAAGGGGCTAAGAGGGACTCTTATCTCTAATTAGGAAGGTGGCTGTCACAGAAAGATATGTTGGGCTGCGATTTACACTGAAGTCAATTGTAGTTTAGGCATTACAACAGCTGAGGAAGGATTAGTCACAACACATTGAAAGAGAGAAGCAATAAAGCAGAATAAACTGAAGTAACCTATTAGCTCTCTGAAGGCGAATTAAGCAGTTGAAAGAAGTGATATAAATAACCAATCATCAGGTGAACAAAAATATCAAATTTACATTATTTGAATCTTATATGTAAATTTAATTTTTACCCTTAACATTGTGACAGTATTAGCCCTATCTTTTAAAAAATTTATACAATGAAAGCTCTATATATTTTCCCCAAAACTAGAAATCGGAACTCCATGAGTTCTGAAGTCTTTTAGCGCTCTTCAACTAAAATCTAGTCATTAAAATCTAGTCAGCTTTTTTTTCTTACATAAAACCCACAAAATGTCCATTCAATTGTATTTCTCCTTTAATCAGTTAATAAATTTATTAAAAAGAGAAACCTGTAATTTAAATATGCCAACATTAATAATGAATATATAGTTCATGACTGAAATGCAGCAGTTTTTAGAAGGTACTATGAGGGCATGATTTCTTTTCAGAATTGCATTAATTTCAAACTGCGACAAAGGAAAAATACCACAATCTAGATCTGCAAAGGGACGCAGTGAAAAAATGTGCAGTATAAATTTAAGGTCCAGATTCTTCCATGATCCTGATGTAAGCCTGAGACTGTTACTTAACACTAGGCCACATCTAAAGCTGGTAAAAATTGGAAGGGAATTCTGTAGGAGAAACCATAGGGTAGAAAAGATGCAGGTGTTGTCACTGCTCCCTTGATGAACTGCAGTATTTAAAATTTTCCAAGTTCTGTACCTCAGTTTCTTCATCTATCAGGTTTTATTTCCTTTTTTTTTTTAAAGAGAAGTTTTGTGAATTCTTTAATTAATTAGCTAGTGCTTTTAAAACTACATTTTGGGCTACAACATGATACAACAATACTAAATATTATTATGGTAACAGGTAATTAGATAGCCGGAAAGCACATGTTTGAGATCATAATACAAAATTAGAAAAACTGCAGGCTGTGCTATCTGTGAAGAGAAAGACACAAAAAAATCGCCAATGGAAAAAGAGAATGATGACTAAAAAAAAAAAAAAAAAAAAAAAAAAAGGGCAAGTAGCTTCCTTGCTATTAATGGACTTGTGCTTTAAAAAGGCTGGATCTCCTCCTCTCTTATGCTTCCTAGGATGATACTTGCACTGCAGTAATCAAAACAAGGAAGCAGATGGACAGGCAAAGTGGTACTGCAGCTGCTGCAGAAGATGACTATAATAACAATGTTGACATCAGTAACAGTAATTAGTGCACAGACTGTAGAGTGGATGATTCGTTTTCCAATCTTCTGGAGTGGGCACGCTGCTCTAGCACACGGGTGCAATGTTAGTACCTTTGGTTTGTTTTGTTCATTTGCTCAGTTTATTAATGAAATTGAATACAATAAAGAAAATCCAGCTTCTCTCCCTCTCCAGAACACTTGCTGAGGAAAGCACATTTCAGTTTGGTTTAAAATGAGATGGAATCTTCATTAGTAAATGGCAAAATACCAATCTCTTATTTATATCTAAAACAATTCATACTCTCCCATACAGCCATCTGTACTTACACTCCTGAATTTCTGCACCATGTAATATGTGTCTGGTTTTATCTGAACAACAGCTCTACTCTTTGGTGTGACCTCACCCATCTGCAGCCTGGTGCCACACCTTTTTCAAGAGACACCAGAACAAATGGTCTGTGAGAAGGTCCAGGAAAAACACGGTGCTATCCCGAAACATTTCAGGCAAGAAGTCAAGTGTCAGTGCCATCAGCAGTACTGTGCCATGCTGAGAGAGCTCTGCTAGCAGAACATCAGATAAGGATGTACCACTCTTCCTTAGCTGCCCCACTGAGAATGACAATGTCCAGCCTCGCATTATGCTACACCGAAACACCCACCAAAGAGCAAAGTAATTGCAAGAGTGGTAACTGTGGAAAAAGAAATAGATGGATTTTATTTGGTAAATAAGATGTTTCACTTAGATGCAATCCTGCAGTATGAACTTTAAGGGAAGGAAGGGTAATCAGAGAAATCATGGAACATCCTTAGCATAAGACAGCCCAATAAGCCTTTTATTTTCTAATGAGTTTTTCCTTACCCTGCTACCATTGAAATTCATTTTCCCTGTTCATTTGGTCTCCAGGAGGGTAAAATATTTTCTTTGTCTTCCCTCTATTATCAGCCTCAAAAACTGAAAAAACTCCATTTTCAGTTGTTAAAAAACTTCTTTTCAAGTGATGCTTTACAAGAGGGAAGAGTGAAAGTAAGAAGCATGGGCACAGGGTGGGAGCCACTCATGAACACCAGCAGATCATTTACCTAAGCTGCCTTTCCAAACTCTTCCTTTCAGCGTTTCTGCTCTGGTTCCAGGTTTCTGTGTTTCTCCCTAAACATGCTGATCCACTGAAGGGCTGATCCACCCAGGCAGCAGTAGATATCTTTCGCCAGATTACGCTTTATTTAATTAAGTATATATGCTAAAAGTTTATAAAGTTTTTGAGAGGGGTTGTGGGTTTTTTTTATTGGGCTGTTTTTTTTGTTGTGGTTTGCCATTCTTTTGTTTGTTTGAACACAGAAAGAGAAGCTTGAAGTGCCTCATAGAAAAGTGATGCTCTGTGCAACATCTTCAGGAGACGGGCTTAAGAGACAGATGAAGGCTGTATTTAACCTTCATTATTTGCTTTCACTGTTGAGAATACCACGTTTGCATATGAAGAGCTTCCTCAAGTTATTTCAAATATTAAGTCCATGTAAATTAAAAATGCAGTTATACACTTGGAAAGAGATGTCAGCAGGAGCACTCTTTTGTTTTTGCCCTCTTTTACTAAGGTAGATGAGACAGTTTCAGTAATCTTGTTCCTACCACTGAAGGAGACCATTAATCAAATTATTCCAAATATGAATAAAAAACAATGCAAATGAATGGAAAATAATAGGTACTCAAAAGAACAGCCATGATTATTTTTCAAGGGAGAAATTGTCAAGAAGTGAGAAACAGATGGCTGAAAATGATAGATGAAGACAGATTCTCCTATGCAAACTAACAGATTTAATTAATTACTCAAGTCACATGGTATTATGGAATGACATTAATGATCCATACAGTGATGCCTTATCAGCTCCCTTTTAAAGAAAACAAAAGAAATTACCACAAAATGAACATGTTTACATCCTACAGATATAACCCACAGACCACAAATAAATCCTTCAATGTTAGTTTGAGTTCCAATAATTTCCCATCAATTTAATTTTTAAAAAATGATGGAACTTTAAAATTGTAAACAAACTCATTCTGTTATCACATTTTTCTTAAGAGATTTACTAAAGCATATTCAGCAAAAAACTTTACCTTAATTATCTCCTCTATGAAGCAGACATGTGACACAGGATCTCTTTTCTTTGCCAATACTTTCTGTAAATGCTGCACCTGTAAGAGAATTTATTGAGAGGGAAAGTGACATCTAAATTCTTACATCCAAAATTGCATGATGAGACAAACAGGCATTAGGTGCAGAGTACCTGTCCACAAGCAGCACAGATCTGATCCATGAGTTTCTCCATGTTTGTCCAGAGGGCTGCTCGAAAAGCTGCTGTGTTCCCAGGTGTTGGCATAGCAGCTCTGCCAGGGCCACCTAAATGGTTTTTAAACACACACAGCAGCACATTTCAGTTGCCAAAAATGAAAATTAAAATAGTGGAAATATAGATCTCTATGCACTTTGACAGATACTTTTTTTTAAGCCAAGGCAGCTTAAAATACCTTGAGAACAGAGCTTTGTGAATGGCCTCAGTTGTCTCAACTGAGAAGGTGACTGAACACTTAAGTTCAGTGGGCATACTTCATGCTCATGACTCTTACAGGCTCTACCAATTCAGACCTCCATATAAACACCACAGTAATGCCAATGAGCAGTTTTACAGGATGTAAGAGCAAAGTGAAATGGCAGAGAGAGTAGCTGTGAAAAATACAGCTATTACCAGCTCAGGACTTAAATACATAGACAAACTACTGAAAAAAATTGACATTCCAGCTGAAGGGCATGGAACTTCTAAACAATCACTTCACTTGAGAGAGGATACATTTCAGTATTATGCTGCCGATTATGGTTCTGGACTCCCTCCTTGTTGCAAGGTTTTTGAAAAAAAATTGAATGTTTGTAACACCATAGTTCAAGTTTGCCTGCCCACCCAATTCCTCAGTATTTTTTTGTATTTAAGCTAACTAGAAACTAAATATTTAATAGTGCAACATTTCTTCATATTGAGTACTCTGCTTTGAAACAATTTTTACCTGACAAAAGCGTAACAATGTTGTTGCAGACTTCTTCCATCAACTGCAAATAATTTCAAGCCATAATCCTCCCACCAATACAAAGAAAGCAGAATTTGGAATCATCTTTCCATGAGAAACTGCTAAGAAAATGCTACAAAGTTGTAACCTTATGAGGACAATTTGCCTAACTGGGCAAGTTAGGAAGGAGCAGCAAGGATAAACAAAGGAAAACCTGCGAGCCAAATATCAGACAGACCTGATTTTGTCAAATTAAATGTTTTAAGATTAAATGTTTTCTGACATATGCATAAGTCCCATCCTCAACTGGTTAAAGCAAGCAGGGAAACTTTACTAGAACATGTCTGGATGTGAGAGTTTCTTCCATTTTATAACATACCGTACTTCTATAAAAAAGAATCAGTTATCATTCTCTGTAAAACAAGTATCACACCTCTTGTGGCTGTTTGAGATGGTTGGGTCAACACTTTGATATCCAAAGCATTTTTTATGTTCTCTTCCAGCACTGTGCAGTATCCATCCACCACATTAGCAATGGTATCCTTCAAAGTCCCAAGATTATGGAAAACCTGAAGAGCAGTTCCCACTTGAGTAGGATTCTGAAAAAAGAAGATATTAAAAAATAACTATTATTTTTAACTCTACTATTGAGATGTTTTATCCATGATGAGACATCATTTTAGTGGGCAAGTTCATCTTTTAAAGTTCAGTCTGCTAATTCTTTTGTTTAAGTTACTGGCATCCTTACTGCATAATAGAGAATGGAGGGTAAAGGACTGATTTCCTCTGATCTCTGAGCAATGCTTTGCTCAGATCCTTTTGGTGCTATCCTCTGATTATGAATGGAAAGAAAGGAACTGGAAGCACTGCTGGCAGTATCTAACCTGGGGTGGGTTATCAGTGACTGATCCAGTAATTCTGGGGATAGTTACAGTACAGCTGCATTCAGTGCTACAATTGCTTTAACATGCAGTGTTACACTATTGTCTGTTGAGTCTCAAATAGTTAATTAAATGTGATACAGGCTTAAAAAAGTACCAACGAAGGATAAGAAGAAGCAAGCAGGTCAAGCCCCTACTACTGGCTACTGCAAAATTCAAGCTTGTATTTCTACATTTCTATTTCTAAAGCTGACAACAACTTAATTTTCCTCACAGCACAGCTAAGAAATAAAGCAATGCAGTGATTATTTCCCAAGCTTGCAAAAAAAAAAAAAAAAAAAAAAAAAAAAAAAAAAAAAAAAAAAAAAAAAAAAAAAAAGGAGGCAAAAAACCGGCTCAACACAGGGGAGTTAAAACTATCTAAAAAGTGTCCAGGTCCACTATTTAGGAGACCTCTGATAAAGATTGAATCTGATGATAATTCCACTTAGCAACACTAAACACTGGCATGGGTGCTATTTAGCAAGAGAAAAGCCTCAAATTATTGCCTTTGGAAACTAAGTACTGTCATCCATACACTGAATACTGCTTTTTTAATTAGCATTCACAGGCAATTAGCAGAGGGGGCAATCAGTTGATCATACACACATTAGAGATGGAGTCTTTTGTCATTTTTCTTAGTCACTTCTGCCAGCAGTAAAGAGCATGGTCTGACAGAAATGCTGGCAGTCAGACTGGACAGAAGCATCTGAGACCACCAGCACTTCCCACTGCAGAGCCCACTTTGGTTTGGCCATGGTGCAGCTGCTGTGCTGAGGGTGCACTTGCTGGTACATCCACCTATGAAATAGGTTTTCTGATCTGTTGGCAAACAATGAGTTCTCCTCCAACCCAGCGTTCTAAAGGTCACACCCCTAGAGCAGCACAGTTGTGCCGTTTTTTCTGGGGTTCCTCCATGATCAAAACCACAGTTAAAGCAAAAAAAAGCCAGACCCCATCTTCTTTCCCAGCTCCAACGAGGAGCTCCCAGGTTTAGTGGAAAGCAAAGGAACATTAGGCATGTATTATGGTTTGCAGACCTTATACTAACTATACCAGTTTCTTTTTCCAAACAGTGTGGGAGTTAATGAGCATTCCCAGCATAGTATTACAGGTCTGGGACTTGTAGGTTTAGTTTTTTGACAACTGGGTATGCTGTAAAATTTCTAAGCATCCTGTGGGTGTGCTTGTGGAGGTGGGAAAGTAAGCCATAAAGACTGGAAGATTAATGGGATGTCAGAAAATGAAGAGTACTATAATGCAAGGAGGGAATTTGGGGACAGAATGAACAAGAGAAAGAAAATATAAATGGGAAGAGGACGGGGAATAGAATGAAAAGACTGGCAGAAAGAAAGAGAATGAAACTGAAAGGAAAAAAGGATAGAAAATACACACCTCACTTACCAGCCTTTCCTAAATTGTTCTAATTTTTACAGAATACTTACACAATTATGAAACCACGTAGAGAGTCAGTAATACAAAATCAATACCATACTATTACTATAAGAACACTCAACTAGATTTCAGTCAGGCTGTAATGTTCATATATTAAATAATAAAAAAATAGAACAGAATAGAAAGGTGAGCTGGGCACTATCCACCCTTAAATAATCAATAGCCAGATACTTATTTTCCTGACAAAGAGGCAATACAGGCAAAAATAATTGTGGCAAAAAAAAAAAAAAAGAAAAAAAAAATCAATCTTAGAGCTCCCACATCACAGTTTAGCAAAATAACTGTGCAGCTGTTGCTAAAACATACTACAAGAGAGCCTGAGCTATATTTCAAAGAACTGATTTTAGCCAGAAGTTTCAAACCAAAATACATAATTTTGGAAACCTGCTATTCACTCAAAGCATCTTCCAAATCTTGTACCAAAATTAAAATCAGACTGGAACAAAGATTATCCAGGTGGTCTATTTCTTATTTGCCTTAAATTAAGGACATGGCCACAGACAGAGGGCTTCTAGCTCATGTATTCATCCTGTATGGAATTAGAGACATATCAAATCCCTGACAATGCAGAACAAAGTGTATTATTTTATTTGATTCATATATAGTAATTTTCTCACCTCAGGAGACAATTTTTGTTTCATATGGCTATGTAACAGTCCATTGTTGGTTTATGACTAATCCTAAGAGAATGGAAATTTTTATGCACAGCTAGTTTCTAGGTTTAGACAATATGTTAAAAAAAATGAAGCCCCACTTGGGACAAAAATTATGTGAAAAGAAAATGTTGAAAAGCAGGATGGAAATGAATTATTATACTTTAAGGCTTGCATATACATCTCAAAATTAAACTGTTTATTGTTAATACACACTGGACAAAAAGTTGAGAGCCAGTATTTCAGAATTTGCTACTACTAGCAAAGATTTTATTGATAAGAATTTTTCCCTAATATTTTCTTCAACTTGAGAAAACTTAAAGCTAAACAGTTCTGAGATTTGAAAGGCTGCCATAATTTTTATCAAGAGGAAAGCATGTATTTGAAGTCAAAAAGAACTGATAACAATAGCGGAAACAACTGACTACAACAAAGGAAAAGGGAAACACATCAGAGAATAACATTCAGAATAGCTATCCGACAGGAACAATATGGAAAATAATATAACTCCTTTTGAGATGGAATTAATTGAGTTCATCAGCAGTGTTTTATAACCAAGTTGTCTGCCACTCCAGGCAACCACACTTAACAATTTTAAAGTGTTCTTCTTAGAATCTCTGTCTGTAAAGCATTTTTACATTTGCCATAAACTTGAAGCTATGACCATCAAGAGAGTAGAGGGCAAAGAGAAACAGAAGAGCATTTAGTAATATGTTAGCAATACAGTATAATCAAAGTGCATAAACACAAGCATACATAAGTGAAGTAAAAACATGACCCCGCAAAGTGTAGGGCAACAACACTACCAACTCAAAAATTAATCACAGTGATCTTCAGATTGCAAAAATTATTATGAATCAGGGAGTTAAGGAGCGGTGGCATTAAGTCCACCAATAATACCCTACTCCATTCAAAGCACTCCTCCATCTGGCAAGTCACAACATAGTATGTTACAGATACATGGAAACTAAATTCCACAAATGTAAGAGCTTAAAAAGATTCACTGAGTCATCAGTTTAACATATGAAGAAAATAAAGAAAAATCAACATGCTCAAATGCTAGCTCTACCATGAAACAAGTCTCATAAATATTTTAAAACATCAAAGTTTCTCAGTATCTATCAGACAATAGATCAAATAGCTTGGTCAGAAGGTTGAGACCAGTCACCACTTGAAAAAAAAAAGGCATGGGTATTTCAGTTTATGTTTTTGCAAAACAGATACTCATCCAGCAGAAGCTATGAAGAGATGTTCACACCAGACACACTGGCTCATTTTCTCTATGAATGAGAATCATTCATTTTATTGACATAATTTCTGATTAATTTTATCCCATCCCATTCCATTTGGTTCTGTAAATGATCACAGACAAGTAGAAAAATAAGTGTCATGCAGTCATTAGTATGAATGTGGTTTTTTTCACAATTACATCATGTGAT
Organism: Hylia prasina; assembly: GCA_013397195.1. Taxonomy (NCBI): domain Eukaryota; kingdom Metazoa; phylum Chordata; class Aves; order Passeriformes; family Sylviidae; genus Hylia; species Hylia prasina. The sequence continues at coordinate 653,761 of VYXD01010892.1, forward strand.
AGTTTCAAAGAGCAGGTGACTGGACTTAATAACCCAGCAGATGCTGTCCAGGCCAGCATGGCAGTTACACTCATTCTCAGAGCACAACCCCATTTGGTTGCTTCCTTTCCCACAAAGATAAAAACCTTGTGAAGACTAAATAGAAATGTCACTAAAGACTTAAACAAATATACCTTATATTTCTAATTTGAAAGTATCCCCTAAGATGGAACCAAACAATTTTGTTTTGCCAACTGCCAATATTGCAACTATTTTATAAGGGCCATGATTGTAGTCTTTTATTTTTAGATTGACACCAGTATTATCAGAATAATCTTCTGAAAGCAAGGCTAAGAGCAATAATCTTTTTCATCATTAGGAATGCAACTTGGATGAGCAAACCTGCTCCTCGCAAGGGAGTGTGGTGATGACCCTGAACTAATCTGGGGACAGAAGATTCCTACCACAAGGCTGAACCAAAAATAAGACACTTGTATAACAGGCAAAACTAGTAGCTCAAGTGCTACAATCACAGCTTCCAAACTTACACTCCACCTTCTCAGGGTAGAGGATTCACTATGTGGATCATTCTTCTCTACCCAGTTCTGGCTTATGGAACTTCACATCATTATTTCTTTATCCAGTACAAATCTGTCTCTAAGATCCCATGCCACAGGGTTTTCACCTGTGTGGTCTACCAACTTCCTTCTCAAATGAAAATGTGTTAATTGGCAAAAATATTTATGGTCCATACTACCTGAGACAATTACTACTACTTTCATGAAGAAGCAGCGTTACAAATGTAATTAATTTTTAATTTTCATGCAGTTAAATTTCACAAGTACCTTCACCACCAATAATCAGAACAGCTCTGCAAGGAAATGCTCTTTTACAGTACAGTTTGCAAGGACCACACACAGAGAAGTCAAACTTGGACTAGTCCCTCACTTAGAAATTACATTCCATAGCTACTAATGTATAAAAGGACATTTCTATTTTGCTTATTAAAATCAGAACAGTGGTTCTGACTGAAAACCTTTATCATTCTGCAGAGAACAGATAACCCTTTTCAGGAGAGGCTGTGGCAGAAACCCAATAGAAAATTTTCACTGGTAATACATAGGTAGATAGGTAGATAGATAACTCAACTGCTGTGATTTCATTGTGCTGTCACATCATTACCTCTTATGCAAAACATACACCATGTCCCCTGGACAAGTAAAAATGTAACACAGCTCAAAAATAATCCCATACATTGCTTAGTTGAAGGAAGATCCGTAATTACTAATTAGTCCACGAATCACTTAAACAGAGTGGTCTGACAACATGGTGAGCAAGAAATACCACAACATTCCCTAACCATCAAAAAATAATCAGCACTAAAACACAACAATCCCAGAATAGGATGCACACTGAAATAACCAAACTCGTAAATTAATGTATATTCTCTGACAAGGAATACAAAAGACTATTGCAGTCCTTACAGAGTAAGTGCAAAAACAGTTTCCAGATTACACTTCTGAGTATCTTTGACAGACGTTTAGTATAAACTAATTTCATTTGACAGAAGATTTGCTATATTGGGAACTATTTCACTTATTTTTAAAGTTTACTTCATATAGCTCCTTTTGTTTGTAGGAGATAGCAGTTGCAATTTCCAACACAGTACAGCTTTACAAGGTCCAAAAAAGACCCCTTTGAGAGGCTAAAAATTCCCAGTCAGGTGTTCCTTTACAGTGTTTGCCCCTTCTCCCCTCTCACTCATTAAAACACGTTTGCCTCCTTCCTATAATTTTCCCACAAAATAACATTACTATCCCTAATGACAAGTACCACTTGAAGACCAAGTGATTGAGAAAGTTTTGCAAGCACTTGCAGCTACCCAGTTCTTAGTCATCTCGTATAGATACCAGAAGTGAAAAAATGAAAAGTTACTCCAGAAAAGCTGCAGTTCAATTTAAAGAGCTCAAACAGGTAAGGAGTGAAGAACACTTGGCCACCTAAGTCACAGTCAAGGCAAAATGACTTATTGAGCAGAATTAATAACTTAGTGAGAATGGCTGGAATTCTTATTCTTGCTTTGAGGTATAACTCAGCTATTTCAATTGTAGAAAAAATAACAAAAAACTCAAAGTAGAATGTAAATGCCAATGAAATTCAGTTTCAGTCTAAAAACAGTATTTTATTCCACCTCCAAATGTCCATGCCTAAAAAAAATTAATTGATATATCACTACTTCTAAAATGAACCTGCTTAAGGAAGCTCATCTCTATGTTCATTATCACCCCATCTGTCTTTTACTCTGTTCATTTCTAAAATCTGAGCAATAAATTAAAAGGTCAAATTGACAATGTAAAGCCAGAGAACACAGGCTTCTTTCTAATGATATCCCAAATCTTCCTGTTTTGGCCTTTGCAGTGTTGGGAAGAGTGAGAGGTTAAAATATTATGATTTGCTATAGAAATATCATAGGTAATACTGATATAACACATTGGCTAGATTAGAAAAGAACATTTTAAGCCCTTAGAGGCAAGAATCCCAAAGCCAAACATTTAAACATATAACATCTACCTTCTATGAGCCCATGTTTGAAATACACAACCTCTTTTGATAGGACTTTCACACAAAAGGAGAACAGCCACAAAGCACAGTTATAAACCTCATCATGTCCTCAAACTAGGTCAGCCTCTTGTTTCTTAGAATAACAAGAAGGAAATAGCAAGATGCGTAGCACTACAAAGGTTGAAGAGGGAAAAAAATAAAAAGAAACAGTAGCAATAAAATACTAGAAAGCAAAGAAACAAGATTTTTCAACACAGCTAAATAGCTTGCCAAAACACTTATTCACCATAATAGTGTAATCAAAGCAACAGATGGCTAAGAGCTAATGGGACAGAAAGGCATCAGGAACTGTTGTAAAGAATTATCTCATGAAACATCAAGCAATGTTCCAAAGTTTACCAAGCCTTAGGCTATCAACGTGACAGCAATTTCAAAGAAAGTATCTGGCTTCTCTGAGGACAGATCAGCTAGACTGACTAGCTCATAACAATTACAAATTTTATCCTACAATGTTCTATTTGAGTGTAGAAGAGTATAAAGTCAGAGTAGAAATGATACAAAATTTGAAAAACTAGTCAGGCAACATGGAAATGTGAGCTTCTGAGCCAAATCAAGCTTCTTAAAACACATTTCTCACCTCTTACACAATTTGACTGATCTCTAAAGCCCTTACTGATAACAAACCAGTTCACATCTCAAGATGTGGCTTCTCTATTAAAAATACAGCTGTCCCTTTCTGATGAAATTTAGAGAGCAGAAGGTGAGATTGCAGCACCTCTCCTGACCTTGCACAACCCTGACTTGCACCTGCTGATTCAAGTCCCACTACAGAAGAACAGAAGTGTAAGGACACAAAATCTCATTACTAATTTTCATATTTGGACAAAAGCTTATGACCAGATGTTTTCTTCCACCTCACAATATCATTATGTACATGCTCACTCTATTAGATGGTTCAACAAAGCCATTACAAAACAGAAATGTCAAGTTTCACTTTTAACTCACTCTTAACAATTAACATTAGGAATTAGCTGCTGAAGTGTTACAACATGTTTTTCTCTCTTTACCAAAACAAAAAGAAATCCTATCTCAGAAAAAAATATCCTTTAAAGAATGATTCAAATATCTACCAAAAGCCATCTGGTTTTTTTTGTTCTCCTGCTAGTCTTTGCAACAAGATAATAATTACCTATGCAAGTGACAACATCTCATTTCTGGAATCTGTGCATATATTGTCAACAGCCCTGAAGTGCCCTCAAGTATTTTAAGGAAATTAACTTTAGGAAGCTATTTTTTAAAAAATTCTTTTTAGCTAATATTTTCATACTCAACTACAGACAGACCCCCATCAAGGTCAGATTTGCTGGTGGATAGAATTTTAAGACTTTTTTTGTTCTTAATACAAAGTTCAGATTCATTGTATCACACACCTACAGGAAAGTGTGCAGACAATTTGGTGAAGAATTGTAGGTTGCCAGGACTGCTGGAGATGCCCTAATCCACCTGCTTGCTCAAAGGAGGGTTTATCACACCAGGCTGCTCAGGAATGAGCCAGAAGACACTCTTTCTGCACCACTTTCCCTTCCTAGTGCTTCTTACAGTTCCCAGAGAATGTAACAATGGATTTGTGCAGTCATTTTCATCAAGTTTCCCTGAGGCCAGCTTGAAAGAGAGCAAGCACATGTATACACCCAAACATGTCTTCAGTGTTACCCACACTCAATCTAAGTCTTCCAAGTCCTCTCATAAATTTGTCCACTGGGAGAGGCATGACAAAACTGACCTATTTTTCTTACAGATTCTACATTTATAGAAATAGATTTTATATTTCTAGGCCTTTTTTTTTTAAAGAAAAAAGGAAAGGTAAGTCCATTTAAAAGCAAAAAAACAAAGCTGTATCATACAAAAACTTTACTATGAAGGAAAAAAACTTGAAGTCCTCTGCAGAAAAGAAATACTGTGCCTAGCTTTGCCTGCAGATAAAACAGACATTGGGATCCAGTTTGGCCCCTGAAAAAAGGCCATCCCCACCTGTGACTTCAGCCGCCAGCCAGCAATGCATTCTGAATCCTTTACATAAATGGGAACTTACTGGGGGTGCTGCCTGCAGAAGGACAGAAGGGAGGTGAAAGAGAAGAATGAGCAGCTGAGTGCACCCCTTCTTCCACACAGACATTATTCATCACCCAAGAATTGCAGTATTTTGATGCAAGATTTCTCCTTTCTAACGTCACACACTATTCAGTTCCCTATGTCATTTCAAGCTTATCCAAAGCTGGAAATCTTTTTGTTACCATAAATGTAACAATGTACCATAATACAGAATTTCACGTGGCACTGAGTAGCAGATCAAGAACATGATGAAGCATTGATTTTTCTGAGAGGATTAAGACAGAGAAGATTTTTAACCTGAGAAAGAGGCAAAATGAATTATATTATCTTATTTAGATGAGTATCATGGCTAGTCAATCATATTTTTCACTCTGCTCTATGCAGATGTGGCTTATTAATGCTTTGTATGTTCTTCTTGGATCACCTAATTGCATTATTGCAGAACCTGCTAACAATCAACAGTCAACAGTACAAACCACAAATAGAATTACAGTCTGGGAGAGGCGTTTAACAATAACATACTATCTTATCTGGAGAGAAAGAACCTCAGTGCAGCTTTAGTTTTGAAGAGACACAGATACACGAAGTAAAAATTTAAAAGGCTGGAATGGATTATACAGAGATCTAGCCAAAGCCCATGTCAGCCTCTGCTCAGTTGCAACCCTGGAACTTAGCAGAATTTCATACATGCTGTTCACCTTTGAGTATCTAAAGCAAATCAGAAATATTTTAATCAATTTGGTATAAAATCCTAAATAGACTAGGACTTTGTAAGACAACTTTATTTAACCTCATTCCATAAAGATTATACCCATGTAATTAAAACACTGCAATGTCTGATGAAGAAAAACCTTCACGGTTCCCGTTCCAGTCTTACCTCAGCTGTTTTCAACAAGGTCTAATCTTAGCCTACCTTTCTGCATTTGTAGCAATGGAAACAGCACTTCCTTATTTCACTGCTCTACCTTATCCATCCCCCTGTCCATCCTCCAGCCTTCTGCAGTCTTGTTCTTAGAACAGCTCTTTCCATTCAGATCTTTCTCTTTGGAGTTACCTTCAAGTCCTAAACTCAGTTTCCAGTTTCCATACTGACACACAGGGTTCCCAGTCTCCTTTATTCTACCCCTATAGAAATGTTATGTACAAAGTCTTTCACAGCTGAGCTGTTCATAGCAGTGACCCAGGCCTCTCTGCATATAAATAGAATCAATAATCATATTTGCATCAGTTACCCTAAAAATACTAGAATCAGATAAATTCTTGCACTTGTAGGTATTATCTAGTCTTAGTGCAGTTTCAGTTTCTCATTGTGGTTAGAGTTGTCCAAGACATAATGGTTGACAGTTTTACAGTCCAGAGAAAACACCTAAACAGATGGACAACCAGAACATAGAAACAGACTATGCAATAGCCTCTAATTTAAAATAATTTCTGTCTGCAAAGAAAGCTGAACTCAATATTATTATACATTCCTGTGTTTTCATGATGGATATTCTATGAGGAGTAGTTTTTTAGTGATCACAAATGACATTTACTAATTGGAATGAAACCAAACTAAGTGTTTCATATTTCAAAATAACTAGTCTCAATGGGGAGCTCTAAATCACAAGGTCATTTTGAATAGCTTTCTAAGGTATTCTTACTATTTTTCCCCCCTCACACACACACACTGCATAGCTACTAATTCCTTAGAATTTATTAATACCTAAAATTTTTGGAACAGTAATGCCCTGTTCAAAAAGCATTATCCAACTCTAAGCTAATATGTATTTAAAACATCATTTACAATGGAAGATTAAGTTTTCATGTTTAGTTGACAACTGGTCAAATTAATTGATATGAATATCTGAAGAAAAGGACCAGAAATGAATTTAAAAATTACCCAGCTGATCCTCATACAAAATTGTCACTAAACAGAATACAAAGATTTTGGCAAACAGCTAAGTGGTGATTCATAGCAGAGTGAAGGGATATAAAACATTAATGACTTCTCAATTTTCACCTATTACTTTACCATAAAATACAGTTATATAAAAATATTGTTCAGATCAGATGCATTTTCAGGAATACCCATTTATAAAAACTATTTATAAACCATTTTCTTGCACTACCATAAAAAAAGAAGCAGAAATTATGAGATTAGCTGGGCCACACAATAATAAATCCTTTCAAATAAACACTGGAAAGTGAAGGCTATTTGTTGTGCTGCACTGAAAATTACAATAAAGTACTTGCAAATATTCCATTATCCAGTCACAGATTTTCGGTCTAATTCTGCATTTATGAGTCACAAACACCTACACAGGAAAAAAAAAAAAAAAAAAAAAAACCCAGACACATAATCTGTCAATCCACTTTGATTAACCATTTAGAAAGGCTAGGAGCAATGAAGAGTTTTACTTTTATAAAAATACCACGTCATAGTAGGACATCAATTGCAATAGGCTTCCTAAATTACCTCTATATAGGGCAAATGCACAATGGCAAAGTGATATAAACCTTTCTATATCACAGAGCAGACAAAGTTTGCACAATCCCATAATCTGTTTCTAATTCAGTATACATCTTTTAATAAATGTGCACAGAGTCATCAAAATCTGAAAGATCAGGATCTCACAGGACAAAAGAGACTACCACCATGTCTATTATTGTCAAGGCTTCATAACACGACAGTAAAAAATTTAAGACAAAATATGAAAATAAAACCTTTGTCAATTTTTTTAAAAAACAAAATTTTCTAAATTTACACACTATGAAAGATTAATTTACTAGTTCAGAGCAACTTCTCCACCAAAATGTACTTCTCTCCCTTTACAATCCTTTAAGAACAACAGTATTTTTTAAATTAAAAGAAAAAAAAAAAAAAAAAAAAAAAAGTAAGTCTTCCTTATGTATTCTCTGTTTCTTAGCTATTGCTTTCCATACTTCTAGCAGCAATGAACATGACCACTAAACTTTATAAAATATGCCCAGGAACTTCAGTGGCCACAGAAAGATGAAATACTTCAGCATTTCCACTCACATTTTTGGAATATCACCAGGAAGTGCCACATTCAAATGATTAATCACTGGCATTCCAAATATTTAACTCAGAAACATTAATGTTCATATAGATATACAGATGTATGTATACTATTATGCATCAGCATAGTGCTGAAACAGACCAAAGTCAATCTATCAGTCCTAACATTACTAGCAGTACCAGATTTGTGTCATTTTTTATCCTCTGCATGCTATACTAATAACAACAAAATTTATTTGACAGTGCATTCTTTAGCAAGGGCAGAGAGAACAAATATCAAGTGACTTGGGATCTAATACATTCACATCATGCTTTGACTTTCCAGCTGAAAAATATGCACCAACATCCACAACTGAAATGCATGCTAAAGATACATTTTATTTAGTTATTGCTCTCTGCACCACCTTCTTTTGAGCTTTGTGAATAATTCATCTGCCTATATCTTCTTAAAAAACCCACAAAAACAAACAGCAAAACATCTGGAAACACTTAGAAGTTAGATTTTATAGTAAACATATCTCACCAACCATAACGGACAATATTGCTACCACAGCATTATAATACATTACATAACTGGGAAATTTTAGGTCCCAGATAAGAAGTTGGTTTTAGGATATCTAATTGCAAGGCTGAGCCCAGAAATGCATTTTCCTCAAGTAAAAAGCAAGAATGCATATTTTCCCCTAACACTCCTCTATTCACTTCCTTCCTCTTCAACTCTGACCGCAGAGGAGACACCAGAGCCTGACAAATACATGGACTTCCTAAGCAGCTAAAGATTCACTTTCATTTGAAACTGTTGTCGTGACAGGTTTCCATAGTACCTTCTTGCAGCAATCACTGCTTCTGCCTTCTATATTTCTATTTTAAAAAATAACTTTGAGTAACAAAAGAAGGGGAGATTAAAAAAAAAGAAAAAAAGCATGGACAGGGGGAATGCCTATCTAAACTGCCACAGCCAGAGCAGCAGCAGAAAGGAAGTGATACTAAAAGATGCTGTTTGCTGTCTCTTCTCCCTTTGCAGGTTTAAATCACCAGAGCATGGGAAAGCTTATTTTTAACATCAGTTGCAACCATATGAATTTCTGGGTAAGAAGTTATAGCAGTACAGTTAAGGAACAGTCTGTGAAATAGCAGTTCTTGCAATGACTTGAGCCTGGTTTTAAGTTATAGAGAGAAAAAAAAATCTATTTACTAGAGTTCAGACTCAGCCATGTAAGACATGATTTTCAGCAAGTCACTGAGGCCTAAATTCACAAAATGAGTCAAGAGCAGAACTTCCCAAATACACTGTCCACACTGGACTATAATTATTCTTCCCTTTGCCCCAGGAATATCACATTCCTCGGGTCCACACCATCCTTATTATATAGATCCAATCCCTAAGCACAAACTAGTTGTCTTGTCTGCACAAGAAAATGGTAAGCATGTAAAAGATCACCCAGTGCCATGCCTTAGCCCTGAGGCCTTTGGCAGCCACAGCGGTGTGTGATCACCCCAGCCCTGCCTGGTGCTCAAGGGCAGGTCACTCCCTTCCAGATGAGACACAAGGCAAAGCCCTTCAGGCTAAGGATGACCCTGGTCTTTGTTCCAACTTCCTGCAGTATTTTAACACTTCTTCTCCAGCAGTGTCATCGTTTTCATCATTTGTGCAGTTACAGAAGCAGTCATCCATGCCTAGAAGGAAGCCTCAGGTACTTATACTCAGGAAAGGCAGTGGCTGGTGAATCCCAGGAAAACCAGCTCTAGAAGAGCTGTAAATCTGTGCTGAGGTTCAGTTTTGATACGCTGACTGCAAATCAGTGTATCAAATCTCTGCTGCAAATCTCAAATCTTTAGTGCTTAATTCAGCTCATTGAGTTCACCCAGAAGACTGAAGTGGTTTTGTGAATCCCATTCCTGTACCTCACCCCATACTCCCCACCACCACCACCCATCATGTGCATGGCAAGACCTGTCAATCTCTTGCTCTCTCAGCTTCTGTTCTTCACCTGCAAAACCCTGATGTTGGCACTTCACCTCTGTCACAAAGCTGCTGTAGGGGTAACAGCAACAGTAAACAGTAAGGAATTCTGGTAGCACAGATTATGGAGTCATCTAAAGTAGAGAGACAGACCAAATTCAGTTAAACTTCTACTGAAAATGCTAGTCCCTCAGCTCAAAACATAACACCGAATATCAGAGAACAGCAGCTCCAGTTCTGCTATGCACACCTGGAAACAATGTGTAGTAAATACAAAACCTGCCACAGGGAATTTCTGGAAGATGCATAAATGTTTCTCAGTCTTGGAAGCTGGTTTCCTTCCACGGGAAACCTGGTAAACATATACTATTAGAAGAGATGCTTATTGATTTATCATTAATACCAAGAATTAATCTGATTTAATGTTGCAATTTAGCACTTTCTCTGAATTAACTGGTCGATTAAAAAACAAGCAGATATTTGTAACAGCTTGCAAAAGACAAAAGATGACAGCTGAGCATGTCAGCTAAAAATTGTATTTTCTTAGCTATGTACCAGTAAATAAAGCCCCATGGACTGACAAAAAGTAAACACACTAAAACTATGCACAAGGTCTCTGCAGGCATTAGGTAAATTTCAAGTGATGTTAGATACTTCCTTTTTGAGAAAATAAATTATTATTTTCACTTTTATGTTATATATACATAATTTAGTACCTCTAGTTACCAAGCTAAATATAAAAAAGTTGTCTTCATTCTCTGGTCAGACAGACATTCTGAATAAAGATTAAATGCCATTTAAATCGTGTTGACAAAATGTCTAATGACTGAAATTCACTAATTTTCTTTATAACTGATGATAACAAGGAATTCCCAGATCTTCAGCATGCAATACTGTACTTTATCTGTATTCAGACAGTTCCTACTAATATCACTAGTATGGCATACACATTTTTAATAACACTGTCACACTAAACAAGTTAAGATGAAAACCACACAATTTCAGTTTGAATATAATGACACTATCTCCAGTGGAGAAAAGGTACAGCTGATAGAAGGTAGAGATGTGGGGGACAGACAACTGAAGGAAATTGTCTACTGTCCCTTTCAGTTTATTAATCTAGTATGATGCCATGTTACTGCAAATGCTAAGTTTTGTAGTGCAGTGAGTTTTTTATGTATAAATTTACATTGTGCCTTACTGCTTAAGTTCTGCAGCTCCACTAAATCTACACAAGTACTGTGTCCATCTTCACTCTCCTCCAGTATAACTAATTTTCAAGAAACAATATAGAAAGAAACTCAAAACCTATTAGGATACATGTGTTAACTACTGTACACAAATTATCTATCCATAACGTGCATTTAGATTCCTAAGATGTGAGCCATACTCTACCATTTCTTTACATGACTATTATCTCTACATCTGCATGCAAGCTTTTCAATGCAATCTTATATTAAGCAATTGAGTGGGTGCAGTGACTATAGCACAAATATTTTGAGAGAAATTCCTGACTGGATCCTTTCAAATTATTTGCAGTATCTTAGAAGAACATTACCCTTGAAAAGGCCAACAGAGCTCCTTTGATTATTTCTGACATTGTGTGTAAAGCATTTCTGAGAAATACAGAGAGTCCCAACAAACCACAAACGTATGCACTCCATTTCAACCTCATGCTCTAATTTAAAACCTATAGTAAACACCAACAGATCATTTAAGCACATACATTTACACATATTTCTGAAGATCTAGTATTATTGAAACATACACTTTTACTTGGAACAATATACTATTCAGACTTGGATATCGACAGCACTCATCATTGGAGCATCCTTTTCTCAGACACCATTCCTTGCTTCCAAGAGCATAAATTCCTCCCTGCTCTATTGAACAAATGTAATACCCATTTCACCTGTCCAACAAGCAATTATTTCACTATTTTTGTTTTCCTAATTAGAAACCTGTTTTTATCTTCATCAATTTTTATTATTTTATTATTTATTAGTTATTTTAAAAAGTTTCTTTGTCTTCTCTTTAACACAAATGTTACTCATTTTTCTTGTACTTTGCTTATCACAACCAGCCACTGATGTCTTTGTAGGTAAGAGGGCTACAGGTAAGAGATATGTAAAAATGTCATCATTCAGATTTTCAGCATTCTGACAAACCACAAAGATTCCTTCCTTTTT
>VYXD01010892.1:667062-765367 GCA_013397195.1 Hylia prasina
TTTCCTGAGGCCTCCGGGAGCTGCTGGCCCCAGCGAGAGAGCAGCCACGCCATGAGACTGAGGGGTGGAAAGGAGGCATCCAGCCCCCCTCACACCACCAGCCAGCGTGGGTTGAAGAACTTTGCAGCTCCCGCCAGCAGAGGCGAGAGACCACATGGTCATTGTAAGCCTGGACACATTTAACTCTTTCTCTTGTCAGCAGATGATCTTTCAGGCACTGAAAGTTTTCTTCTCAGAGTGAAGACAAGCAATGGGACCGCAAAGAGGAGATCCTGGAACTGAATCAGTGAAGCAAGAAAGAAAAAGACAATTTGAGGCAAAGGCAATGAGTGGCCTAATTTGGCTGGACATTTTTCGAGTAATCACTGGAGAAATGGAATGTTCTGTCCTATAACATATAGATGCTGTTTAGGGGGGATGTAAAATGCTAGTATAAGTGATAATGAAGTTTTTCTTTGTGCTCCTAGAGAAAGAAAAGAGACTTTGCGTTTTTGAGATGCAGATGCTTTTTGAAAATAGAGAAACGGAGACTTTGAGTTTTTGAGATTAAGATAATTTTGGAAACAAGGAGAAGGGGAATCTTTGCTTTATACTAGAAGAGGCATCCTTAACACAGTACCTCTAGTAAGCAAATTAAGACCCATATGCAGTGTTGGGAAAGCTGCTAATGGGTAGGATTTCAATGCCACCCGAGGACTGTTCCTCATGTGACCATGTCTCCATAGGATTCAGAAAGACTTCTTTTCTAAAGGACTGATGGAAGATTATTTTTTGCATGGTAAAACTGATTGAAGTCACAGGTTTTATCTGTCTTCAGGGTGTGTGTAGGAAAGTGGAATATTTGTAGGTGGGGGGAAAGAGAAGGATGGTCTGAAAGTTTCACTTGTGGTTTAGTTAGTTTTAGTTTTCTTTTCTCATTTTCCTAACCCTTTTTTGCAAGTTTAAGGTAAGCCTGTTTTGCTTTTTGAGTTCTCCTAGTCATATATATAAAATTGCAAACACTAAACCTTGACAATAATTGGTGCATTGGCCAGGAAACGAACCAGAAATTGGCGAACGTGAAACCATTACATATTTTGGTGTTTCCGCCCAGTTATCGAACTAAAACCATGACACCATGCTTTTCTCTTCTTGCTCCTTTTCTTCATGCAGTACCTTACATTGTTCCTTTTTAATATCATCCTATTTTTTCAAATCAATTTCACAAGAGCATTCTAATTCTGTCCTTACAAGACCTCTTAATCCTTCTTAGACAAGCGTAGCCTGCAAATTTATTAAGTATATTCTGTATTCCATCATCCAGACCATAAAATGCAAGGACTGAATAGTGCTAGCCCTGGGGCAAATCCCTGCAGAACTCCATTGGATACAATTCTTCCATATTGGAAGAAAAACAACACTGTGTATGGTTTTCCAAACTGTTCTGCACTGATCTTGTAACAGTTTAAGATTATCCTTACTATTAGTAAGTCTAGATTATCCTTCCTCAGCTTGAATTTGAAAATGCCACAGGTAAAGAAATAATACAGACAAAATATCAGACCCCACCTTTCACACCTCCATCCACTAAACCGAACACCTTTTAACAGAAGGAAACTAAGTTGGTCTGACAGAACTCACTCTTGGGAAACCCGTGCTGGTCTTGAGGCTGACTCAGCACAGGTGTGGTTATCAGGAAGTGCTGGGACATGAAGGAAGCGTGTGAATGTGGGCTGTGTTCATACACACAACCATTTTAAGGCCTGGGCACAGGAGTGTCTGGGGGGAGCATCACGGAAGGCTCTCACCGCAGGAAGCATGGTCTGGCACACAGGGACTCTCGAGGCTCACACCTGTCAGGGCCACTGTCACAAGGGGGATACATGTGCCTTGCAGACTAAAGCTTGATTGCCACTACAGCACGTCATCCTAAGCACAGATATCAGCTGCTTAAAATGTAATCCAAAGAACTATGTTGAAGTGGAATATTCTGTGGAAGGAGAACATTCTCTTTTGAACACTGCATGAAATTACCAAAGAGTAGTTACCGGGAGAATATAAGTTACACACTCTCTTTTAGCATGCAATTCCTTTTTTGAAATCCAAACTAGATAGCCTCTAAAATTTGCCTTTTAAGGATTAGAGGTTAAGGATTAGGGATTTTAAGGTAGCTGACCATTTTTAAATAGAATGGTTAAATCGTTAACTGTCAGTTGCTACAAGTACTCTTCTAGTTTTACATACTCCTGTGACACTTACCATTTTTAAATAGTATCTAATGTATTTTAAGAGAGATGTTAGAACGAAAACATAAATTCAATCAATACATTTGGAAGGCCAAAAGATTTGTTACCTCAGAAAGACATTTGCTTTCAGAACTATAAAATATTAATACAGCAACATGACTGGGAATGCCAAGAGAAGTATTTGAAAGATTCTTTTACCCTTCAAGATGTGTTCCAAAATTACAGCTGATGTACTTAGTCCTGATTAGCCTGACTTCTAATTGCTGACACTCTCCAGTAACATGACTGCTTAGTGGTAAAGGAACACTTCAATAGTTGTTTCATTTCAGAAGTTTTGAACTTCTGTTACCTATCATCTAATATCGCATATTGCTGCTAATCATTGTAATAACCCCCAGTTTTCAGTTTTCATCGCTGACTGCTTTAATTGATCTTGATTATTCTAAGGAAGATGATTTGCACAGAGAAAATGTAAAATAATTCAAGAATGCCCACAGTAATAAATTAAAATTGGACAATTAATCTCATGAAGGAAGCATCTGAGCTCTTTTTTTTCAGAGTGATAGCCTGGTCAGAAAATCAGCTGCTGCTGCTGCACTGAAACCAGCACCTCCTCCAGCTGACAATCATGAAAATCCTGCCATTGCATGTCTGTGCAGTACCTGTACACAGGTATTGTCCCACATGGATCCACACTTCTTTCCACTGACTATAATAGGAAAAAATTGCTTTGCTATCTGTTGTAACATTAGCATTGCATTTTTCATGAGTACATTTTCTCCCTTAAAAAAACCAATCATCTAACAGATACAGTCATGGATAAGTTAGCTAATCTTTTTGGGTGGTTTTAATTCTTTAAATCAAATTGCATCTCCTCTCCAAGAATGTTCTTCAGCTGTTAAAGATTATACAATCTTACTTACATAAGAGATTATATGTACGTACTCATACTGATTCTTGAGTCATATATACCATACTCCCCTTTCACCTTAAAATCTATAGTAACTCACAATTCAGAGTGTTTCTTAAGCAAAACTGTTTGATGGCCATCTAGGTTTTCATTAATAAGAATGGAGACAACCTTAAACTAAAGGAGGAATGGTGTTAGTCATATGATTTCATTGCAAAGTTGAAGCAAGGGAAGACTACAGATCCCTTCACATCAGCAATAGGGTGTGCCAGAATTTACTACTTCCAGTAAAGTAATGCTAGTAATTCCTCACAATGTCTGTATCTGGCCCTGGATATTATATAAACTTCTGAAGAAGTCTTTGCTCTTCACTAGTCTTTTAAAAATTTTTTGTCCAAGCATTTTTTAAATAAAGCTATACAGCATTTAAAAATTCAACAAAAACAAAATGCCCTGTCCAATGAGGCATTTCGATGTCCTTAAATTCAACAGAATTTGTCTTCCACACTGGTTCCTATCAAACTCAATTACAGCTGATGTCAAGAAACTTCATCCTCTGGTAAAATGCAAAAATAAAACCCACACATTTCCAAAAGTTTAGGGAGGGTTGTCCCCTCTTCCCTACACAGCGTTGTATCTGTGCCTTTGATATCTTATCTCAGATTCAGATGAATCAGAAATAAGCTAAAAATATTGGTTATCATGGAAAAAAAACCATAATACAGTCTTTCATGTTTTAGCATTTCAGAGTAAGAGCCTGAAATAGTATTCCACCCACACTCAAAAAATTGAAGATATGCAAAAACTCCCATGTGCAACTTTATTATCTATTATTGAGATGGGAAAATGACAACATTGGCAAAATTTTGCCATTTTTGGTAATAAAGTAGGAAAGCAACTGAATTGGCTTCAGTTCTGAATCTTCTAGAGAACAGCTGGGAAGGAGGAAGCAAACAGCAGCACCCTAAAAGCCAAACTGAAAGAGATGAGCCACGGATTGAGAAAAGGTAAAAAGAATGCCTTACTCTGGCTTGATAGAAAAAGGGCAAAACAAAGAAAAAGTATTGTAATTTATGTGGCAATTCTGATGACACATTGATGCTTGTTACAGGGCTGGATTAACACAAATAACATAAATACTCATCATTAAATTAAATACAAGCTATGTGCTTTATTCCTTGGAAAAAAAAAAATGGCTTTTTTTCCACTGAAAAGCCTTCTAGAGCTATTCACTATAACCACAGATTATATTCAACTCTACCTTCAGCTATTTTTACCTTCCTTGCTTTCTCTCTCCTCTAGTTCATTTTTACTAATACTCAACCAACAGGTACAAAACAACTCCTAAATATTCCAGTGAAAATTAAAGGTAAGTGAAAATTCAAGATTTAATTATAGAGTCTTCATTGCTTACCAACATCTCTACAAAAGGTAATGAATTTCAAAGAGAGTGTACTATGAAATATTTCTGAAGGCCATGTAAAAAACATACTTCCTGAGAAGGTCTACAGCAGTAGTGAATAACAAGTGGGAAGGTCCAAAATGTGAGAAAGAGTACTATAGTTTTAGTGGATCTTTTTAGCCGTCATGTGTGTATATATGTGAAACTATGTCTTTCTCAAATCTCCTCTTGCAGATTTTGACAAAATGGGCATCTCTGCTTTGCTTTTCACATCCTCATACCATGTGCACGTCTGTGGTGGCGCAGTAGTTAAATCAGTTTTCAAACTCAGGATACTCTTCCTGCAGCAGATCGTAAGTAATATTCTTCTTCAACGCACAACTGGGGGGATTTTCTGGCCAAGAAGAAACCATCTCAAAGGTGGCCTAAGTGTATTTCTCAGAAGTTAGATCTAGCGAAATAATAAGCAAACAGCAGCCAGAGTATTTTCAAGTTGTGTCAAAGTACTACATTTGGCAGAATTCTAGAGAGAAAGGTTTACACAAAATCATCAGTAGTTGAACCAGCTTAAAACAGCTGTTAACACAGCATGGTTAAGCACAGCCCACTAAAAGATTTGCTACTGAGTACTGCTTTTGCACAGTTAGTTCTTTGGGGGTGGAAATATGTGGTATATTCATAAACTGCGAACAATTACAAGAAATAATACACATTTCATTAGGAGTTCTGACTCCAGCACCAGTTGGTCTACTGTCAGACCGACTGAGACAAATTCTTAATATTTAGAACACAAGAGGTTTACTGAAAAGCAGCTATTAACAACAATTTAACACCAAAACACAGTCAAAACATTCAAACAACAAGCTGTGAAAGGGTCAAGATAGGGAAGACTGCTCTATGAGCTATACAGAACATACAGAACAAATGAACTGTAGAAATGTGTCAGTTTTTTGCTACTCCTCAGCAAGCTGTCTTGTAACATCTCATTCTGTGCAGAAACACGGAGGTAGCTTTAAGCCAAATAAACAACTACATACAGTTCAGCTTTTCAAGTCGAAAGATTAATGAGCAGATAAAAGTTTCTTTGTTACGCAAACACTACATACCCCTTTAACCTCTACTTTACAGAGTAAAGAGTAACACACTGTAACCAAGCTATCATCTGGAATCTCCCACAGCTCCCCAAACAGCCCAGGTACAATTTCTTACAGATTCTAGATCCAGATTCTGATATAAAAATGGGTATCTCTCCTACAGATCTTCTATCTACTACCTAAGCCTGGAGAAAAATATTACCACATCACTCACACACTCAGGACAGGCTCAGAAGCAGTGGTTCACTGGCTGAAATAAAATGATGTATATTTGTTCCTAATGGGCAGTTGTCATCAAGAAGACTTTAGGTATTTTGCTTAGTCTTTACCCATCAGACCCTTAATATCCTTACTGACACTGATACAAATATTAAAGCTCTACAGGATCAGCTCTTTATCATCGACCTAAACAAAAATTCACTGATTATAGTAATTTAGACTTGTTTTCTTTTCTGAATTAAATCCTGGTTCACGAGCCTCCTCCCTGGAGAGGGTTCTTTTAGCAAAATATACTAAATTGCTGGCATTTCTGTTCAACCCCTGTGATTTAAAATGGAGTGTTAGAGAACAAGAATTTTTTTAAAGGGTTTGTTTTGAAGAGACAAAGTACACAATCTGCAAAGCATTCAAAAATATACCATTCTAGAATGATAGACTACAATTTCCTTTTTTTTTTTCTTTTTTTGCAAACTTAAGACAAGCTATGGCAAGGGTTCCTGTGATCTGAGTCCTCCACTTGCCTTATTGACTTGAGCTGTTCCTCTAGAGAGATGATGAATCCTTTTTCACCCTCATTGTTTGCTGACAAAGAACATAGCAGCATTGCAGAAATTATGGTTTCTTATTGATCATTTGAACTTTGCTTGTTGAATCACTACATCAATGAAAATGCTTGTGTCTGTCTGCATACAAAATCTCAAGGGCAATAAAATATTCTTTAACCTGCTAAGGGAACAGGGGATGATTTTATAATGTAAAAATAAACCCTAAAATACATCCGTTTCTTCCCCAGGCCTAAGTGCTACACAGTCCTATGCATCCACTCCAAACTGGCAATGAGAATTGAAGGCCTAACTCTAATCCTGATCTAGCATAGTAAACTGTACTATATAAGGTATCATCTCAACCAGCAGGGACAATGATGATTGAACAAATCTTGTAAAAAAGGATCTTGATAGGCTCCAACATCACTAAAGTCCTGAATCGCATCAGTAGGCATTAAGATGACTCTCCAAGGAGATATAATGTAAACATGGATTTACACCCTAAAACACAGGATGCTTTTCATTGAAGAAAACTAAACCCAGCATTTTCAATGCTAAGCCTTGTTTCTAATGTATGTTTTAAATCGTAACATTGCATTTAGAAGGGCTCAAGAAAGTACAAAAGCCAGCTATACTTCATGTAAAAAAGTATTTGCATTTGTTCAGTCAGATTCATTCTATTGCATGGCTACAGACAAATGAATGCCTACTTGCCTGTACTTCATTCTGTCAGATAACCTATCCCAACAAAAACAATCATCACACTGTATGTTTATCACACAGATTTTTGACTCTTGCAGGAATTTCTGACTTCAGAGCTCCAAATGGCTGAGGTCAAGTTAAATGAACCCTAGCTTAACCCTATACAAATTTTCTTGTAATTCCTCAGAACACCTCTGAACTTTGTGGAATTGTTCTGACACCTAATATGATATCACTTTTACAAAAACTCTACATCAGGAACTTTCTTGGGTGATAAATACTTGCGTGGGTCACTTGCGAGACAGAGAATCTAATTATGTTCAAGTATTGTTAGCTTGCTTTTTCAAGCAAGAAAAAAAGAGAGAGGCAAAAGATTTTGTAATAAAAGGACATGACCTTTTCAGGGACTTGTATCAAAATAAACTCAAAGAGGCAGATCAAGTTTGAAAGGATTACTAAAAAGGAAACATTTGGGCTAATAATAGCTATTTCCTGTGACAATGTCATTTGGATAAACATTGTGACATCACTTATGTCATATATAAGCACACTGCTGAGGTTAACTTGCAGCAGTCAGCAACCAAGGATGAATTTTACATATATACACACATTTAAGTGTCTTTTAATGCTTATATTTCATGTGAACAAATTTGCCAAGAAGATATAAATTTCAGAACTCAAATTTGAAAACTTAAGAGCTTCTCTATTTGAGTCCACAATGAGAGTTACTTAAGAAAGGGAGCCTACTTGAAAAATGTAACAGAATTACCACATTACTTAGTTAAACTGTAATCTCTGGACACTTAAGCTATACCCAAAAGTAATTTTTTACTGACCTTTTGACAACATGTATGCCAGTCAAGTCTTGACATTATGGATATATTAAAGCGTAACAAAGAGTTTTAATTTTAACATAATGCCATTGTTAAAATATTGTTATCTTACATAATAAATTGTGTCTGAAGTTAGTAAAGCAGACCTTCATAAACTCCTGATAAAAATCCATTATTTTGTTCCAATCATATGCAAATAACTATTTGTATATAACTATATACAAATAACTATTTGTATATAACTAGCTGTCATATACAAATATGCCTTCACACTGTTGTAAAGGTCATCAATGTCTGTGACACAGGTAATAACCACTGAAATGTTGTTGAAGATCTTCTTGGGAAAAAAAAAATAAAATTGCAGAATATGCAAGAATACTTCCATGCAAACACCTTACCACAATAACACCACTTGGACTTTCAGGACTTTGCTATTTTCAAGAGACTAAACACATCCTAGCACAGCATCTTTCTTAAATGCAGGCACATGCAGTCTAATACTCTCACAAGTAAAGAAGTTGCCAGTGGTTAACAATTCTTCCTCGAACATTTATTCCAAAAATAATGGTAATAAAATTTCTGTTACTCTCGTTTTGCATTCTCTGGCATTACTGAGAAAGCAGAGCACATGAGTGTCATGACTGAGTGTACTTTATTTTTAAAGTTAACTGTAAAATTATTAACCAAAGCTCCTCATGACAAGGAGTCTTGACTGTATTGTCAAGACTCTACAACACACCAGTGATTTTATGTTAACTGGAGTGTGAATTAATGCTGAACACTAAAAGGAAAAAAGTTCCATCTTTATTCAGAAAGACAGATGCCTGCACCTTTTCTGAGACACAGAGACCTCTTCAGGGATTTCTCAGATTTTAAATGGAAATACTGTCCATAAATGACACACACTGAATTCTTAAAATTTACATTTTAAATGTGACTGTTTCAGAGATGCTCTATATTAGCACCTTCATTGGTCTAAAGTTAATACTTAACAAATAATTTTTCTTACTATTGTGACTTTTGTAAGAAACACGTTGTAGAAATTGTTTACTCTGAAACCCTCTGTTGGACAGCAAGTGTGTGACCTGGTTAGAAAACTGCAAAGTCTGAAGGATTCCATTTTCTCTTCTCTGTATCAGTCACTGTCTTACATGCTTACATATATATTATTTGCACAACTTGTTTACCTTATATACTAAATAACCTCAGTATTTAAATATTTATTCTTGTGACAGTTGGTTTATATTCCTAAAATTTCTTGTGCTCTTTTCTTAAATTCTTCTAAATCCTATTACTTAGACAGAACGAGCACAGTTAAGAGTATTGTGAATTTGGCCATATTACACATGTACATAATTACGTTAATATTTTCTACATCCCTGTATTTTGTTTTTTTGAAATGCAGACGTATTTTCTCCAACATCTGGGGAGGAGAACAGAGGGGACGAGAGGTAGCATGAAACTTTTAGATGCACACACTCTGACATCTAATTTAACAGCTGGTCAGAAACTGTCTTCAACTATGCGACTTTTTAAAAAGGTTTCAGAGTAGATGATGTTAGTCCCATTTAATCATCTCATTTGGCTGTCAAGAAAATCAACTACAGCAGCCCACCAAAATGTCTGTTTCTACTTCTTAAATGGATGTGCACAGCTATGTACAGAAGTAAAAATCTGGAATAATAAGCTTTCATAAACATAAGGCTTTTCATAAACACATTATTACAGAAAAATTCTGCCAGATATTTACAGCTGATGTGCGACCCACCCTAGAAAAGGTACTTTAGCTTCAGCATTGTCAAAAATGTACTTTTTAAAATCTATCTGATTTACAGGAGCTGTATATACATAAGTGTTAACTCTGATCTTAAAATAACCAGCAGCAGCGGGGGTTGAGGAAGGAGAAAAGGAGTTCACTGATTCACTGCAAATTATATTAAGGAGTACTAGTGTTTTCCATGAATGACACAGGTTGTAAATGTTTTCATTATCCAGGTTGTAGTACTTCAAGAATACATCTACATTTTGCAATTGCAAGTTCATTAACTACAGTATGCTGCACTAATTACATAAAGTATCTTAATTACCAACCTATGTGAGAAAATTCCCAGAAATTTGAGTTGAAATGCAAACAATACATGAAGGAGTTTAAAGCTCTCCTATAAAAAAGTCATTAACACTGGAGGCATGTTGCACAGACTGAAATTCTGAAATAAGCATCTCATACATTTCTGGTCTTCAAAACTGGACCATCAAACAGCACAGTAATATTCTAAGTCTTACTGCCACAAAGTAATAACTTATTTACATTTGAGTGCACAGCTAAATTACCTTTTGATATGCACAAGGGAAATTTTAATATGGTGCTAAATAATAGCCAAGATGGCTTTGTCAGAAACAACTCATGCCAAACCAAAGTAATTTATTTCTGTGACAGAGAAAACATACCTTTGAATAGGAGATGTAACATGTTATGACTTGAAGCAAGGCTGACACTATTCTAAGTGACTCTCCTAAGTAAGCCAAGCAAACATTGTCTAATAATGAACATAAAGAATAGAGTGGGATAACCCAAGCATATGACACCCCAACACCTGTGTCTCTCTAACTGCCATAATTCTGGTTCTAGTCAACATTGTCATAGACCTAAAAAAGGCAGAAGAGAGGACAGCATACCATCATGGTACACAATTTATACAGGTGGACAGTTTAGAATTCACAAAGCAAAGACATTGCAGTCTGGACAAACTGAAATGTCATACTAAGGCATATGGAATATGAATCCACTCACAATAAGCATGGGGTATCTCTGGCTCCTACATATTTTAAAAAACCCCAAACCTCTGTCTTTAATTGAAAACATTAATGAAGTTCCTGTATCACAGGTGTGTAATTTTATCCCAGCTCAGGGAAATACAAAAAGGCTGCCTCTCAACAGTACTGGCTGACTGTGACAATGTGCCTCGTGCTCCAGTCTCAGCTTTGCATGTGATGCTGCTGCATAATTGGATGCTCTGTAAAGTGCAGCACAGAACAGCTTGGGTTGGAAGGGTTCTTCAATGACCCTAGCTAGCATGAAAACTCCCTGTGACTTCAAAACAATAATAATGATCCTCAGAGGCAAAATTCAATAAATTTTCAGTTAAAATAATATTCTTAGCACATATGTACAATTACATAGCATGACACATTTTCATGAATTCTATGTCAAAGTTTCTACTTGTATGAACAGCACTTTTTGTCTACAGAAGAGATGAGCTACTTGACATCAAAGAACAACTTGGGTCTAATGCACAAGATAAGGACAATAACATAATTTTAATTTAGCCCAGCTTCTCCCCCATCCCAAGAAAGCCACAAACACAGAGGTAGAAACGAACACTTAAATTATGAGTAGTATTAGCCAGACCTCCTCTGAATACTCACAGCCAAGGCAAACACCTTCAGTATATACAAAAGATTCAAAGAGATTGTTGACAGAGATCCTTAAGTAAAAAAGCCTTAGAAAAACTACTGTAACTAAGTAATTCCTCATCCATTATTAAAATTCAGCTGATATTGCCCTGAATGACACATAAACTGTGAACTTAACTGCCACGAAATATAAATAAATGTGGTACAGAAAAAAATTTTCAGCATGCAAAAATCTCTTATAGAAACTGGAATACATAATAGTATAATGTGTAAAAACCAGAAGTGTTTTAGAACATTTACCACTTTTACCTGAGGCACACTTTATTTACTAGTATAGGTTTCAAGAAAAAAAAAAGGGAGTGAATCACTTGTTCATAAAAATTGTATATAGATGTAATAAAAAAGTCTTTACAGGAGAAGTTTAATGTGCAAGAGAAATTATATGTAGGTACAGTTACTCATCAAGATGTCGGATTAAGTTTGCTCTTCCACATAGCACTATCAAGGCACAAAGTATGAGGCACACTCAGTGTAGGGGAAAAAATTTCAGTTGTGGATTAAAAAACTAATCTGAGATTTAGTTGAACTCAACAGCCTAACAGTTTCTTGAAGCTCTGGTCACTTGTCCTAGAATTGAGAATGAAAGCCTCTGAACAGACCTAAAAACTATGCTAAAGTTAATCTTTTTGGAATAGAAAATCCCAAAGATATTCTATAAAACTGTAAGATTTCTAAACTGAATAGAGAATATAAAATACAAATGTGGACCTCATTATTGACAATGCTCAATTTTAAAATAATATGCATGAGATCAATTTTTAGATGTTTACAGGCCAGGCCATTAGTTCAATGATCCTCTTTATTTTTGTCAGCAGTCTTGCCATGTCTCATCTCAGAGCAAAGACTATTTTATTTACATGGCTATACAATTGAAGATTCAGAACTGTTCAGTCCAGTGAAAGTTAACTAATTATCAAATCCCCTGCTTTAGAATATAATTTCCAGCTCATAACACTTGTTATTCTTTACACCTTACAGCTCATCATCTGCTGAATTTAAGTCTGTGTCCAGCACTATACAAGTCAGACTGCACCAGCACAAGGTTTCTAGGCTCACTGTAGAACTCTGCAAATTTATTAATTTTACTGTTTTATTTTTATAACCTGCACTGAAGCAACATATATTTGACACAGTGATGCTTTCCCACTGTGCTGCATATGAAAACACTGTCAGAAGGTCTCTATGAAGAGCAGTATTTTCTGTTAAGAAGAAAAATATCCTTGATTATGAGGTAGATTAAATTTAATTCTAAGGTGTGCTGGAATGCTGATCCTAAATCAACGGGAGTAAATTCCCCAAAAGGATAGAAGAATAGGCTGTAGCTGCACAGCAAATGAAAAAGTCTTAAGTCTGTGGAAAGTTTGCTTGTATTAATTTGTAGAGAATTTTGAAATTGAGATTCCTAGTGAGCATTTTAAGGGGGGACAAAAAAGGAGTCAAGTAGAAAGACAATGAAAAGGCTTACGCATTAACATCTCCTTAGGCAGAAAAAACCCACAAACCTGCACCAAAAAGCAACCAACATTGTCATACCACAAGTTTCTACTGGGTAAAAAATATGTGCTTGAGGAATGTGGTTTTCAATACAGCACACAAAAACCCCAACAGCAATAATAAATACTGACCTGGATCTAAATTCAGGAAAATCCTTCATCTAACACTAATAACAAAGAATAAGGTATCTCAGGCTTTTCTCAAATAAGTCAAAACTTCCATCCATCCCAATAAACACAAGGATAGCAACACTAAGCAGGAATAGCCACATCTTCTATAATAATGATCCAGTACAAAAGACTAAATTTTTTGGACAAGAAATCAAGAGGAATTTAGAACAATTCTCCAGGAAAGAGTAAAACCTGAAATGCAGGAGAACATATGGCACCCTCCCATCCTTCTTATTGGTAACTCCTACTACAGCACATTCCTTCCCAAATACGTATGGATTTTAGCTTTGCTCATATACAGTGCTGGAGGAGGGAGGGGAAAAGACTGAAAGGAGTTCATCTTTCACCCTCCCTTCCTCCCCACTCCTGGAGGGGAAGAGTTGCACAAAGCTCCACCTGAGCTCTGGAGAGGGACTGTGTATCAGCACCCAATACCTTGTTACACATGTGCTCTGTGACCAACAGCAGCAGGGTGAAACATGGACACTCCGCCCCTCTCGCCCCTGGCGTGGGCACTCCTCGTGTTCCATCAGAGTGACAGAGGCAGAACAGCAGTGCAGCCTCAGCATGGTTCAGCAAACAGCACAAGGGATAGATTTTGGCATGAACTAATTCTCCCTAGATTAGACAAACACTCTCATGACTATTTTTGCTACTGTGTTATCTCTATTACCCTAAAATGTGGGCTTCTAAAAATGTATGCCCAGGTGCTTCCCGAGCAGTCCCATTTTCCCAAGAGTATTCACTGAGGAATTCATCAGTCCCTCCTCTTTTACAAGCCTTTCATGCTGGAAAGTCCATCATGTAAAGGGAAAAACTACGGCTCTGAAAAATGAATGAGGTGGACCTGCACACCTGGATTTTTGGCATGAGATGGTTCCAAAGATGACTATGTTTTCTTCTGCACTTCTGACCCGTTTACCCAGCAGAAATTATGGGCCTGCTTCAAGATGTAAATTACTGATTATTCAAATAATTGCTCAAACAACCTTTATTGTACACAAAGAAATACCATGCTTGGGTAAAGAGCTTGTAAAAGAGTTGCTATCAAAATTTTTCAAAGTCTGTTAAATGAAAACTTGATGAATTTTATGGCATAACAAAACAAGGTCAAGTTAGAAAGATACAGATTTAACTTCATCATTTTAATAAAGTATCACTATCATATAAACTGTTACAAAACCTAGACAACTGAGCAGCAATACCAATGTCTCCCTTTTTTTGCTGTTTTTATAACATTAATCTGTATTTTTTGCTATTTGTTGCAGCTCTCTTTTTTTCTTTAAAAAATCAGATTAGAAAACATAAGCAGTACCTTGTCATAAGAAAAACAGTAAAGGACAGTTTAGATAGTGATGGATTCTCTGGGAAAGGCGTTGAAAGAGGTCATGGCACAAAATTATTGTGCAAAATCAGACACAGCTTTTAGGTAAAGAAGCTTAGTGACTTCAAGAACTAAACTGTTTTCAGTTAAATATGTATAACACACATAGTTATAGTAATATTAAATAATTTACTTAAGCTAATTCTACCTCTTCCCAAAGAATTTTAATATATAAAACAAAAGGCAACAACTCCCAATTAGGTATTAAAATTTCAGCCAAAACCATTTCATTAAACACTTGTATTACCATATGCTTCACATTAATATTACATGAATTATTGAAGACTGATTAAATATACATGTGTCTGTCCAAGCAGGTTTCCCCTCAAAATGCAGTCTCTTGCTTTCTCCTATTTTCAATATTTGCTTAAAGGCAGTACATTTGAGTCTATGCCTCATATCCACTAATTATGAATTCCTTACACCACGGTGTACTACCTGCCACTGAGGGAAAGGAAAAGTGAATGTTTCATGCTCCATTTGCTGTTGACAACATCTCACTGGGGCTGTCTGCTTTGCAGACTACTCTCTGGAACACGTGTCCAGCACAGTACAATTAATAGTCAGCAGTGCTAACTGATGAGCAACAAGAAATATCACGGCCTTGGTCGAGCCCCCCAAAGCCCTGAGCCAACACCTCCTCCAGCAGCAGCAGGGGACACTAACAGCAAATGAGGTGGCAGTTCCCAGTTCTGCTGGGCTCACCTGGGCCATGGGCTGACCTGCAGCAGTATTTCAGACAAATACAGGGCTCTCAGATACAATATAGAGCTCCCAGAAGGCAGCTGCTGTGCTCAGCTGGGGTCACAGATTGGAAATCAAAAGAGGTAATACAGCAAGATATCCAGTGTGAGAGGACTTCTTAATTCGGATGCTTTTGAAGGCCTTTTGAAACCTAGAGAAATGGCCGTGTAATGGCATCCAGCTGACGGACGGAGGAAAGCAGACAGCTGTATGCCCTAACCATGGGTACGTGGGTACTGCACACAGGAAGCTGCTGCCATTGCCACCACCCCAGTGGAGACAGCCAGGCAATCCAAATCTGGGAAACAATGACCACTTCTTCATATCTCAGTTCTCTGCTTTAGTATGATTCAAAGAAAAAAATCCAAAGGACAGGAAAAAAAATGTTCTCAAACCTCAAACTACTCGAATTTGAAGGTTTTACAAAACAACAGCTCCTAATATATCACGACACAGTACCTCCCCATACTGCCTCATCACAAAAAGGAAAACCTGTGCATTTTGTTTATTCTACTAATAGGCACTTCACAACTTCAATATCTGGTACCTAAAAATCTCTAAGTCTTTAAGGCTTGAACCTGATCCTGAATATTGCAGGAGTTCATCAGAACTGGCTGTGGAATGAAATGCAGGTGAGACTGCTGCAGAGCCATGGGACAGCCCAGAGCTGGGGAGGCAGACTCCCAGCAAGAGCTGCTGACTGGGAAAGGTGGTGGATGGAAGGCAAGAGGCCATTCCATGCCCAATTAGTGAGTCCCCTGTGCTCACCCCCACACCTGAAAACTTTCTGCTGAACATAAAGAACTAAAACTTACATTTATTTTACAGTGTTTTTTTCTAGTACACCTGAAAATATTTCAACAAATGAATAATTACAGTTGAAGATATTACTGGGTGAGAAAATAGAAGCTTCCAGGATTTAAAAAAAAAAATGTTATTTTCATACAAGTGAAAAAAGCATTTTCATGAAACAAAGCCAGGGTTGTTAAAAAGGGCCAGTGTTTAGCCTAATCACTAAAGCACAGAAACTTGCAAACTCAAATCCTTGTTAAGAACCTACCTGTTTACTTCTTGTCATTCAGAACTTCTCTGTATATGCCCACTTGTGCAATGAGATTTGTTAATACCTGCCTAAAACATGTACTACACATTTTGGAGGGAATTTGCTAAAGGATGATGTAAAATAGCAAACTAAATCGTTAATGAAAAAGGATCAATATTCAGAAAGTAACATGTGACAAAGGGTCTTCCACACATGTACAACAGCAAACAATATTCTAATACTGAGCAGGAAAGCCCTAGATATTACTTGTATTTTAAAATCCTTCTATTTTCAAAATGTTGCTATTGAACTTGTCCATATGTTCCAATAACTACAGCTCTCATGAGTCTTCTATATTAATGGTAGTTAAATTAGTCTTGGAATACAGATACCTTAAAAAACTACTATTTGAACTATATTAGCACAGTGCAGCTCCATTCTCTCAAAAACTTGTTTCACTGGAGAAACTATCACAACTCACCTCTGCCATTTTGCTCCTTTCTTTTTTCTTTTTTTTAGTTTACTTTCAGCACCATCCTAATTTCGTCATATGAAATGTTTAAGCATCAAGTATCTTAAATGGAGAACATGTTGTACCTTAAATGAGGTACAAAAAATGAAAAGAGCCCAAGTACTGAACAATCAGTCACACACCATCTACTACCTGCACGCAAAATGCTTCAGGTTATGGGCACTCAGATTCCTAATTTTTTTTAACAAGATCTCCATATTTTCCCTCTACATCAATACTTGAGTTACATATCCATTTACCTCAGAGATAAATAAATAAATATTGCTTTTACAATATTTGTAAAATACAATGTAAGTTTTTACACTCAAAGCATATCTCCTCTGATTTAGCAACGTGACCTGTTAAAGCGATGTCAAACATCTAATTAAACAGGTACTACTCCAGCTGCCATGTTTCCTTGCCTGTTCTTCAATAATCATTTTTTGCTATAGTCACCTAATAACACACTACATATTCCATTTAAATTTTGCTGATCTTTTCTTGTGTCCTACAAATGGTTTCAAATCAGAAAATACACCTAATACGATGTAACACAAAGAAATTAAACAATGGCTGGACATGAAATCCAGAGAGGACCAACAAGACAGATTTTTTTTGTTATGAAACATTTAATAAATGAGCCATTAACACAAAGGAATACTTAATGCATCTCGTTTCCTATGGAATTGAAAACACCTTTTGCACCTGTACAATAAAATACAGAACTAATACCTGAAGAATTATGCATAGAAACACCTTATTTTTACTTGCAATACTATTTTTGTTATTGTTGTTACTACTGCTCCTACAAGCACTTTAATATGTGCTATACCAACATTCCACCATCCTTTTTAATGCACACTTTTAGCCCTTACATGCAGAGGTTGCAAGCTGCAAAGTAAAAGTGAACTGTATTGAAGTCAGACATTCATTTTAGCTATTCCAAGATTCAAAACATTCTATCATCTGTTCCTATGGAAACTGAAAGGATATTCTAGGTTATATCAGTATCAGCCGATTATGTTGCCGAGATATCTGTGGTTTATTTTTAATCCATAGTTCAGAGGTCTAAATTCATGCTTAGTGTTTAGCTTGGTGATTTTGAATTACTGAGGCATGGTTAACACTTCAGTTCCATTAGATCATACTTTATGATAAAACAACATCCTTTTAGACCAGAATAGTAAAGGGAAAACGTTATAAGGTTTGGTTAATCCCCATGAAGTTTATGGTTCAGATGTAGGATATAACTAATATACACTTAGGAGATATTTTTTGGTTGCTAGATGAGCCGTTCATTGCTGCATCACATCTTAATAGAGTAGTTCAATGAAAAAAAAAATAGATTTATAGAAAACTCCTTCAGTAGTACCATGCACCAGATGGCCAGATGAAGGAATCTGATTTAGCAAGTTAACAAGATCATGAAAACCATAACCATAAGACTGCAGATGAGAAATAAAATTGAATAATGCAACATGAGTATATTTCTACAACAAGGAAACTTAAAGGTTAGGATAGAGTAAAACTTGTGAAGACATTTAAACACATTAAGTGAAAATTCTCCATATGTATACAGAGATGCTCTTAAAGAAAGGATAAAAACAGTATAAGTTAGTAGGATTTTAATTAAACAGCCTCAAATGCCATTGTGATCTTTCAGAACAAAAGCCAATATGACAGCTATAACATGTTGGAATAAGTCTTCTCTGTCTACATTAGAATTAGAAGAAGCAGTAAAATGGGTGGTTAACATGAATTTAAATAAAAGGCTTTGGATTTCATACTCCATTTTCACTAAACAAAACAAGATGATTTAAAGTCAACTATAGCTACCACCCTCATCTTATGCCAAAAGTAGCAAGCAGGTTTTTCCTCTTTAATAAGACTTCAGTCTTCTTACTCTAGATTCAAATAATTGACTTCAAACTAAATAATCAGAAAATCCCTCTATTTCTATATCATACTGTAGTCAATCACTTCATTACAAAATAACTGTCTCAGTCTAGTTTCCATAAGGATCTTCTACAGCAAATCAAGATTGTGGTATAATAAGGAACTATACCAACTACTGCCTAAATTGTACTATAGTGGTTAAATTTTTCACAGTAACAAGGTTAAATTCCAACTACTAGCTTTCAAGACAGAAATAAATGTCAAAATAAAAAGAAAAAAAAAAAAAGAAAGAAGCAATGATATACGTTTTTCACTTTAAAAAGCCTACTCTAGTAGCATTTCAGCTTTAGTTATTCCAGGCCTTTTTGGGGGTAACCAACAGTATATGGGTAAAAAGCTGAATGCCTATGAGCCAGATTGGAGGGGTTCTTTTCTCACTTTTTTTTTTTCCTACTGTATTTGCTATTCTAATAATCATTTTGTAATTATGCACATCTATGCAGTTATGTACATCTACGTAACAGCAATCAATCCCACTGACATGCTGAAGGTGCATAAGGGCTTGTATTATTTAAAAGGTATGACAAAATATGATAGCTAATATATAAAAGCAGCAAAGGGTAGGCAAAAACATCTGGAAACTAAAATCCTGCTTTTGACTAGCACAGTACATCAGCGTGGGTAATGTAACAGATTCCAAGCTAAATGAACTGAAGCTGAACATTAAAGAGGCCCCTACACAACCACAGGGCACACGAAATGATAACCCACTACAACATTAGACTTTGTTCTACAGTCAAGCACATCTCCACGGAGCTGACAACTTTAGAAAAGCATATTCATGTATTTGCACAGTCAATTTCACAATGAAGCATTCATCTGAAGAAGACACTAAACCAGCAAAAAACAGCAGGCACACTTTGATTTAAATCAAGGTGTTTGAATATCATGAACTAATCTAGAAAAAAGAATGTTTCAGTGCAACGCATACTCTTGCTGAAGCAGGCAAGAATGAAAGAAACTGAGAAACTCAAGATCACAGGACCCTGCCTGGACAGTCATGCCCCAAGAGCCATTCACACTTTTGGAGTAACAATTAGAAGAAATTAGAAAACACAACACCATTATATTTTCCCATGTTTCATCAAAAAAGTGAAAAATGGAGCCCAATGCCAACCATTCTTAATATCTAAATATCTACAACACCTTGAAGTGCATTTGCATGACTGGAAAATGCTGCCAACAGGATAGTAAGTGCATTTATTGCTTAAGACCCTTGACATTAGACTGAACACTGACCTACGACTGATTTAAGAATAATTTCACCAACCTTGCCATAACCCTGCAAGCTGTGATAGATAAGCACTCAGCTCAGAGGGCCCTGAAATGAAATAAATTATGCAACTTCTTGATGATGGTCTCTGGAAAACTGGTCAATTATATAGGTACTTTCCCCTCCAATGCCTTGGGGGATAAGAAACAAGACCTATTAGAGATCCTTGACAAGAGATTAAATGCTGGTCTACGAGAGATCTCAGATTAATTTCACCAATTTTGCCATAACACTGCAAGATGTACTACACAAGTATCTATCTAGCTTAGGGAACCCTGAACTGAGATAAATTGAGCAACTCCTGGATAATCACCTCCAGACAACTGGTTAATTATGCAGACACTTCATCCTCCCATCACTTTTCTCAAGCACTAAATAGCATTAGTTAAGAACACGTACACATATACATGTAGTTAGCAGTTTTTTAAGGTAAAAAAGATCGGTATGTTTTCCAGAGACAACAACTGAGAGGAAAGGTTCAGTATGAAAAAGAATGCAAAACAGAGTAATTCACAAAACAAATTCTTCTCAATGAATTACTATATGAAAACTCAAAATGCCCCCAAATATGCCCAAAATAACAACAGTACAAAAATGTTACACTGTGAATAACTAAGAAATTTATGTTCAGATCATACTGTTTACCTATTTATCCTGTGTATACAAATCCAACATTTGAACAAGTGTCAGAAGTAGAGTTTAAAATTTATTTCTCTATGTTATTTCCCCCTCTTTTTTATTCTGCAAGGTTATAATTAGCAAAGCTCATTTAAAAAAAAATAAGTCTATGTATTTTTAAAAAACCAGCACACCCAGTTTAACAAAGGGCACTTATTAGGCTTACACCTATGTTTTTCTTTCTCTAACATGATTAGGACACTTCATTACATGATGACCAGAACAATATCAATGAATTATCAGTGAATTTGACTCTCTCCAGATCCATGCTAGGCAGGTAAGTAGATTTGTCTACACCTTATAAAAGGAAACTGGGCAATAAAACATTATATAATTTCTCTAAAACCTAAAAAACACCAAAAACAAAAACCAAAACAATAAAAAAAAAGAAAAAAAATTAACAAGCAAACAAACAACCCCACTAGTCAGACATTGACAGATTCCTCCAGGAGACAAGGAAGGAAAATTTTTATTCTGTGGTCAAAGATGCAGAATGTTTCTTTAACACACAGAAGGACAAACTGTTTAAAGTGCAAACCCAGGGACATCTGAATTCCGCTCTCATTTCTACACCACATCCTGCTAGACCTAAGTGGATACCTATATTTTAATCAGTCTTTAATGACACCTTGATACATCACAACCTATATCCTAATTATTACAATTTGTATCAGTAAATTCACAAGCAAGAACACAGGTTTCTTACATAGAGACCCATAGCTGCTGTTTAAAGCATTGAACCTAGCTCAAACTGAGGTTGCCTTTAAGAGAATGGAGGAGATGGGAATGTAGCTCTTTTCTGCACACACACAGAGCCTGGATCCTTAAATTACCAATGCTGTCATTACCAGGTGGAGCTTAGTTTGGTTATCCCTGGCTGTAAGTCCCACACCAAGCATGGCAATATACAGCAGGAAGGGTTTGAAGCATGAGCTAAGTTGCAGAGAAAGTTTTCTCATTTTTAAGTATAGCAGACACAAAACTGTGTCTGGAAAAACTGTTCTACCTGGAACTAAGCTATAGTAATCTTAACTGATTTCTCTTTGCCCCAGTAATTTCTTACTATTCAGATAGCTTTACACAACATTGCTGTTGAAAATGGGTGAAGTAGTACCAGGAACAGATCTAGATTCTTCAGCCTATGGTTCATTATGGGAGCAAAAGTAATGATGGGGATGTTTCAGCTGTTGCAAGATGCATATATATCTCTTTTTAAAATTTCAAAGCAGAAAATATTGCTGGTCCTTCTGTTAGAAGGGTGGCTTTTAATCAAGGTCTTGATGCTCTGCTAAGCAAGTCTTTCCTGCTTCCTATGCTATCTGCCATTAACCTGCTTACAGTATGAAGGAAAGCTAGCAAGGAGTTTAGGACTAGAAATAAAAATGGGGTTAGAATCCATTTTCTTTAAATTGTTCTGTGGGTCACGAAAGACCATCTATCTGAGCTATGTACACTAGGAGTGCCTAACAATGCACACACAACAACAAAAAACCTGCCTGTAGCCACTGATACCTGTGCAGTCAGGTTTGCTATTATTTGTATTACTTTTGCCAACAATAGCAAAGAGAGCTTACTCGTTCTAAAAGGATTAGGAAGGCAAGTGTGGTTTGCAGCTCTATGAGAGCCTGTTAAAGTCTAGACACACTGACAGACACTTCTAGTTTATACCCAGATGGCAGCTTTAAGATTCCACCAGGAACAGGAACTGAAGGCTTCACTTCTAAAGCAGTCAATGGCTAATGCCACGTTTCCAAAGGGGGAAGAGTTTTCATTTTTTCTGAGAAACACACAAACACCACAGTGGTGGACATGCCATAAAAACATGAATTACACTGGACAGAAAAAAACCAATGTATTACTTAGGTATAAGTAACTGCTTTCATTGCTACTGCTGGACATTATTTGGGGGAATCTGTGCACAGCTCATTAGCATGTGACTTATACACCATTAGATAAACAATAAAAATAAGAAAAATAGTTTTTATCCAAAACAAAGGGGATATATAAAAATGACAAAAGGAGCAGTTTAGACTTTTTATCTCTGTTCTTTTTGTCAGAGTAACTTCTAGCATCATCTCTGAAAAAAAGCTGAACTCTAGGGAAGACACTGAACAAATTCTAATTACTTTTGTGTAAAAATAAATACTTCCAGTCTTACTTTTTAAAATGTATTTCTGCTTCCTCCTTCTCTTCTGGGTGGACACTGAAATACTCTAAAATGGAGACATAAGGCTAATTCTTCTCTCAAGGAGCTGCTGAGAAGTGCTACATGAAATACAGAAATACAGCTTGCTCTTACATAGGCAACTGATCTCATGTATTATTTACACAGCAGATGAAAACAAGAATGGAAACTAAAACTGCATTTGCAAATATGAATATCAAATAACTGAAGAACCACCTGGATGAATACAGATGCATTATTCTCAAAGGTACAGACAGTTACCAGAATAAATACTGGCAGGAAGACAGCTCATCTAAGGAACTCTGCAGTACCTAATGCAGGAGAAAAGATGAAGGTCCCATGTCTTCTTTAAGGAAATCTCAAGGGTTGGAAGGTATAGACGTAAATCAGCTTGTCAATAAAACACAATAACAGGAATCAAAGACATGCTATTCACTAGTTACATTTCAAATTCTAGATTTCTTGGGCAATGCCTGAGTGCATATTTGCTAAAGCAAACTACTGTTCTCAACATCAAATTCACAAATTATATCCAACAACAAACCTGTGATGCATAACCCAACACCTCCTCATGAAAACATCCCCATTTCTGATATGACTAAGCACTAATAATTTTCTTCCAAACACTCTTCCATTTGTTGGAAACAGGCCCCTGGCTAAAGCACAACAGGCATATACTTTAATAATCTCTTGATTACCTGGAGACAGCCTGGAACACCTAATAAATCTGTCTATTTTTCAGGTGGAGTGGGATTGATTTCCCCAGGGTTTCTTTGTCAGTTCCATTTTAGTACTTAATATGAAGGGAAAATTATCAGAGAAGGTCAAATCTGACATGAAAAACTAGAAAGAGTCCACACTGATGAAGACTTTTGCTACATTTAAAATAAATGTCCACTTGCTTTTTCTTAGGCCCTATCTTATGTCAATCTTTATTTAATAACGTATATGCTTCATAGCTTGCAAAAAGTGCAATCACAGCTTGGCAAGATGCTCAAATAGCCAAAAGTTTCAGCACTGGAATAGTAATCAAGTGAAAAATGGGGTGGTTTTTTCCTACCACTTTGTTATCAGCAAATAGTCCAAGGTATTTACCACAAACATGACTTCTTACTGCAGAAAATTAGTTGAAATGACAGATCTAAGTAAAAGTTTGAAACACACCAATAATTTTAATCCTCCGTTGTTTAATCAAGCCAATTTGTTCAATAGGTTTTCTATTCTGTATATGTTCTATTTTCATGTCAATCTTCAACAGCATAAACAAATACTATGTTGACTTACAGGGAAGTTTAACTTGATAAGAAACAGCATAAAAATGCCTGGTTCTAAGCCTCTTTGTTCTCTAATTTAAGATCCAAATTTGATAGAAACTTGTATCAGATTTTCCCTCTTACTCTGGCAATGAGGATTTAAAATACTTTGGTTTTTGAAGAATATTAAAAAGTATAGACAAAAGAACATTAAATTATATAAAGGCAAGAAAATAGCACTAAAGATACTGCAAACAGCTAATAGATGTAGCCGGGTTATTAAGATGTCAATAATTACATTTAATATGAATGACTGTAATTATACATATTCATTTTTATTTCCCTGCAGTGAATATTTACCACAAAGTTTAAACTGCTCTTTAAAGTTTTAATGCAAGTCTTGCAAATCTTTTCAATATATTTCTGCACAGCTGAAATACAGAAATCTTACAGTTTTAAGAAACTGTGTTTTCCATATTTCTCTATAAAGCTTGGCAACATTGGCAATGCCGTATATGGTGTTGAATGCATCAAGCTTTTATGACAGTGTTTACAGTTCACCTACTCTCTTCCAAATTATGGGGTCAGATGCTGCAAAATTTTATTCTTGCAAATACTGTACAAGACTAGTCAATTTATTTGAATATTGTCATGTGTGAGAATTTCTCACATAAGACTTTTTCTTGTTTAATTTACACTGGACAATGCTACACAAAGCAAATCAAGCTCAAGTTCTTTTACACTTTACTTTTGAAAGGAAATAAAGAACAAAATGTATTTTACCTGAGTCTCCACACCTTGCTCAAGCAACCTTTTAGCCTGGTTTTCCACCTCCAGACGAGCTCTTGCAATAAAAAGCAGGTCATTTTCAATTACTTCTATTCCAGACAGATCTATCCCTTGAGAAAGATAATCTATAAAAGCAACAAAACATTGATAAGCATGACACAGGATAATGGAACATTTTAAGCACGTTAAAACATTTCAAAGTTACAGTCAGTTCCAAGGGACGTTTTTGTATACAACACTTGACAATACAGTACATCAAAGTAATGTCTTATACCAGAAAAACTGAAAATCAGAGGATTATTACTTAAGAAAACCTGGATATTGAATACATTGAATTTATTTCAAGACCCTGCTCTAGACTCAGAGACTGCTGAAGAGGTTCAAAACATGAGTTCTAGGAACTGCAGAATCAAAATCACAGGCCAAAAAGAGGCATGAAGTCATATCCTTGTCCCAAAGAATTAACTAGATCATTAAAGCTGTCTAACTAGATGTTCAAATAAGCACAATTTTTTCTAAGATCTGAAACTAAAGATGCATTAAAAGGCTTAAATTATGCTTCATATATTTAAATTGCGCTACTAAACATTTGGAGAAGAAAGAAAAGAGAAAATAATTTTTTTTCTTTTAATTCAGAGAATCATCACAAAAATTATTACCATCATGGAAATCACTATCAGCCGGATAGCTACAGATTACTAGGCTGACTGACGACTGCAGAAAAATGATCCATTCAAAGTCAACTTTTCTCAGTGATTTTTTCCCCCCTTTATATCCTTCTGGATTTAAATTAATCCAATTCTCCATGACCAGGTAGCCTAGACCTTTACTCTACTGCTTACATCCAAGATAATGCAGAACTACTCTCATTTACACAGTTTTGAACATCTTGCTTAAGAAAGCAGGTTTTCCACTGCTTTTTTGGCAAGATCAAATAAAACTAACAAAATAATATCCAAAGATATCCATCTTATCCAATATCAGATAAGATGATGTTCCACTATTTCCATTTATAACCAGTCCTCTATGACATCCTAATAAAGTTATCTTCCTTTCAGTCCTCACAGTAAGTTTATTAAGGCACAGACTGAAACATTTTAACTAAGCTAACTGAACTTTTAAATCTTTGCCAAATATCACTTTAGTAGCCATTTATTTTTGTTTACTAACAATAAACTAATCTAATTCTCAGATTAATTTTAGCAATCACATGTTGACAACTGAACACAAAATTCCAAGTGAGTAATTTCACAACTATGTAGAGAACGCCCTTGTATCTGTGTATGAAAAATACCATATAAGAAATTGAAACAAAAAGCTTACTGAAATACTGCATAAAGCTTACTAAAGGCATAAAGGAAATCATCTCTCTTAACAGTACAGTGTGTCAAATAGGTTTTAGTCTACTAAGAATAGGCCTGCAAATGCTTTCCCCTGCATGCATTTGTTTAAAAATAGATCAGAGGGGTCAAAGGTCAGCTGAGCAGCAGGACAGCACAGGCAATTCATGAAGCCCTGTGTGCTGCTGTTTATGGAGCTGCTTTTGCCATGGGCCACAGCAGCCACACTTACCCCTTATTTTCCTGCAACTTTTTGCTGTGACTAAGCTACATCTCCACAGGTGGTCTGGCATATGAACCCATTAAAACTCATATTGAACTCCCACAACTTCCAATGAGCAAGTGTTTTGAATGTGAAGATTAATTTTCTGACCCCTTTCTTTTAGCTGCCCAGAAAAGCACTATCACAGATTCACCCTACTGCCACAGTAAACTCTGAAGAAGTTTCTTGGCAACATGAGTTTAAAAAAGGTGCAAATATTACCAAATGTTTACATGATACCACGAATACAAGAACTGCTGTGTAGTTCACTTAAGACATAAAGTCATAATCTGGAAGCCCAGGCTGCCTAAACAAAACAAAATTAAAATATAGTTATGATGTCCTAAATCCACAGAAAATCTGAGGAAGATGACTACAAAAGATACCGTTTCTTCCTGCTGTGTTTTATCTCAAAATCTAAAGTCACTTCAAGTGCTAAAAATCTAATCCTTCTGATGGTTTTAAGAAAAGAACAGAAAGACCATGCTGCTTTGGCTTCTCCAAATACCTCCATCTGTGTCTCCGACTGGCAGCCACCTCCTGCCAATCTGTTAAAATCTGCAGCTTTGCTCCAAATTTTCTGCAATCCTAACAAAATGTCTTTGGACAATGCTTTTCAGCAGGACTTCAAAACACTGGGCTTTTCTGTAGGTTTAGTGGCTAGGTGTACTTCCACAGATGCTCCCAGTTGCTATTCTAACAGTAAGGAAGCTCTAGCAATGACACCGCTTTCAAAAGAAAAGCAGTTTTCGTAAGGATAGCAGGTCTTTGCCAGAAACACCTGCAAGTGCTTTCCTGCCATTCTTATGTGAGAGCAGAAGCTGTAACACAGGCAGGGCATGTGCCTTTTGATAGTTGTTGTCATCTACACAGACAACATAATATTAGAAATCTCTACACTTGTGTACTCTCAAGAGTGATGTTGCTATCCTGGAATGAAATCACATGAAATCAAGCAGAAGGACAGCCGACATAAGAGCAGCCAGGTCATTCCCAAAATACCTGTGCATTTAAGATCTGATTTATTTACATTATTGTAGGGGAACTCACACATTCCAGCTGGTCAGTTTTAGTTAGTAAAGAAACCCTGTCAAGTGAAACACAACAAAAATGCTATCGGTTATTAACTCAGGGAGTTGCAAAAGTGGGATTTTTCTTCAGGCACTTACTCATGTGATCATTTTTCTATTTCTTGCCATGCACAGTCAGTCAATAACACTGTGGTTGTGATTAGAGGTGAGTGGGACACGAGCTGTAAAGTACTTGTGTCTTCTTGTCAGGAATTAACCAAAAACAGCAGCTCACCCCTCAGCTAGCACAGACTCTGGGGCCTGGTGTCCAGTTTAAAGCATATCAGCTTTCAATCTGCTTTAACCTTAAAGCTCTGGAGTAAAACTATTACTGTATTAACTCTAAAAGATTTAGTGAGTATATATTTATAACTGACATCTCTCCCTTAAGAGATTTTAAAAGCATATATACAACATTTTTTTATCTTTGGGAAGATTTGCGCTTTTAACAAATTAGAATCTAAGTATCTTGTACCACCACATGCCAGGCCTGGAGCAGCCAGCAAGGCACTGCCCTCTCAGCAGCACCACAGGCTGCTCCAGCCACTTCTCAGCACACCCAGGGAGCAAATTAGAGGACAGAGCTATAGTCCCATAACCATTCCTGTACCTCTCATCCCTCTGATAACTCTACCTCTTTATAAAGGTTCATGAACATAGAGGCAAATCCTTAACTCTCTCATAGGGTGTTGGTATTGCTTCCCTTTTATCACGCCCTATTAAGCTTGGAAATCACAGCTGGAAATTACTTCCTAAAAACTTTAAATACAGAGTGCCTGCTGAATCATTTTCTTGGCCAAAAATATTGTATGTCAAGGCAGAATACACTAAGACCTAGGAATAAGTGACATACAAAATCTACTTCAGCCTAGCAAAGGGTTAGAACTTTGTATTTTTTTAATAAAACAAATATTTTTGTCACTACAATTCTAAATTTTCTTGATTTACTAAACCTGAAAAACTTTTCTGATCTACTGGCTGAGGTGCTGCTAGAAAATGCATTTTTTAAAGCAATATTTTCCAGAGAGTTATGTAAGAGGAGTTTCAGAGACAGACAAATCCAATATGCAGATAGTACATTAGGCAGAAAAACAGTACTTTGAGCAACACATTAGCTTTCCTTAATCTAAATGACTCACCAACACAAATCCCTTCTATTATGTGATCTCATTTCTTAACCTCAAATATTCTTTGTGGTAATATAGAATCAAGATTAGAAGTTGAAACTTTCTGTAAGCATTAAAATACATTTTGGAACAGAGATAACTACGAAGCTAGCACTCTTATAAGCACCACAAAAACTATATTATGTTCTTTATATTGACTGAATTGATTCTGAGCTTATGCTAGAAATTAGAGAATCAACAGAAGACTACTGAGAACAATCAGGTGCACTAACAAAGAGGAAAACAGAAGACAGTAATAAACCAATGTGATTAAGCTGTATGACTCAAGAGGCTACTTGAGTCAAATGAGAAACCCTTCTGTGCTCTGAGAACCAACCTCAGCGACACTAATAAAGAGGGGGAAAAAGGAAATTAGAACATCTGAAGTGGATTCCCCAGGAGTGAACACGTCAGATCTGCAGACACGTAACACCCCTCAAATGCAAGAATCCAATGACAAATTAAGAGGTGTTCCATGGGAGACTGGGAAGGGGGCAGAGAGGGTATTTACGGAAAATAACCCATTCCTGAAATTTTAAATAAATCATACAATGATAAAATCACAGATCTTTGTTTCCCTGTTTGAGGAAGCTCTGAGGCTTATTTCTCTTGCATTGGTCGTTTGTTTTACTTGGTTCTGCAGTCATAGTTGCAGATAATGTTGGTGACATCTGTACCCTAAGAAGATACTGCTATTTTTCCATAATAAAGAAAAATTTCAATTTTTGAAGAAACTACTAATTTAAATTCCAGAAAGTCAACAGGTCTAAATGATACCCAAGAGTTCTGCTGGGA
This sequence comes from Hylia prasina, assembly GCA_013397195.1. Taxonomy (NCBI): domain Eukaryota; kingdom Metazoa; phylum Chordata; class Aves; order Passeriformes; family Sylviidae; genus Hylia; species Hylia prasina. The sequence goes on from VYXD01010892.1 coordinate 696,579, forward strand.
TTTAAGCATGCAGAAGATGAGAGGCTACATGATTTATTGAGAACTATTATAGAAGACTCATGTGTGCATTGGTGGAAGATGTTCATGAAACTGAACCTAAACTGCTATTTGCAATATTTGTTTCTGTTATCTTCCATGGTCTTATTGGAAATGTTAGTTACAGTAGTAGCTACTGAACAGGAAGGACATCCTGTCTGCCTCACCTGTATCTGAACCAACAACCCAGGATGCTGCTGGGCCTGAATATGTCGGATTGTTTTTGTCAATGCAGCTAATTTAAAACCAAAGCCAATAGAAGAGAGCCTGAGATCCCAATACCTCAGCAGAAGACCAATGCTCACCCTTTGGTGAAAGCAACCTAGGATTTTACATCATACCTCTAGTTGCTAGGTGAAATAAGCAAACACCCCACCTTAAAGAACAGTGGTCTGCTGCTTGGAGACACTTAAATTTGCCATGCAATTGATGCATATAGAGCAAGCGAGGAATAGCAAAAGCAGGCAAATTTCTGAGTGTTCAAACTGGAAGCTGATGCCTTGAAAAAGAACCTTTGATTATGTTCTAACCAGGATTCTCCACTTGAGCAGAAATGACTGGTCCACACTCTGCACCAGGCACCAAAGTACTTGCTGAAGCAAGCCTCATATTAAGCCTTTAAATCAAGGGATTCCACTACTGGTACTATTAAACAATATCTTAGAGCTATCTTATGTAACTTGAGCTCTTCAGAAAAAATGTTCATTCCTATCAAAACTGCATAGATTATAATGCCTTGTAAAGTGTTCAAAGTAAGAATGTAATTGCTCTATACTGTCATACACAATGTCATATATTTTAAATATACTTACAAATTATTAATTTTGAATGTTAATTTTTTTTTCTGCAGGTATTAATTCATTAATAAAGAGGAAGAAAAAAAATTATTTTACTAAAGTTCCAGTAGTTACAAAACTCTTGGTATCTTTCTTTCGTTTTCCTATATGGCAAAATTCCTGCAAACGTTTCTTCAGTGAAACAACAGAGCATAAAATCTGTGTCACTGGAGTGCCATTAAGTTCCTATGAAATCTGGTCCTTATTTAAGCAATTTCTACTATCTTAAAAATTAACTACTTGCATGCATAATACGTATGATTTCAGTCCTCAGCTCTTTGAGCAACATTAAGTGAGTGAAAACTGTCCTGCTGGAGACAGAAACTGAGTGGGGCCCCTTGGCTCTGTACTTGTTTGTTTTCTCAGCACATTAACACACTCTCTCTGTTTAAGTCCAGAAAAGGAAATATTAGACAACCAGGTATATTTCCTGATAGATGTCTCTAGTGAAGGGGAACATGAAAAATAAAAACAGAGCAAAGCACTTCTCAGCTCTTCATTTCAATCCAAGACTGGTTTCATTTTAAAGAAATCAGGTCAACAGTACCGAAACCAAACTGGTGGAAAGCATGTAAGTCAAGGAAAGCAAAACTTTAACTTCTCATTTAAACACAGACAATTATCTTGTGCTGTAAAACAAACCCGTCATGTATGTTATATTATTATAGAATGTTTTGGTCAGAAGGGGCCTTTAGAGAGAATGTAGTTCAACCCCTCTGCAGGAGCAGGGGCAATTTCCATGATATCATGTTGCTCAAAGCCCTACTCAGCCAGACCTTGAACACTTCCAATGATGGAGCATCATCTTACCTGAACAAAGCTTTACTTCAGAAGAAAACTGAAAATTCAACACTCTAATTCAGAGACCATATAGCTATGAAAAAGATTGAACATTTTCTAGCATGTTGAAACAAAGGAGAAAGTTTTAGTGTAAAGATTGGAATAAGAAAGAACGGGTTGTCATACTGCACTTGGGATCACCTTTGTTTCCTCCAAAAGATTGTTCCTGTTTTTTTCAATAGACTATGGTTTATGTTAAAACATTTCATAGTGCTTTAATAATCATCTATGTCCAATCCTAACTACAGAGGAAGCCTGCTCCTTCTCTCCAGACTGCATGCAAAAATATAAAAAAAATACACCCTGAATTGAGAACAATTATGGGGGAGCAGTGAGAAACACTGACTAGCTATTTTTAAATTAAATTAAAGCTGCATTTAAGTCATCTTGATGGAAGAGTTAATTCCTACTGCTCTCTGGGCTGGAAATCAGATGCCACGCAGGATCTGGAACTGATGGAAATGAGTTTGATATCTATTTTTATCATCATCACTGACTTAACAATGAGCACCAAATTTTGGAGACATTCCTGTGAAAATGCCATGATTCAGAAAATAGCTTAACACACCAAGACAAACACTACTTAGGTCTAATCACAAGTTATACCACACGACTCCCACACTCACTTAGGCCTAAATCAGGAGTTGTTGAACTCCTTTAAGGTTCCCCCTCCCACGCACCATTAGATCTCCCCCATCCCTCCCCCTCACCCTTGAATACAGACTCACTACCTTACTTCACCACGACCTACTAAACCTGCTCCTTTCCTGTGGGCCCTCCACTGCCCGGACTGCCGGGCTCCAAGGGGAGCAGGCAGCACCCCCACATCCAGCTGAGGCTGCTGAATGCCACTGAATGTCAGTAACCTGGGTGACAGAACAGAATTAACCCTCTCATGGGTGACAGCAATTTGAGGAAGTGCTCAGCACCCTGGAGAAGAACCTTAGCAACTTTGGGATAAGGACAGAAAAAAACATTATGACTGGGATGGCACAGCCATGTCCACACAAGCAGGTTGGGTGCTCACTGGCTGGAAAGAAGCTTCCAGAAGCAGATCCAGTGGACAGAAAATTTAACTTAAACCAGCAGTAGATCCTTGTAGCAGAGGCAGCCAGCTGTGTACCAGACTGGGTGTACCCAGCAGGTCAAGGGAAGTAATTATTATTATTTGGCACTTGTAAGGCCACTGTACTCCACACCTCCCAGTAAAACAGAGACATTGACAAATGAGTCCAACAGGGAACCACCATGACAGGGGACTGAAGCATGTGAGTGTGAGGAGAGGCTGAGAAAACTAAGTCTGTTAACCTTGAAAAGAAATGGTTAAGAAGAGATCTAACTGTATCTTCTCCTACCTGATAGACAGACCTTTCTCAGAGGTGCACAAGAGGCAAGAGATAGAGACTACAGCGTGAGAAATTCCAGCTAGACATGGGGGCAGAATTACTTATGGCTCCATACACCTTACCCCTGGAGGCTATTAACCTGCAGGAATACACACGATATTTTAATATAATTAAAATTCATAAACTGTGAAACATTAGGCTCTAGAACTCTAAAAATCACCATAAGTTTCTTAAGCCATCCCTCAAAACAGGCTGATTTGAGAAAACTCCCTCAGGAGCTCCAAAACAATTTTAGTAACTAAAACTGCATTTTTTTTCTGAATTCCCTGTGATAAAATACTCACAAAGAACTCAACATTCCTGCCATTCATCAATAGTACTTGGGTGGAGGTGAAACCACTTTCACCCCAAGTATTCTATATGAGCTATGGCCTAGAAATCTGAAAATATTCAAAAGAAAATATCTTACACCAATGGCTATAAACTACAAACATAATCCAGGTCTGTAACATGAAACAAAAGTTATAATCATGGAAAAACCCTCAGTACCTATATAAATTACAACATCCACATTTTATTCTGACAATTAAGACTGTTCATTAAAAAGCAAGAGAAAAAAACCCACTTAGCCACAATGAAATCATTGAAGTTTAATTTAGACACTGCACAGATAAGGAACTGCTCTTCAGATGTACATGGACTTTCAAAATTAAATTTATTCTGGCAAAAAAATGTAATACCTCTACAAGTCAATACCCCTCTTGGGCTTTTTTTGGAGCAAAGCAAAAATAAAATATGTTGCCAGTAAAAATCTAGCTGTCCTATTTTGGTTTTGAACAGACTTCATAGCATCACAGATGCAAAGCAAATGTACAGCATGTGTGAAAGAGACAAAAACAGAAAGGGGGACAGAAAGGTATAATATGGAACAGGAGAGAGATGTAGCCCAAGTGGGGCATTACAGTAGAAATGAACTTCAGCTTTGAAAGAATCAAGAATAACAGAATGATGAAAAAATAACAGAAAATTATGAAGGAATGTAGTGAAAAGATACAAATACAGATAAGTTCACACAGTTTGATTTTATTAATCTGTAAGAGTAATTTAGTGCCATCATATGCTTTCTGCCTTGACAAGTTCCTCCCCACCCCAACCTAAGCCCACAGCTTTGCACGGCTTGTTCATTACCAAGGCCAATGGTAATGCTCATTTCTGCTCATATTTCAGAAGAGTATCCAAAACTGGAAAACAAAGAGGTGAATAAAGCTGTTTTTTATAAATTTCATGCAGACAGTAATCAGGATTTTTACTATCTCAAAAATATTTCTTGAAATCTCAACAGGTGAAGCAGCTCTTGAAATGGAGCATCATATCAGTATATAAAATGAAACAGGATGAAAAGAATGTACTCTCATATTTATCAGAGATAATTGCATTGAAAATATATTGCAACTGCACCATAAACCCATCTGAAAGAATTATGCCCTTCCAAATACAGTGGATGAAGTAAACCATCTCTTTCCATAACTAGGAAACTAAGATAAGGACTCACCTAAATGAAGGTATGTGACTTTAGCTGTCTTTTGTTTGCCTAAGTGAGCATCGCAACGAAAGCCATGAAAGCCAGAAAAATACTTATGAGCAGAGAGATGCAAAATATAAGCTAAATTTACATGTTGGCCTGAAAACACCAGTCTTTTTGTCAGCTTTTAGATATTATTAATACTTTATCATTCAATAGCTAAGTAGAATTCCTCAATATAGAGCATTATGTAAAAGCGTGATGATTCAGTTTCCATCAGTACCATCCCATGTTGCAATAGGCCATGTAAAGATAAAAGAAAATGAAGGAAAATGATGATGTGTCTCAAGAATCTTAGTCAAAAATAACTTATTTCAAACATCCCACCAGTTGCGGAGAAGACAAAGATGGCTGACTCTTCACTGAATCACTGCCTCCGAAGGAGGGCAGGGAAGATTTTGTTTCATTTGTGAGTTTTAATTAATGATGTCAATGGTTATTGACCTAATTTTTGAATACTTTCCACCTGGATAAAGGTATACATGGATTTATGGGTCTATTAGTCTACAATTACCATCCTGAACTAGTTAGTTTCCATTTAATTTTTTCTTTTTGGTGAGATATATCCTACATTTTTTGAGTTCATATAATTATTTTTGCACTAATATGTGCATCCAAAAATGTAGATAGCCCATGAGAGAACGCAGGTAGTTTCTAATGTATACTTGCAAATTCCAGGAAATACCTTGGAATAAGTAGTGCTACAGTGCTACAGTATCAAAGTAATAAAAAAACCCCAACATGCTATCTTGGCCCCTACATAAGGGGGAGTACTACTTTTTTTTCTTTACTACATATATATAAGCTGCAAATATTTCTTTCACATTCCTCTCTCCTTATGGGTCTCTCCTGCCTCTTTTCAACACCCACCATTCACCCTTTCATACTTACACCTTCAGGAAAACAGCTCTGCAAAAGCAGAGCTGCATTTTCTTTAGTAACAGCTATGTTAACTACCTCAGTACTCTAGAATATATGTAATTTTTGTCTTCAATAAATGCATATTCAATTCCTCTCACCCCTCACTTGCCATATCATCAATAACTTCCTGCAACTGGCTGCAGATTTACCTGTTTTTATCATCTTAGGGTCAACGGATGTTGCATAGGTTATAAATCACACAGCTTTTATGTACCTCAGATACTTTGTAGGAGAACAAAGTGAACTTTGTGTTATACAGGGTGTTTCCGTAGACAACTTGAACATAACTGCAAAATTTTAAAACCTCTTGAAATATATCATATCTCCAAGCCTTTTTTAAATTTCGAGATCAGCTTATGGCAGAAATATGCCCAGTCTGCCAGAATTCTTGCTAATTCTTCTAGTAATAATAAAACTTAGCAACAGTATTAAAAAAATAAGCAAGAAAAGAATTGTTTGAAAGCCAAACTGAAACCTAACAGTGTTCATATTCCAAACACTTGCATTTGAAGTTAGCCTGCACAGATGCCTGTCTTTTGACCTTTCAACTGGAATAATATTTAACCACAACACAGACTGACAGCAGTTGCCTCTGATGATTCTTTAATACCTTCTATTTTGTACAATTTGGATAGTGAAATAATAATTAAAAAAAAGTTTTAAAACCTTTCTTGTCCCCTCTACAACACTGATTGCAATTTGATAAAAAAGTTATCTAGATTGATAAACTATTACTCTCACCCTTAGCACTTACTGTAATGTTCAGCCGTACCTGCAGTAACAAGAACAACAGGAAGCTGAAGGAAATGTCATATCCCTCCCAACCTAGCCCACACAAGCTGCTCCCTAGTGTTCACCACAGCCTCCAAGCCTGACACTTCACACACTCAAATCACTGCCCAGCTGTGAACACCAGTGGAAGGGAACTAGAGCAGCCTACCTGCACAGCTGCTCCTCAAACATGGAACAAAAGGGAATTACCCACAGCACACTCCAGGACTGCCTGGTATGGAGGTATGTGGCACATACCTTTTCTGCTACCTGTAAAAGTTCTTTGGCAACCTGGAAGAATAGTATGTTCTATCACTATTAGTCTGAGATCTTTCACTGACCATGATTTTCTACAAAAAACTCACAGTGTTAAAATTAGGAAGCACATGCATGTATGAAGGTTGAAAATTACCATGGATTAAGATTTCACAAAAATGTACTTGTCTTCTCAAAATGACTAAATATCAGTGTAAACAGAAAGAGAAGCCATTGTTTTTATTCTATTATTTCAAAATGGATAAAACTTAAAAGCTAAGTCTTCTCTAATACAGTACTGATGACACATTTGAGTTCCACTATCATTAATGTCACAGAGACATAAAATTAAAATCAGTATCTATTGTAGCTGAGTTCAAAGTAATGAGCTAAATGCTAAAAATATAAGTCCCTTTTTTTAAAAGTTTGCATATGCAAGGAAGCAAACAAAAAGTTCAGGCAAGTCATTAAAGGCACAAATTGTTAACAGATGGGGGAAAACATTTAATTTAGCAAGTAACTGTTATTAAATAAATAATGCAGATATTTTCTTTGTAGAATTTCAAAATTATCTATGAGCCAATTATTATTACCTACATCTGTCAACCAATTGTATCTAATAACTAACACAAAAGAGTTGAATGGACAAAAAATGTGCTGCTTGAAGAATAAAATATGTTTAGCAATTTAATACTTAAAAATAATTGAGAAAACATACAAATGCATTGTGTACTCTTATGATTCTATCATAATTTTTATTACGGTTCTAATTCTAAAATAATATTTAGTCTGATAGCAGATTTTTCTCAAGCCTTACAAAACATAATTTGTGACATTTACTACTGATAATTATGAATAATTTCAAGATCAGGAAAGAAACAGAATCTTCTCTAAAAGAAACATTAATATTGTTTAAATTAAACACCTTCTCCTTCAGGAGAAAAACAGGGCAAAACCAATTTTTCAATAGCATATACTGAACTTTCTAATAGGAACCCAATCCTGGAGAAATTATTACACTGCATCACAATTAAGATTCACATTTTTCCAACATCCAGAAAGTGCGTTTTGCCAACCAAAAATAATAATAAAAAATTCTACACTTGAAAATAACTTCAGCAGAAAATTAAATGAAGATTATCAAGGGTCTTCAAAATTAATGATATTGATATACTCAAAACTGTTTATCACCAAAACACTGAAAATCAAGAAGCAGCAGCAGCAAAGAGTCTTGACTGGAAACATCGCAACACTGCAATTCTAATATCTAAAACTTATTATTGTCAAATACATATCTCTGGGATATCTCAGCAAAGCAGTATATAATATCTATCAACAGATCCTAACTGGTAAGCTGCTAGATGAGCTGTGGTCTTGGCTATTAGCTTCCACGACTTGATTTTGCCCTCAGGTTAGCCAAGCTCCAAGCTCCTTCCAACACACGGTGCTGAGCCCAATGCATGGACAATGTGCAAAGCAGAAGCTCCACAGAGCAGCAGTTCACACTTCAGCAATATTATGAGCAACAAGTATTGTGATTACTGTTTTGTTCAATAATCCTCACTTTCTTTTTCTTTTCCATTAACTATAAAATAACTCCTGGAACTCATAGAAACATTTAGCAATCAGTGCTTCCCATGGCAACTGAAACGTGCTACATGGGGCAGCAACTTTGGGCTGTAAACCTTCCACCTGACAGTTTCATTCAGCACCTTTTTGGGCTTGTAATGGGAGAAGGTTCACTGTGTTCCTTTGCTCCTCCAGCAGCATTCATGATTCCATGTAACTCCATCGTAATTGCCCCTCAGCCATGTTAAACTCATTTATAAGGGGTGGCCACTGACAGTTGACTGATATCTCTACCCTCACCCTATCACAGGAGCGTTTGCCATGTATTCCTTCATTGGATAATCCTGGGGTTAGCAAGTAATGGATTTACCTAACACTACATAACTATGTCTCTGGTACAGGAATCCCAACAGAGAGTTACTGATGGACAGCAGTGCCAGCACAGTGCTGAGTTTGAGCCTGACCCCTCTGGGTACATAATGACCCTAACCACCACACAACGAAAGAAGTCCTAAGTTCCACCAACTGAGAAAAACAACAAGTCTGTGACCATTCTATCAAGTAAAACTTTTGATTCACTTAATTGATTTTATGACCTTCTTTGCTATTTTATTTGCAAACTAAATAACTGAAAAAAGCCTTCTTTGTTAGGAAAAAATACACAAGGAAAGCATCACAAGATGAACATTTGTAGAAATTCATGAAGTCTTGGGTACCTTGGGAACAGCTGAAAATTACTTTCTCTGTGTTGGACCCTCAAAAAAAAAAAAAAAAANTAAAAGAAAAATCAGAAACAGCCAGTCAGGGAAAAGTTGGAAGTCCTAAATTCATAAGTACTTCATACACAGAGACATGTAAGGTGCCTTGCTTTTGTGGCTAGAAATGGCCAGAAAGCAAAGAGCAGTAAGAGTTGCTCCAGGATATTGGCTCCTCAGAAACAACTTTCACTAAAGCAGCCAGGGACACCAGTAAACACACAGTCTCAGTATGAAGTTAGGCTTGACTGCAGTGCCCTTTAGAAGAGCAAGCAGCTTGGTTTTGGATGCTTGTGTACTTATTGGATTGCTGAAATGGTGAGCAAGTGGCAAACAGAAAGTATCAGGTCTAACTCTTCCAAAAGCAAGAGATGGCAGCACACTGGGGGTCAACACTAGTCAGTCATTCTCAGTACAAAAAGCTTTTTTCAAGGCTTGAAAGCCTGAAATACTGACAAATTCAAGCTACTGAGCATCTTAAATGAAGATGGCTGTCTTGGTACTTGCATCACAGAAGACCTGCAACATGGCAGAATGGACAGAGCTCGGTGACAGCCACTGCAAATTGCTGCTGACAGCGGAACTCCTCCACCTCCCTATTACATCACTTCTTTATAGCTCTTTCTGTTTTCTGATCCAATTAAAGTCATTGCAAGTAATTAAAAAGGCAGGATTAACTTATTGCATTTCAGGAGACATTGCACAGATCATATTTGTAAATAAAATGGCTTTTTAGGATTGTTTGAAGTAGAGGATCCCTGCAGAGGCTCGTGTTAGCAGTGACCTTTGAGAGGCAGAGTCATCCATCAGATCAGCAGCCCTGGGTCCTCCTGTGACAGCCAGCACAGCCACCAGCAGGCTGCTGGGACAGCTTCCATGGACCTTAGCTCCCTCACTCTCCAAAAGCAAGCACTGAAGAGGGAATAAAGCTCTAGGACTACAAGAGTACAAGTACTCCATATTTAACAGAACATCCATTTCATTTACAGAAATGATCTAACAATGGAAACGTAGTCTCTGCAAGCCACTGACTTTAAAAATCCACGTATTTATGCTATAAATGAGAATTCAAAATTAAATTCATTTTATAAGACATTTCAGTAACTGCTTGTAAAGAAGCTGTTGCTTCCTCGTTAAAGAAAAAATATATTTTGATTATGTCATATTATGTTATGAAATAATTTCAGAAGGAAAAGCAAGTAAGCCCTATTTGTTACAAATTGGATGAAAACTGAACTTCAAGATGTCAAACCTTCTCAGAAAGCAACAATTCCAAGTTTCATCTTCTAACTCTCCTGAAGATTCATTTTCAACCACAAAGTTAATTATGTTTGATCTGAATTCAGCGAGCAGCATCAGGGATCAAGGCAAATTGCTGGAGTACGGGAAATCAGACAGGTCTTCAAAGTTATTCTAGGTAAGACAAAGCACTCCTTAGGAGCATAAGGCTTCAATAATAAAATTTTGTATTTGATAACAGGAAATAGGAAAATAATTTCATTGGCTCATTTAGAGAATACCAGTTTTCCATCATCTCATTCATATACAAGTAGTGGCTTGAAGAAAGGAAAATAAAAGAGGGGTTGATGGGTGAGTATTTAAAAATAATCACTCAAAGTTCATATGCTACAAGAAATGATGGAAAAATTCTGTATAAAGTCTGTTGCAAGGGTAAAAATAAGTAGAACACAAATCTAGTTTTAGAAATAGAATGAGGCGAAAAAAATGAAATTGAGTATCAAAGGCCCTGCAGCAACTAAGAGGAGGGATGTCTGTGTGGGCTGACAGAGGGAATCATTTAAAGTTAATAAAATACACAAACCACCAAAAGTACATTTCTAAGAAGGGAAAAAACAGGGGAAAAAAAAAAAAACAACTCCTTCTTGATAAAACAGAACATTTCAGAATACTCTCCATGCTTCATGTCTGTGAGGAGTCTAAGCACTGTTTGCATGGATGTTCTTCATTCTACCTTCACTCTCCAAGTAACCACTCATGCTGCTGTGAGCCTCCGTCTCCCTCACCCTTTGCCCCAAGTAAAACTGGAATATATTGTGCAGAGTCAGGAAAGAGGAAACAGAACATGCAGAAGGGGAGAGAGGGATCTAACCCCTCTTTCCTTCCTAGGAAACAACGAAGGGAATAATCAAGAACAATAGAGTTAAGAGCTAAAAACTGAGTCAGTCCTTAAGAAGCCATGGCATAGCTCTGTTTCCAAATAACATTGGTATGCATGCTTTACTGTGTTTCTCTGAACTTATTTCTGAACTTCTACAGAACTCTTGCTCTGCATTCCCTACATTTTCAGAGTTCTGAAAACTAAATGGGATCTATAAAGTTCAGGTTCTCAAACATTATCATGATATTAACATCTAAAAATGTGGAAATACATAAAAGTGGGACGAGATTGTTCAATCCTACATTGCCACAAGCTAGCAATACAGTCATGGAGGCACAGTACTGACTTTCCCTTTCCAGAGAACGTGTAGCAACTGAGACAGATCTTGAAAGGTACTTTTTTGAAAAAACAGGGCCATGGTGTGAGGAGTCTGGGCCTGGTAACAAAGGATGCTATAGTATCCCCACTTTTAAGTGACATGCTTTATGGAGAAAATTAAGGAGCTGTTTTTCAGCTACACTTCCCTCACTGCCTGCTCCTGAAAGTGATTGCTGCTGGCTCCCCTCCAGCAAGGGCTTGAGAGGAATCAAACGATTCACTGGTGAGAACTGCACAGAGAGCCTGCAGGCAGAGGTAAGACTGAGAGCATCTTAATGGGGAAAAAACTGCAGATCAGAGATTTCTCTCATGTAAGGGAAAACATACTGGAGACACTGAAGGGACTTGAGAATTACTGGACATTGGAGGATTAAATTAAAGGATTCTCCTATCCCCTGTCACAAAGTGAGGACAGGAAAAAAAAAGAACCCCAAATCTGCATATACCTTTTACCAGAAATCTACCAAACTGCAGATCCAGAAAACTTCCAAACATCTCTTGTCAGAAGGATTTTGCTTTGCAAATGTGTTTGGAAATTGATAACTACCTGACTCATCTCCACCACAGAAGAGCTATTTAATGGTGTATTACTTGTCACCTGTTATCAACAGTGTCCTTTGAACCTGGTTTGAGACTACAGAGCACAACATAAATCTGCCACAGCTTTTTGGCACTTCTTGCCAAGTACTTGCTCATACTCTGCAAAATTATGCAGACTATTAACCTTACATAAATTTTAAAAGTCTGGGTCTTCCCAAAGAACATGCAAAGGGCGGACTCATAAAAGAACTTCAGAGCAGTGACCAGGACCAAAACAAGAAAGACAAGGAAAACAAGGAAGAACTATTAAAACCTCTACCTGAATTCAGGTACACCAATGCTGTGCAATTCCTGTACAAGAAAATGGACTGAAAAAAAAGCCCATGAAAAACAAAGGGTCCTGCAACACCTTAATAACTCTACAAAAGCTCTCCTGGCAGGAGAGACATAAACCTTAAGTCTCTCTGCTTCATCATCATAGCTCAGCATTTACAACAAAGGGAAAGCACAGATCTTTGTTGATGCAGAAATAAATTTACCAGCTAATCCTAAATATTTCAGTATGAAACAGCACATCAACCCTAACAAACTTTTTCTTTATCTACAGCACAAGGTTCCTAGAAGATTCAAAAGTAGTTATTGTAAAATTTATTCTAAGTCAAATATTAATGTAAATATTTCTAAGAACTCAGCTTCTAGTTCCAATTTAATTATTTTATAGACTTACTTAATATGTTATTGCCTAATGTGCTTAAAATGTTTTGACTAGTTCAGTCAATGTTGAACAAAGAAAAAAGAATGCAAATGACTTAAGAAAACTGTTCTTCATCTGGAAACAGTTTTCCAACACACAGTGATAGGTTTTCTGCCCATCTGTTAAACCAGGCCCATCAAATTGTTTTGAGGACAAAAAAGGGGGATAGAAAAAAAAAAAGATAAGACTCACAGTATTCATCATGACTCACCCAGTATTTTTCACTAGCTTTGCTTACTAAAGTGTAACAATGTTGATTCTATATCTTATTCTTAATACATTTTAATTAAGTCCAGCTCTAGATTGCAAACTTTTCTTAGTGCACCATCCTGGGATGAAGTGAAAGTTCTACAGCATTTTTACGCCAAAAAAAAGCCTAAGTGTAGCAAAGCTGGTACAATGTATCCCATTTCACTCCAGAACTAACAAAGCCTGACTTGGCAAAAATGGATTTATTTACACCATTACGTGTCTGCTGAAAGGAGTATCTGGAAGAGCCACGGCGGCAAAACTTCTGTAGCGCAGCCCAGAGCGAAGCTACTCAGGCACCTCAGCACCGAGGGAGCACCAGGCCAGGCATGGCAGCGCGAGGCTCTCCAAGACGCACTTCCTTGGATTTCCAGCTGGCGCCCGGAGCACGCGCTGCCAGGCACACAGCGAGCTGAGAATTGAGAATGATGCTGTCACACAGCAGTGCATGGGCTGCTGCTCAGCAAAAGTCTATTAAAAGCAAGCTGATCTTCAGCACAGCTCACACTGCGATCAAACTGCTCTGCTGTGAATTAGTATTTCCCAAGTTCTCAGAGTAAACAAGCAAACAAACAGAAAAAACCCAGCAAAACCCCCAAATAACCTATTGAACAATACCTGACATTTTGAAATAGAGATACTGAGTATGTGCAACTCTCTCAAGAAGGCCAAATCGTTTAACATGGGACACCTGGCTATAAACAGTTGCCTGGCTCTGTAGATGAGCTATTCTTCTCTTAATGGCAGTAACAGTACAGATATCCAGTAAATGGACCCAGTATGTCAAAACCAATGTCGCAAGTGAAAATAGTTCAAACCCAATTGAAACTACTCCATTAAATGACTGCATAGGTCTCATAAAATGAAAGTACATTAAATAAGCAGAAAAGATCAATAAGACCAAGAAACAACTGCATATTGATCAAGAAACAAAACTTCAGATAATTGTCTGATACTTCACCCCAATTCACTGCTTCTGCTCACACAGGAGGGCTCCTCTCTATGAATCCCTTACACCTTGTCCCAGCAACTATACCAACTGCTACTCACTTTTATTCTTCTCCCATCCTGTAGGTTTTAAAAATAGCACTAATACTTATATTAAATGTACTATATTTCTACTGGTTTATGACATTAAGCCCTGATTTTAAATTCAAAAAGTAACAATAGGTGCTTGGTGGATGGATGAAGGATAGAATTTTAAGTCAGCTTCTGACAGAAAGGGGATATTTTGTGCTGCTGAAACAGCTAATGAAGTATAAAAGTTTAAAAAATATAGAATAAGAAAATCACAATAAAAAATTAGAGGTGTTTGGGAAAATATTTTACCAAAATTTCTTCAACATATTATAACAGAAGACTTCCAGCCCAAATATGAATATGGTTGGCAGGCTTAAGGACTCTGCAGATCTTGAGATGGAATAAACTCTACAAAGAGAGAAAACAAAAATTAAACCATTCCCATTTTACATGGGAAAGCTGCTCTGACACTGACTCTTATCATTCCACTTGCTCAGCGTTTGTCTTTTGCATTTTACCTTTTGCTTGGTTTTTTAAATTAAAATGTATTAAAAGGCCTACAGAATTCAATAGTGTTAACACATTGAATGCTTTATCAGACTTGTAACCTTATTTAAAAAATCATCTGAATTTATCACCTTTTATTAAACTCTCTCCATTAGTAGTTACAGAAAATGAGTATAAAGGATAACAAAAAGAATGTGTAAACTTTGCTAGCAAAATGGCTGTGGTCAATTCTTGTCTAAGAGTCCATGCAAAATTAATTACTTTAATTTTCTCATCCACATTTAGAAAAACGTATTTAAAACCCTCACAGATACCATGGCAATCTCAATCCACAGCATGCAGATCACACCAATAGCTATGTGCAATTTAAAGGAATGCTATTACTAAAGAGATAAAGCAAAAATTAATTGGCAAAACTTGTTTCCATGAGTACTGCTTAGATTTCTGATTGTCCTTTTTACTTATGTCCCATACTCAAAATTATTCTGTCATAAGCAAATATTCAATTGGTCCAGGTTCTGAGTCATTCCATTTACTCATTCTGCTCTGCCATGATGTCAGCTTTCTCCTACCCCTCATCTGCTGAGTCTTCAGGGACCTCCACAGAAAGATAATAATTCAAACATCTATTTGTATACAGTATGACCATACTACAGATTTTAAGAAAGGGAAGATACTGATCTGGTACCAGACCCCAGGTCTCTTGTGCTTCAGTTCCACATCAGTTTATGCTATCAGTTTTCATTCCAGCTGCCATTGCTCCCTCCCTCCCACATCTCCCAGCCATGTCATCTCCTCCCCACCTCTGCACCCACACAAGCATTCTGCTGAAAATGACCCCAGTAGCTTTCAGCCACTGCTCAGCATCAGCTCTGCACTCCTCTGGATACATCTATGCAAGGAACAAGCACCTGTGCACAGCAGAGATGCAAGGAGAAAAGAATCACAGGAGAGCAATTTATATCAGTCAACCAGAGATGGAAGTCAGTCTTTAATCCACCATGTGTAGGAAGCTTCACGTTAAAGCAATAAAAAACAGAACTCTGTAAATTCTGTATCTGAATCTGTAAAGTTTTGGGTTGCATGGACATCAAGTTTTCACCATCTTACTCAGCAATTAGTATCTATTCTGATTTCCATTTACTCAATAACTCATTAGCACTAATTAGCACACGCCTTCAACATATAAAGAAGTTAATGCACAAATTAGTTGTGGCAAAACCACTCAAAAATTTCAAAGCAGAAATATAAATTCTTTAGAGAACAGAGTTCAGCAGAGCAACAAACTTGGAAAGAAAAAGTGTCAGATTATCTGGTATTGAGACAAGTACCTTCAGTAAGGATAAACTATTTGTGGGAATAGTTTTCATATGGCAATTAGACAAGTTGAGATTATTCAGATAATACTTGTTACCAGCTTTTTTCAAATGTTCAATCACTGCCCTTCCCGAAAGAACTTGGGTGGATCCTATATATATTCATAGTAGTTCACTTACTTAATTCAGCTATTTGCTCATGTTTTAGAGGAAGAGGGATTGATTACTTGGCAAAGGAGAGGGATAATGATGGTGTCTTACAAGCCAGTGAAGAGCAGTGGTCACTAACCCCTGGAGCATTCCCAGTCTGTGGAGCAGTGATGAGCGCTCACGCTCAGGTGAGCCAAGTTCTCACCCAGCCTATGCCCAGCCCTACACTCAGCACTGAGGCTTTACCTGCCCCTGTAGCTGTGCAGGTTATTAAATGATCCAAGTGTGCAGACCTCATCAGGATTAGGCCTCCTGTGCTCCTAACTGCTCCTAAGAAACTATCCAGTATTGATTCCAAGTATTGATCCAGTACATTTTAGCATGCTAGTTGCGGAGTAGAAAGAAAACCTAGCACTATCCCCTTCCCTGGGGAGCTTTTTTTTTACATATATAGCTTTAGTTTCTCCAAGCAGATAAAAGCCCTCACAAATCAGTAAGGGCTACATTTGGTAAATGTAAACATTACAGATAAGTATTCTGGTGAAATAATCTTCTTAAATTCTATAAAAATATATTACTCAACCAAAGAGGATTCCCTTCTCCACTCCAATTACACATAACTAACACAGGTGACTTTTTTTTTTTACTCTAGTATTTTATTATGAGGGTGGAAGGGGACAGGGCAAAAGACTTCTATGGAAAACAGGTCAGGAGTACCACTACTGGCCATGAACAGCACTAGTCTCAAGCAATGGCAAGAGAGCACGACAAACATTGGAACATGGCAGAAAGGATGACAAGAATATCAGGTAAATAGCAACCACCACCAGGAAACTGAATATAAAACTTAAAAAATTACGGTAGACACCCATTATAGAATAATTTTAATGAACTTGCAAAGACAGTATTTCAGACTAATTTAACCAAGGAAAACTAAATGAAATCTCCCTGAAATAAAATAGGCTATACAGATGGAAGTCTAGTACTGTGGGTTTTACCTTTGGGAGTTGCAGCCTGCACAAGATTCTATTCTTTCATTACAAATCTGTTGTGTGGGGGGCGGAGGAGGAGTAACTGTGTTACAGGGATAAAAAGAATAGCACAATTGTTGTAAGAACATCTAGTTTTCTCTACGTATTTCTATCCATCACAATCCATCCTGAACTTCACATCTATTTTTTCTCATTATCTTACCCTATACTATGTCAGTAAAGGATATTTTAATGCCGGGGGGGAAGCACTCCATAAATAAAAGTCCCTGAACAGGACATCACAAATTCATTAGTGAAGATCATTAAACAGTGTTCGTTTTAATCGAACAGAGAAAACAAAGAGAGTTGATCAAGCTCCATCAGGAGAGTGAGGAGGACTGGCAGGAATAGCAGCTGTGCTCGAGCTCAGATTGGATTCGTGTTGGCAGAACTGTGAAATAAAGCCCGCAACACACTGTGCTTTTATGAATCCAGCTTTCCCAATAAAAGGCATCCAAGGAATTTAATGCTTATGTTTTGCCTTTCATAGGCTGTTTTACTTAGGATGGTTTCTATACAACTAAATTTATAAAAGTCCAAGATGCAATTATTTAGACATGCTGCTCCTTCTAACGGTGCCCTCTAACACATACACTAACACAGCCTCATTCATCTGAGTATCTCCAAGTGCTTCATAAATGCCAATTGAACAGATGCCATGAATCTGAAAAACATTACTGCTGGAAAATTTTCTGCTATCTGACTTGGTTAGAATAGGATGTTTTATTATACAGTAGAAAAGGTCGATGCAAGGAGAAGAGTCTAGTTTAAGCTACACATTTAACAGCATTTTCCCTCTATCAATTTTAATAATACACTTTTCATAGTCAGCTATGCAAAAGTCAAGTTCCTCCCTTACCAAGAGAAAAAACCTGCTAAAAATTAAATAAAAAGACCAAAGAGTTTCTTAAGAAAAAATTTAAAACAAAAAATTATGTGAAACATATACAAAAACCTAAACTTGAAACAAATACAAAGGTATATGAAAGACACATAAATAAAAAAGAAATCCTTATTTTCAAAGAAATGTGAAAATATACATTTAGGATTACATTTAATAGAAATTTATGCACATTTTGTACCCTGGCCAAATGAAAAAAATTAAGTAATTTTATTTCATTGAACCTAATTTCTGGGCATAGAGTACAAAAAAGGAGGAAAAACCTAAAGAAAGAAAGGATAGAGAAATGTGTAGGAAGATCTCAAAGTACATAAATATAGTGTTGTTCTTTGTGTTCCCATGTAGAAAGTACAAAAGTAGGTCACCTATTATATATTACAACAGAGCAATATAAACCAACTTCTTCTGACTACTTTGGTAGGGGGAATGTTTTTGAGTATAACATTACATAATACATTGGTGCAGCTATCTCAACCTGCTTTAAATAAGTAACACTTCAGAATCTGTGAAATTGATGAACCACAACTTTCACAGCTCAGACCTTCAAACCTGAAACCAGGGCAAGAAACAGAACCTCAAGTCCATAAACTTCAAGATTTCAATGACTTCCTATTTTCTGAGCAAGAATTCAGAGAACTTCTCTCTAAGAATGGGATCACTCACTGCACTTGTGCCTTTTCAAGTGGGATCACTTATGTGGGTAAACCGAGCAGCATAACTATTTTCCTTCTGCAGGTATGTATACCAGTCCTTTTTCTTCATTTACCCTCTTTCTGAACCAACCCCATAACCCTGATTTCTCTGCTACTATAGAACGGTAAACTATGATTTTATAAATCAAGCTTCAGATCAAAAGGAAGAAGAAAGTGTCATTCACTGCAATTCAGAGGCAGGTGAAAGGGCTGCAGTGTAATGTTCCAAGACAGAATTGCCTTTTCTTTGTGCTTTTCTTAGTTCTGTCTAAGGAAGCTGCCAATTTATTTAATCCATGAATGAAGGTAAAACGGATTTGTCCAGGATGACACACAGTTATAAAGTAGAAACTGTAAGACATCTTTGCCTGTTGAACTCCCTTCAAGACTAAAAATAAACTTCTCCAGACTTAAAAATGCTCTAATTGATTCAAAATCCAGCCTGTTTTTTTCAGTCAGAGATTCAGATCACTCTTCTCAGAACTCAATGCATAACTATTCTAATAGCAAGTGTGGCGTAACAGTATGATAGAAACTTTAAATAAACATACAGAAAACCCTAAATCCATGAATCTGTTTTATTCACATGTTTAGCAATCACCAATAAGAAAATACTTACTTCTAATATTTAGTATTTTACTAGAAAGCCAGCATGGTGCTTTACATTTCACCAGAGGTAGATGTGTGTGCCTTGGTAATACAGATAGGAGCAGTATTTATTACATTAACAATGGCAGAATTATAATTTTGTCTCTTATATTACCACGATTAACTACAAAAGGTTTTTTATAATAAGCATCAGCTTAAGGCAGACATCAGTGAATTCATTCTAGTAATTATGGGAACTAGTGCATTAATTTTTTTAATGTATCTAAAACCACATCTAGATTACAAAGAGAAAGGCAAGTGTTACTTCAACACCATTTCTTCAATCATGCTTACTTTAATGTAAGTGCAAGCAAGTAAATCCTAAAAAGAGCCTAAGAAGATATAATTTTTCAGATCATTTAAAAACCATGCACAACTACACACAATGGTTTACACTCAGGGGTTTCTGTCTTCAACTATGAGTAAAGTATCAATCTGAAGGCACTGATGAAGGACCACTCTATGTTTCAAACAATATTTAATAAATAATGAAAGAAATTTTATGTGTTTCATGCACTGGTAATTTTTTCAATCCATTGTAATTGTAAAACATCTTTTGAGCGGTGGCAGTTTCTCGTTGCTGCCATTTTCTGCACAAAGGTGATGAGGCACCATGGAGACTTGTGTATTTTATTATTATTAAGGGAGAATTTAGTATATTCTGTTTAAAATCTTGACTTGAAATTGCAGTATTTGAGGCTATCCAGATTACATTTTTCACAGTAATTTTTCCCCCAGTCTTTAAAGCTATCAATATTTACACAGCCAATGGTGCTCAGCTTTAAACAGTTAAGGAAAGGAAAACACCATATTCAGATGCAATTGCTACAGCACTTTCTCATGATATTTAAAAAAGCATTTGATGCATGAAGCTTGGAAGCTAAATCAGTTTGCCTACTGCTTTTCAATCATCATGCGAGGTTGCAGTTTGTAAAACTGCTCACAAACCATAGAGACTGTATTTTTTAAATAACTTTTAGAAGGTATAACAGCATTTTTGGCTACCATTTTAAGCATTTTTATAAAGAGAAGAAGTTGAATACAAAGTAACTTGTCTGAGAAACAAATTTGGACTTAAACCCAGCTACCACTAAAGTCCTATGAACAGCGTTATCGCTGTTACCAAGAAATATTCTTTGTCTTCTACCTAATACCACACTCTAGGACTTCATCCAATGTTTCACCCATTCCCAGCTGATGAATTATTTTTGCACCAGTTTTGTTTTCCCTTTGACTTACTTCTACCCATGAGTAGAAATGGAGAATTAGGAAATCTACCAAACCAGAAGTAAAGGAAAGAACTTTCTCAAACCTTCAACTGTAAATCTATAACTTCTTTAAACTTTAGGAATTTGTTTGGTTACACAAAGGAAAATCCCAAATCATGAAGAAATTCTTCACTGAAAAAGTGATCATGCATTAGAATAGGCTGCCCAAGGAGGTGGTAAAGTCACAAACCCTGGAAGTGCTCAAGAAACAACTGGACATGGCACTTAGTGCTATGGTTTAGTTGACATGATAGTGTTTGGTCAAAGGTTGAATTTCATGATCTTGGAGGTCTTTCCCAACCTAAATGATTCTATGATTCTATTAAAAATATAAAAGAAGACAGGAATGCTATTATTTCATTTGTACAAAAATCTAAATTTTATCAGAGATTGAGATTTTAAGTCGATCTGTGTCCATCTTTTCTCCTTCCCAATGTCCATGCAGATAATAATACTACTTCTGATACTTTTAAGCAGAATAAATGGTGAAAGAAAATCTTTTGTTACATAGAAGAGAGGGGAAAAATTATCTTCATTGTCAAAATTAATAAAACCAGGGACAAAATGTCCATTCAAACTAAAAATGTCCATTCAAACTATAGATTGAACTGATTTTTGCATTGCCATTGCAGCATGCCCGTGCTTGAGAGAAAAAGGTTATTTTGGAAAGCCTCTGGGTTAAGGGTACATTTCCTCAAATTCACCATTCTTTCTTGGTACCTTTTTGGAAGCAGGATTCCACTTTGATGAATGCACTATGCATTGGAGAATCTCCATTTGAAGAACTCAACAATTACATTGTTTCTGTTGCCAGCAAGAGTGCAATTTGTAGAACTTCAATGAATCAAGTCATTTTTATAACCATTTCACACTTTTTATATACATGCACACATTCATACAAAATATAACCGGTACATCTATCACAGGAGTTATAGAATAACTACTCTGTACACAGTGTTCAGCTGAACACGTCAGCCTCACGTGGAGCACTGCTTGTCAGTGGCAGTGGTGACAGCAGTTTTAACCAAGTTGAGCAATCACAGATTTCCTCAAAAGCACCAAGAGCTGTCTTGTGCCAGCTAAGTCAGCACCCCAAAATCCCAGGTTTGGCAGAGGACCTGGAACAGTGCTGAGAATGCCTTG
This sequence comes from Hylia prasina, assembly GCA_013397195.1. Lineage (NCBI taxonomy): Eukaryota > Metazoa > Chordata > Aves > Passeriformes > Sylviidae > Hylia > Hylia prasina. Next base: position 718,206 of record VYXD01010892.1, read on the forward strand.
GGTGGTGGACACAGCAGGCATTTTGAATAGCCCTGTATGTATCAGCTAAACTGAACAGCAAAGATTTGGGTACAGTAATTAAAACTATTTGGATATGATTTTCTTCTCCCAGAAGCAGCGTAACAGAATTTCTTCATTTAAAGTTCAAATATCATTCAAACATCAAAACAAATAAATAAATTACTGACTCAGTAGGAATTCAAAAGCCAAAACACAGTCAAAGGAATAATTTTTTCCATTCAGAGGGTAAAACAATAGCTGCTTGGCTGCTTTCTTGAGCCTCTGTCAAAGAATAGGCTGACCCAATCTGTGACCTGCTCACACTGTTCACTGCTTTGATATCTAACAAGCCCTTACTAGATAATAGTAATCAATGGAAACTGGAAGCTATACATTAATCTGTGAATGTGTAATATTTGTCAAAAGGGAAATCAACATCTTGCATTATTTTGCAGGTGCTAAAATTACTTAAAAATAATAAAAGTTCAAGCTATAAAACTCAGCAACATTCACATTTATTTCTAACTGCTACTATTATTCCACCATGTCAGTAACCAATAATGCTATCCTAGAGTAGAATATTGCTGCCAATTCTACAAACAAAAACATAAAAATAGGTTTTCCCAGAATTAAAACTGCATTTCCTTCCATTTGTTTATTCATTCATTCAACAGATGCATTAGCCAAGACTCCGCAAAAAAACAGAATATTAAATTATATCAGCTGGATGTATTTCTAAAAAGAATCTAAAAAATTAAAAAGATTAGTGATTTGGTGAATTCATTTCTTCAGTATCTATGTCTAGCAGCTCTCACCAATCTACAAACATACTTTGAAAATACAGATGCTTTCAGGCAAGCACAGAAAGAGAAAAATAAACCTTGCATCGTATTCACAGATTTAAACAAGATTTAAAATTATAGATTAGCAATTTTATGTGGATTCTCTACAATTCCACAGTTCCCTCTGCAACTGCTGGTTCATGGAATCCCACTTCCATTCTCAATTCCTTGTGTTATGGATCAAATCTATTCAAAGCTATTTTGTGCCCAGCTGATCACAGAATGCCATTCAGCCAACTGCCATACATGGCAATGGCACCCAATAGAATCATATGGTGGTACCACAGTGAAGAAATATTGATATTGCTGAAGAATTTTTTCAAAACACCCAAAACTTAAAGCAAGGTTACCAGTCAAGCTCTTAGGAGTTTCGTACAAAACAACCATGAAATTCAACACTCAACATTCTCTATTTATAGCAAAAGATCATTAAGAAAACGAAGAAAGCCTATATAAATAAACCTGAAGAGTAGCTCATCACCCTTGCAGCAGTTCTCCCAATTTCCCTGTCCTTGCATGTGACTCCTTTAGTTCTCATCAAATATTCATGCAACTAACTCCATGCCTGGCTCATCCTCAACAGGCGTCTTTTCTTCTTCCTTCTGCCACCTCACACACACGTAAGGTGGCACTGGGAAGGATAAGAGAAGGGGAAAAGCACAACACAAGGCACCTAATACATTAATTACAATTTATTTTCAGTATGGTGTAACCCAAAGTACCACACAAAAAAACCCATTATGTCCAGTTTGTTCTACTCTTAATATTGGTTTGGTTAACTGTTGTTAAACTGCATGGTACTGCTTATTATAGGTTTTATTTATGAAGCATCTTTACACTTAATTTAACTTCCTAGTTGATGTTGGAAGCAACAACTTCTCCGTGTCAAATTAGAGGTGAAGTATTCTCCAAACACAGTTTTCCATTTTTGCCTTGTGTTTAATAATCTTCTATGCATGCGGCAAGGCCTGTTTCCTTAGAGATGGGGCGGTGTTTAATTTTGAAAAGATGGATAAAGAAGTAAAGTGTTTCTATAGTGTTTCATCAATACATTTTTTAAAATCTCATTAATTATTTGCATCTTCTGAAGGTTTGTTTTGCTCCCCCACCCCTCTTCCAATGCAGTTGAGGGCTTAAAGCAATCTAGATAGAAGTTAGTGCAAGAAATAATTTATATTTTGACTTCGCCAATACCTTACTTTACTTTAGAAAAAAATAAATGTATGTCTTGAGATATAGGTACATGAACTATTTTTTCCACTCAAACCTCAATTCTCTCCTTATTACTCCAAAGTACTTTCTTGGTTTAACTTTGTCAAGTCTGGCTAGTCATTAAAAATCTGTGCTTAAAGATCTGCAAAGAGAATAAATGTGTTAAATTTCTACAGTCCATGCATTCTTCAAAAAGAAATTGATCTGGTATTACAGAGACTGGACAGATTAATGAAATACAGACAGCCTTTCCAGATCTGCACTAGGTATGTAGGACATAACCAAACTGTTTTTCTACAAAACACAATAATGTGAACAGAAACTATGAAGCAGATACAGAATGCTCAGGCATTGTGGTCATGGACACAGCACAAGAAGCTAAAATCCTTAGTTTAAGTGTTAATCCACACTGTCTCTAACTGTCCATATGAATTCGCTCTAAATTAAGGGTACCGAAGACAAACTAAAACTCTGCCTAGTATCAATCTTTATTGCCCCAAAGTACACTGTAATAGCTGCTTTGCCTACAGGCTTCAAGATTACTGAGAGTGGCTTTTATACTCTCACAAATGCCATCATCACTGCCTGTAACATTTATCAAGGCACGCATTCAACCGACAGTCCAAGATGCATTCGAACACCATTGGAAAATCCCTGTTGAAGTATTCTACCCTAGACCTGTATTGCTTATTGAGATAATGCCAGCTTCAAGATTTCAGAGTAGGAGTATAAAACAGGGTATTAGCAAGAGTCCAATAAACAGGTAGATGCCTAGAATTTTTTGATGGTGGCAAACAAAATAGGTTTCTGAAGAATATATAAAAAATTTGCAGGGAGAAAAAACAACTGCCCCAAGGGGGAACAGAAAGCCCTGAGTTTTCCTTTTACTTCAACAGCAAGGCGACAGAAAAGGTATTACAGCATAAAGCAACTTCAAAGAAAAACATTTCAAGCCTAATGACCAGCAAGTTTAAAATAGTAACCACTTTCAAAGGGCAGGCTCTCCTTTCCTTTCATTCTTTCCTCGCATTAAAACTAATTTGCTTGGTTAGTAAGATAAAATAATGTTCTCCATATCCAGCTGTCTCTCCGGGGGAATAAATTCTCACTGGGCACCATATCTACTGGGGAGAGAATGAGAACTAGAAAAGACCTCTACTTGTGTCAGAACAGCAATTTCTCTTTTAGAAAGACAGCATGGTAACAGGCAGTCAGGATATAATAACTCACATGGTTTTCCTGTTGATGGGTTGTTGCTGTTGCTATTCTCTGTCTTCCACATTTCCTCCAGGAGATCCTAACCCAAGGTATCATTTTGCAGAGCTGCTAGCCTACCTAGTAATGAAAGGTACCAGAAATAATGCACATAACATTTTTCCTTATTCCAACTACACTTCACAGCTCCTATCACTGCAACTCATGCTACCTATACGTTGTAATTGATTATGCAGATCATCAGCAAAGGCTACCGAAGAATTTGACAAGCTTTTTCTCCATAAACCTGTATTTGCTCGTCATCCATCAGTGCAATAAAAACGTCTTGAACAACTGTTTTAAATTCCCCAAGATTTTATTAGTAAAATAAAACTCAGGTTTCAAGCCTAATAACTGCAAAGCCAGCTCCAGGCATCAGCCATATACAATGCAAAACAGTATTCCCTTCCTCAGACATACCACTGACACTATTGCTCTCAGCCTTCTCCCAAAAAACAGCAAATGAAAGCATTTTTCATACAAGCTGTGGTTTGCTTCAGTATTACAGTAAGTGATTTCAAAGACAACAATTATGCAGTGAGGTTAAAAATACTTTAGAAGATGGAAAAAAACTGAAACTATGGTTTAGGCACAAAAATCCTTGATATTTGAAAGCTTCACAGACAAAATTAGTTCTTCATATGCATTCGTATGCATGCATTTTACCATAGTTTAGGTATTTATTTTATATTCTACAACTACAATATATATGTTTTTTAAAAAAACTCAAGAAAATATGAAGGGGCTTATATTCCTCTTTCACTTACGCAGCTAAGAAAGAGATTTTTTTCAATAATCAATTAAAAAAATTAAACTATATTAAGGATACAAATTATGAAAATGAATGAACCCAAACAACAGAGGAAGAACGAAAATAAACTGAATATGATACCAACACAAATCTAAATTTAGATCAACATGCACATCAATCAAATGAGTATTTTTTTAGTAGAGGAAATGTAAAGCCAACACACTGCACTAAATTAGTTCAACTTCCATATTATTATGCATTTATCATTATAGCTTACTACTTTTAAACTTCTCTCACATGTCTTTTTATGGCACTACATAAACAGATTTTTATCAGTTTCCCTGAATGACCTTGTAAAAACAACTGAAGAACCAAGGTGGCAAAGAGGGCACAACCAAGTTTAAAAAATTTTAAAAATCAGACAAGAAAACATACTGCATATAATTTTTCAGATTTTGAGAATTTAATTTGTGGAATATCACCACTGTCAGACTGATGTGGAGAACTTCCTACATTTGAACTGAACACAGAGGCTGACATATTAATTGCTTATATCAGGCATTCACAACAAGGGTGGGAATCTAACTACTGTCCTTAGGTTTTATTTTGTTGTCTGAAGAAGGCAAAGTATGTTCCTGTCACATGCAGAATTACTGTGTGTGGTCACTGAACTTTGATTTGAAGGGTAGTAAGCCTACTGGATCCTTTTCACACTCTTTTTGTAGTGCTTCCAAACTGAATCAGACAAGCAGCTACCTGAGCAAGACTGACACATATGAAGCCACCCAGGTGGTAACCCTTACACTGTTGTGTTAGCCTTAAAAAAAATTAAAGGGACATGACAGGTGATACCTACTCATGCTGCGTTCACTCTTTATTTACAGGGCAGTTATGATCCTAAGATTTGTCTCTTAATTTCAGCTAGAACAGCGCTCGCTACTAGGCACACCATGTGAACACTTGGTCTTAAGAGACAATGGCACCACCTCTCTAGTTTACAAAATTACTAGAAACAAAGCCTATCCAAGATCTCTGCTGAATAAACAACTCTAGAGAAAATATTCCTGTTTTCTCTTTTTGTTTTAAATTAGCAATTCCACTTAAAGGATTTTGCAGCAGGAAGGTGTGTAACCAAACTCCTGCATCAGGGGACTGTAACAGGGCAGCTAGTGCTGCTGCTGCCCATCCCAGATATCTGGCTACGCATGACTTTCACAACGAAGAATCCTGGAGAATCCTGAACCAGATCCTAAAGTTTCAACTCTGCATGTTAACTTCAGCTGCCTCCCACTCCAAAGTAACAAAATCAGCCCGGCAGAACACTTCCTGACATGTCTACACTGAGGCTCCTGTGCAATGCACAAACACACAGCTGCCAGGAGCTGGGACCTGGAGGTGCTGGGCAGCACAGCCACCCAGCAGCAGGGAACAGCACTGAAAACTTCCTCCAACATACAAAATATCCTCACGAAAGAAAGGTAAGCAATCCCATGGCACTTCAAACCACAAGACAGTATTTCCTCATTCTACAGGCACACAGACTCCAGCTCCAGAACATTTCAGCTACTGTGCTAAACTACTCTGCAACTTTGGGAATGAACACTCTTTTATAGGGATGCTTTCACAAGGCTCACACTAGGTGACCAGGTGCCTTTTTTATTTGTATGTTCAAAGCAATACAAAAGATATGATGTCAGAATTCCAAAAGCCTTTCCATAATAATGAAAATTGTCACTAAAATTCTGTAACAATTACCAACTTAGAACTAAGAATATTTTACAAAAGCAGAAACCTCTCAAGTTCTCAGAATAGTCAAAGCAAAATTTTAATGGAGCAACCAAATTCATAGCAATATTACAATTTTTAAAGAAAAATTAAAAAATACCTTGACATTTATAGTCACTAATTAAACTTTTGCCAACAACTACTACAACACACAGCACCACTCATTATGAATATTTATACTAGAGCACAAACCACCTCCATGGAGAAAAGCTGGAATGAGACTGATGTTATTTAAATTACTATTAAATTTACCAGCCCTATGTCCCTCCTGAGCATAACTGATACTGCTTCTTTTTCTTTCCACTAAAATGCTTAAATAGTTGTGCAATAATGCACTAGGACCATGATTTAGGTGTACCACTTGACCAAAATTATTGTTATGACACAAAAAGGATATCTTCCCTACATATGAATGATAGCCAGCAATGGTTCTGTAATTCTTCTTTGGTATCACTTCACTGTGCAAAACTAAAACAAGACACATTTTTGGTATTAATAGCTAAAGGGCATTTGCTAACTTACACATTTCCTCATGAGTACAGAACCTTCCAGTGCTGAAAAGGTCAACTGTTGTTCTAACATGGAAAACTACTGAACAAATAACCTATGCCTAATAGTTATACAAATCCAAAAGAATCTTAAAAGACATTCTTATTCCATAGCAAAAGTAGTTAATTTTTCCCTACTTAAGCTGCTATGCTATCATTAATGCTGAATCTTGAAAATTAATATGTACACATTATATTTTAAAAATGTAAACATGTAAAATATATATACTATTATATTATATATATCATTTATATATAATCTATTCTGTATCTATTTAAAAATACTTGTCTTTGTGCTGCTTCCAGAGGTCTTCATCGTTGCAAATACAAGAGGGAGCACAGTGAAACAACACAGAATTAATCTGGAAAATCCAGATTTTTCCAGGGATGCAATCTACCGTGGCAGAACTGAAATCAACAATGTCCCATGTGCAGGACTGTTTTCTGTCAAGGGAAACATGAATGTTAGAAACGTAGAAAAAAAAACTGCCACAAACCCCAACCAAAATAAGTCATTATAAAACTAACAAAACAAAGCAAGATGGCAATCAACAACAAGGGAGATGAGAAAATAAACTTTAAGGGTAAGACGCTAAATGGAAAATTAATTTTTTGGACGTCAGTCCTTGCTGCAGAAAAGGAATAGCCTTAGAACCGTTCTCCATAGAGAAAAGAAATGAGAATGAAGTACTTGAGCCAAAAGAAAGACCATGTTACCATCTGTGTCAGAATGGTACTAACTACAAATTCTAACAGAATTTTTGTCATCTATTCAGCATATCACTTGTAAATAGTAATAAAAACCTTTATTACTAGATCTTGTGTATGGGTCAGGAGTCAAGATTTACATAAATGCATGCTACAGCATGATCCAGACCGGCAAGCTGTAATTTCAGTATCAGGTAGAAAGCAGAACACATTTACAAATTCAGCATAACAAGGGCACATCAGTACAACTCCCAAACGCAAACCACTATTATCTATTGCTTGTTTTTCCTTGATAGTATAAAAGTTACTAGATTTTCAACAATATTCTAACAAAGTTATTTGCAACTGACTATTGAGGAAACTGAGATGCAACAAGGTAAGAAACAATTTTAGATATAGATCACAAACTGCTAGAACAGATACAAATCACAAAATATTCAGAAGAGCTAGGTTAGAATTGGGCATGACACTTCTCAGAGTAGGTAAATGAAAGGTACAGAGGAGCTATCTGGCTGGAATTGTGCAGATGCACCATGTAAATAATGCTGAACAGCAATCCCAGGGCGGGATATCCAAAACCACCCAATATTAATTTTCTAAAGCAACTTGAGCTCTAAAGACACTGTCTGGCACAAAAAAAATTTGTATGAGTTAGGATCTCAAGTCTCTTGCTAATATGAAAACAGATGACATTTTCAGACCCAGAAGCAGAAAAATTTTAAATAGTCACTAAATGAGCAGCAAGATTCAGACTAGGAAACGAGACGTGCAGTACAAAGAAAGCAAGTGTTGCTGAAGCACTCAGGATGCAAAAAAGAATAATGCAGACAACAAGGGAAGTGAGCAGACACAGTCTCACAATTGTGGCAATAAAGATCTTCATGAAGATCCATGACATCTGGATGTTAAAATAGTCTGCAGTAGGTTTATGTAAAGTTAAACTCTAAAACACAGTAAAAGAATTCTAAAGCTCCAAAATTAAGGACTCTGATAGAAAAATATAAGAACTGGGTACTTCATTTGGCCCTGCTTGACCTTTTGAGCCTAATGAGTCTTTTTAAACAAACTAAGCTTATTTAAAACACTGCAATTCAAGAAACTGATTCAGAGTGATCTTACAAACTCAACAGCAGAGCTTTGGCCTTCAGATCTAGAGATGACCTACCACCGTTGGGGAATGCAGTAACAGTCAATTACTTCTTCTGCATAGAAAGGAAGAGAGTAGATAAAAGACAGAAAAGGACCAAGAAATACATTACAACTTGCAAATTACTGGACTTCCTCTCAGCAAAACTGAAAAATATATTCTCACATACAGCTATGATTCCTGAATTGAATTTAGAGTGTGTGTTACACTACAGAGTGTGTGTTATGGCAACTGCCATTATCTCTACCCCCTGTGCACCCAGTGTCTCTTTACAGGCACATGCCTCCACACCGTTATGCTCTGATTCAAGCTCCTGCCCCTCTCTGCATTTCTTTTCCTTCCACATCAGACCCAGCAGCCTTCAACCCTCCCATTGTGCTGACATTCTCAATCCTAAGATCCTTCATCATCAGTCTCCTGGTTTAGGACTCCTGCTGTTCCCTGATACTTCTACCTTCTCATTACCTTTTCACCCCACTTTTCACTACCCTAAAAGCCAAAATACCCGTCAAATTCTTTCTCCCATCTGTACTGATACAGAAACAGGTATAAGAACAGCACATTTTCTGTTTATGCTGGGTGCCTGCACATGGCTCTTTTTGCCCACTCTTCCCTATCTACCCTTTGAGGATGAAGTCATCTGTTCACACCATCTTAACTAGCATCTGCACAGCAATGGCTTATAAGCATGTCTATCCATCCACCTACTCCTGATTGCCTCCATATGGTACTGCTTCTTTTCCTGATTTTGTCTCCAGAAAACTTAAGCTTAATATATGTTCACAACTCAGCTCCTTATCACTCCTCTCAAACACTTTTTGCAGATAAAACTTCTGCCAGTATCACCTCCTGTCATATAGGTAGTCTTTTTTGACCCCTTTGCCTGCATTTGAACCATATATTCATGGTATACCCAAAATCCTGTTCCAATCTTCCTCTGTGTGCACATCTTTTTCTAACAGTACAGCTCATCCAATACCTCCATCTTTGCTCAGGCACACACTGAAGAATTAAAAAGGGAGATGGAGATTCATCTGTTTAAATTTAGACAGGCTTCCTTACTTATCCTTAGTCATACTGAAAGTGAAGCAAGTAAATCTCTTTAATATATTAGTATTTATGCTTTCATTTCAGGAATCCTCTTTATCACATCACCCTTAAGAGCTATGCTAGTATCACTGGTTTCAAGCTCTTGGGAGGCAGATGATACAGAGACAGCTCAAAGGGCTCAATCAGCTGCTACTCAGCATAGCCAGCTGGTACCTACTGATCTCTGTTCAAAGTTTCTGCAATCTTTATTTACATGGTTTCTGAATGCAAAAGAGTATGGAACAGGAAGCATGCTGAATGGATATGAAGACATTTAAAAATATAAATAAAGCATGATTACCTAAAGATAAATACCTAAAGATAAATAATATATTGGATGTCTGGCTGAAAGAAAAAGTAAAAAAAAAAAAAGAAATAAAGACATCTGAGGTACACAATTGCGTTCTGTATTTGCATTATTTACATTTGCTAAAACCAGAGGACTCAATCAAAATTTGATCCAAACTACCATCTTAACACACTTACTTATATAAGAACTCTACTTTAATATTTAGTACTTTATCACACTTTACAAAAAACTTTAAAAATCTTCTAAATCATGGTGAAAATAAGCCCCACAATCATTTGAGATTATAAACTATCTATAGGACATTTTATACTCAGGTATTTTTAAACTATTTGTTTCAGCAAACCAATTTCGAAAAATACTATTTTGGGGTTTATACTGAAATTATTTCCAAGGTTTATTTAGCACCATTACTAATTAAAACAGGACTGCGCTACACTTCTCATTATGAGGTTGTGAGTATTGCTGATAGAACAGATTCAGAAATAAGTTACAAAACAAAAAGTGAATAAACAAAGACATCACCTTGCAAAGTGAAGGTCAAGAACTTCATGCAAGAAAGACATCCTTACAAAAACCTGTCAAGTCTCTAGCAAAATTCATGTGGAACATACAAGTTTTTTTACTTTACATTTCAACGAAATGAATAACCTCCACAACTATACATACATTGTACATAGTGATGGATCCTAAAAATCATTTTTTTCTAGTCATTAATCAACTGAATTATCTCGTCTGAAAAATTATCAGGGTCTGAATCATCTCAGTGCATCCTAGTGTAAATTTTGCTAATATACCAAGTTGTCCTGAATATAACATATTGCTACAAAACCTAGATGACCACTTGCATGTAAACATGTATGGTGAAATTCAGTATGGCTTAAAGAGGCAGTATTATTTCAGAATGTTAAGACAAGAAAAATCAACCAACCAAAACAAAAAACAAAAAAATCAGTCAAAATATTCAAACACCTGAAAGGCTCAGAAATGGAAAGTAGGCAAATTCAAATACAGATTGTTGGAAGCTTTTAAAGTAATAACCGTTTAATCCCTTTTTTACTCAGTGCCATGTGGTTTCCAGTGTACACAAAGTAAAGAGTGAAAAGGTAAAAATAAAACAGGCATACCCTTAATATATTCCAGAATTCATAAATCATTTGTAAATTTAGTCCTTTTATAAAAGAATCCTTATATAAATTGGGGGGAGGGAGGGCATCAATCCCATATATGAAGCACAATTTAAGCCCAACATCACTGACCAATCAAAATTAGTGAATGCACTGCATCTCTCTGCAGTGAGGAGAAGCGACAAGGTAGGCTGTCATTCTGCAAAAGCTGCCCATCGCAAGCTTTCCTCTCAGAAGCACTGCTCTTCTTTTTTAGAAAGCTTGAATCTCAGTGGTGTCTCTGGAGACAAGAAGCCTTCAGTATGTTAAATTACTTTCATTATGTATTTTCAGATGCTTATTGATTCTACCGTAGGAAGAGTGGGAGACTGCAGCAGCCTGTAAACCAGATCTAAAGCAATTGTATACATTAGCAGTATGCTGAAACAATGGCACAGTACAGGCACAAATTTTCATTAAGGTCATTTTTTGAAGATATGCTTATTACCCTCTTTCCTTTCTACTCTGCTAACAAGTGAACAAAATGAATCCCTCCAACCTGGAACTGCTTCACCTGCATCGAGAATTTACCAAATCTTTAGTGGAGGTAAGACCTGTTCCTTATTATGATATGCAGAATAAGTAACATTAAACCAAATTAAAAATTGGAGAAAAAAAGGCAAGAGATCAGATTCAACTTATATTAAGCAGCAATATATTGTTATATTTAAGACCAGGAAATATTTAAATGCTATTTCCCCTTCCCCATTAAAATATAATGATAGAAAAATGTTATTCTGTATGAAAGTCTTAGAGAATTTGTTCATACAACATGAAGACAGTACAGTTTAAGCTCATTCAGTATTGGGGAAAACAACCACATAAAGCAACCGGGAATATGCTTTTCCTCCCTCAGCAGTATTTCCAAATATTGGCAGTTAAATATGTTTCAGATTTATTCAGTTACTCTTCGAAGGATCAGATAGTCTGTAATTAGTGTATACTTATTGCTTTATGAAGGTTGGCTAATATGACTAATTTCTGATTCCTCAGGAAATCCCCCTTTTCTGTTTTTTTAAAAACTTATTTCTTTTGTTTTCCTGCACATTCAAGCCACTTATTAAAAGCATAGATTTGCTAAACATTTATTTCAAGAAAGGAAAGTATAACAGTATGCAAATTAAACACAAGCATTTTTTCTAAAAGGCTCATTAATTCAGTTTCTCATTAAAAGACAAGAGAGTTGTATGTATAAACTACCTGCTTACCAGAGCTATAAAACTACATTTTCTAGCTTTAGTCACAGACACTTTGCATCCCACAGTTATTGCTTCTAGCCAGGATTTTTTGTAATCTGCACTATCTGGAGAACAGGAAACTTGTCCAAAAAACCTAAATTCATGTAAGCTGACAGAAGAATATGATTTACTGGCAAACAGAGAGCAGGTTAACTGATTTTCTATGTAATCTATAAGGTCCAATTTTAGAGATCCTTTATTCATTAATTAAGTGATATTAGAAAATACATTCTTGCATTACTTTATTTTTGAAATTATAAGCCCTACTTTTTAACCTTTTTTTTCCTCCCCTTCACAAGGGCATGCAGCAACTAATTCAGTTTTACAACTGACAATATGAAGAATGCAGTTGACCGGGTATCTTTGTAGCTGTATGACCTACAAGCAGCAGGATGCATCCCTAGAATCTATTCTTAAGTCATAAAGGAATTAAAAACAAAACATGGAACACACTTGCATTACTATTTATGTGCATGACACTTCAACAATATATATGGAAGACTAACACATCTGCTCAGATTTTCATTAAAAGAAGAGTGCAATGATTGATTCTTAAAATGGTGAGCATTTCTTAAAGAGGGATTTATAATTTAAAACCAGAATTGTGGAAACTACTGATGCATGAAGAGACAATGAAACATGAAATCTCAAAAGGAAAATATGCATACTTCACCAGCAAGCTGAATAAAGGTTTAACCAAGATTTTTCTATACTACTCATTAAATAACTTACTTGTCATAATGACTAATGGATATTTTTCTCTCAATTTTATGATGTTATGTATTCTCCTTAAATCAAAATAAACCAAATTAGGTAACCCATGGTTACTCTCAAAGCACACGAACTGGATTTTATGATGTATAGCAACTTCTTTCACTAAGCCATCACTCAAAAGTAATGAGCAGGAATATTACAGAAAGAAATATGCAACCATAAACTAAGGATGTCTACACACACTCTGAAAAGAGAGATCAGAAATTATTTTTCTTTAAACCTGGAAAATAAAAACAGGCTTCTACAAAATGCAACAGGGGAAGGAAATTAACATCACTTAAAAGAAGGTTTATTTGTTATTGCTGGCTTGAAACTCAGAACAGACACACAGAATATGCCCTGGTCTGTAGAAGTATCTGAGGCAATTAAGAAGTCCCCATGTTTAATCAGAACTTTTTGCTGCTGAACTGCAGGAACAAAAAAAAGGAAAACAAAAATCCTGCAAGAAATGAAATAAGAGCTCAGCTACCACTTGATTTCCAGGTTACAGTGCGTGTCAAAAATCTCTCAGTGACACCATGTATCAGTTTCTGCCAAGCTGCTGCCACGCTGTGCCAGGCCCCTGAGGCACAGGGAACAGGTAGGTGCCCCGGCTCTGCGGCGCTGGGTGAACGAGCTCCTGTCCTCACAGTTCTGCTGCCCTGCGCCCAAAACCGAGGCAGTGCAACAAGGAGGTGATGCTTAATCTATTCATGACAACCCAGCACAGCTGAGGTTTTCTGTTTTCACAAAAACTCGGTTGCTATAATTTTAGGGTGAGACTGTCGTTTGTTTTAGCAGATCTGGTTTTGATTTCTTCCTGGCTTTTGCTAATACAAAAGAACTTCATTTATCCAGCAATGCATTTGGAATGGTTTCTTTAAATCCATTCACAGCCAGGACAGCATGCAAGAGGAGATCATGTTCCTGAGGTTTAATATAAGACAGATAGAGGTTGCCTAAATTAGAAATGAAGCAAAGCTTTTGAAATATTTCTTGTTTCATTTCACACCTGAGAATAATACGTTCTAATTTACATATTTTTTATTTAAGAGGCATATGTGAAATAACAGTTGAAGAATACCAAGAATTTTCATCGTACAATTTGCAATTAATAGTATTGTTCAATTGAGGCTTTTCAGAACTGCAGATGAAATCCATTTGCATACTGTATCCCAAGTGTGCTTAATTCATACTTTCATTTTAAAAGAGCTCAATTTTGTTCACCTTAGTGCTATCCATTTTAATGTATTCAGCACAGAACAAAGGCCGAGATTCAAATTTATTTTCATGCCAAATAAGTTCCCTCTTAAATTTAAAGCTACCTAGAAAAAAAAAACCCTCCAGCATCAAAATAAGAAATTGAATAACCTCTCTTCTATTTATTCAATCAAACAAATTTATTATTACAACCTCAAAGGCTGGCTGACAATATAAATAATACAAACATCATGTATTACATGCAGATGCTATATTTAAAACTTACCCAATGTGTAAAACTAAAGCAGATGAGAAACAAAATAAAAAATCTGCTAGATAAAATAAATTTATTTTTCATCCTGACTTATCCCTAAGAGAAACATTTCATGTATGTAAATCTGTTGGGTTTAATTGCAGTTTGTAAAAAAAAAGCCAACAAACCAAACCCAAAAACTGAAAGAGACTATTTTTTAAAGTATAATTTGCTAAAATCATTCCTTTAAATATATTCTGGAATAAAATTAAATACTCTTCCATTCCACGCAAGCACAGATTTATTGAAGAAATTGAATACTCAAATCAGAAAAGGGAAATGTATTATTTTATAATAAACTCAATTTCCCAAACCCATATAAGTTTTGCATTTGAAATTATATATACTTATATAAAGTTGTTGTAGTGGCAAGAATCATACACAAAGATGCACAGAAGATTACAATGAACAAAAGGTTTAAACTCTGCAAAAATCTGGTGAATTACAGAACATCACATTTCAGTCCACAACACTACTGTAAACCTCATAAGAAAGAGGTGGATAAATTGGCATAAATAATTTAAACATCCTTTTTACAATACATAAGCAACAGTGCTCCACGTTCCTATCACCTCTTTTTCCACAAGAGCTTTTTAAAATTATCTTGATCACTAATTTGTTAATACTTAACAACATTCTTCTAAAATGACCCTCAAAGCAATACAAAGGCTATGCACAAAGTATGGTTTATTCAATAAATGAGCCTTTTGTGAAAAACCACATCACTATAAACAAAGGCTTGCCTCCCTAAGTGGAAGCTTTTCACTACTTTTTCTTTTTTCAAACAAATCCTGCGTTCTTTTAAAAAGCAAGGACCTTATTCTAGATCTTCAGGCTTTTGAGTCCATGCCAATTAAGGCTCTAAACATACTGTAAATGAAGAGTTTGGTAAGAATATTGCTTTTCCTCCCTCCTCCTTCCCCAGCATTTATCTACAATAAGTGTTAAAAAAAGAAATCAAATAGTTCCATATTTTGTTTCCCCTTTCAGGAGAAAAACCAGCTGCAACAAAAGAATGTGTTTGTCCCCCATTCTGGAAGTCAACATGCAGTCCGAATCTAACATTACCGTTCGAGATGCCATTGATGACATCGATACCAATATGTACCAACCACTGTCATATCCATTAAGCTTTCAAGTTTCTCTCACTGGATTTTTGATGTTAGAAATTGTTTTGGGACTTGGCAGCAACCTCACCGTGCTGGTACTTTACTGTATGAAATCCAACTTAATCAATTCTGTCAGTAACATAATTACAATGAACCTTCATGTACTTGATGTAATAATTTGTGTGGGATGTATTCCTCTAACTATAGTTATCCTTCTGCTTTCACTGGAGAGTAACACTGCTCTCATCTGCTGCTTCCATGAGGCTTGTGTCTCTTTTGCAAGCGTTTCAACTGCAATCAACGTCTTCGCTATCACCCTGGACCGATACGACATCTCCGTAAAACCTGCTAATCGAATCCTGACCATGGGAAGGGCTGTGATACTAATGACTTCAATATGGATCATTTCACTTTTTTCCTTCCTGATTCCTTTCATTGAAGTCAACTTTTTCAGTCTTCAAAGTGCAAGTACTTGGGAAAATAAGACACTTCTGTGCGTGAGTACAAATGAGTACCACACTGAACTAGGAATGTACTACCACATTCTCGTTCAGATTCCAATATTTTTCTTCACTGTTATAGTAATGCTAATCACATACACCAAAATACTCCAGGCCCTAAATATTCGGATTGGTACAAGATTTACAACGGGACAAAAGAAGAAAAACAGAAAGAAAAAGACTATTTCCTTGACCACTCAGCATGAGACTACAGATATGTCCCACAGCAGTGGAGGAAAAAATGTCGTCTTTGGTGTAAGGACTTCCGTGTCTGTCATAATTGCTCTACGCCGAGCTGTAAAACGGCACCGGGAGCGACGAGAACGGCAAAAGAGAGTCTTCAGAATGTCCCTTCTGATTATCTCAACATTCCTTCTCTGCTGGACACCTATCTCTGTTTTAAACACCACTATCTTATGTTTGGGCCCAAGTGACCTTTTGGTAAAGTTGAGATTATGTTTTCTAGTAATGGCGTATGGAACAACTATATTTCACCCTCTACTTTACGCATTCACGAGGCAAAAGTTTCAGAAAGTTCTGAAAAGTAAGATGAAAAAGCGAGTTGTTTCAATAGTGGAAGCAGATCCCATGCCAAATAACGCTGTAATACACAACTCATGGATAGAGCCCAAAAGGAACAAAAAGATTACCTTTGAAGACAGCGAAGTAAGGCAGAAATGTTTAGTACCTCAGGTTGTCACTGACTAGATTTCAGTATTCACCAAAACACATCAAACGGAACATTTGAACAAATTGTAAAAAAATACTGCCAAATAAGAAAAACTTTTTTAACTATTGGCGAGACTGTATATTTTCAATATATATGTTAAATAGAGTAGGTCTTGTATATTCAATTTCTTCATTATGTAAGATATATGTTGCATGGCTGTTTGTTAGCGTAACACCATGTGTATATTTGTCAAAAATATTCAAGTCCTCTTTTTTTAGAAAATAAATAGCCTTAAAGAAGTGCAAACTTTTAAAAATATTTGTATGGCTCAGTTTCTCTGTAAATATAAAAGAATTTTTAAGCAAAAATTGCACTTGGGAATACTTTTCTATAGCCCAAATTCACCATTTTGTATAATATGGTGTTTTTAAATTTAATTCATAAACAGTATTGATCAGAGATATTCTGAATATTATGCAGCTACAACCGGGACGCATTTTGACCTCATATTTAGATATCCCACTTTTTTCAATCTTCTCCAGCACGGAAAAAGCCATTTACATTATGTCCTTCGGTGAATGGTTCAGAAACTTTTGATATGGGCAAAAAAAATTCTTGCCGGTTCAAAAATTGACAGTAGTCTTAAGAAAAGTAAAAAGTTTTGCATAAACAAACTCAGATCTACAATTTTGACATTTAAAATACACAACTGTGAATAATTACAAAGGACAGGATACGGGTAAAAATCTAAATGAAGGAAAAAAGCATGGATGAGCTGATGCTAAAAGACAACCAACCAACCGAGTCAATCCTGTCCAAAGGCTTAGATTTTTCACATCGATATCTAGTGTGACACAAGGACAATTCACACAGAAATTTTTCATTCATACTATCTATCTACATACATATGATTGTTAAATGTCACAGCTAAAGTAGAGGATAATTTTTCTTGCCCTCGATAACTTTTATTATTTTCCATTGTGTTCAGTTCTAGCCATACAATTGCATTGTCACAAACCAATCAACAATGCTACTAGCCACTGTATTCCTGCATTTCCTGGGTAGCCATGGCATACCTTTGTTCTACACTGTCTTCTTCAATTTCATCCTAAACCTGCACTGAAGAATCAAGAAGACTTATGAAGTTATCATCTTCCATTGCACTGTAAGCAAAAATTAAGATATTCATCAAAACATAAGTTTTTCAAGTTGTTTGCATCATGCCATGGTTAAAAATTTCTTAATTTTGATGAAACAGTGGCGGGGATGGAGAAACAAAACAAAAAGCTGCAAAATCAATGAGCATGATTTCACTCCTCTTGTTACATAAACTGATCAGTATGTCACCAGCTACCACTATATTTAAAATGTTAATTCTCAATAACTATTATCTTATATAAAAAAGCAGATCATACTCTTGAATATGACAGCTAGTTTGACTAAAGCATTACATAAAAAATTAGGATTTCTAAAGCACTTTTCTGAAGTTGCATATAAAAAAAGGTGCAGTTTTAAGGGAACAAAAAGCTCTTTTCCACTACATTGCTAAATTATCAATCATATGTGTATTGCCAAAACTGGTTTTGTGCTTAAAAAAAATACCTGTAAAGTATCTTAGTTTACTTGGGTTCATGCCTTAGCTTACCAGAACAGAAGACTCAAAATATAATACTACAGCTCCATATTCCACAAAAAATAGCTGCATATAATCATCCAAATTCTACCTAGAAATGTTCTTATCTGATTGATAATAACTGATTATGCGAAATTACTGTGTAACATATATTCAAACATATTTTCACTGCTTTTTTTGTGGAAACAAGCACAAAAATACCTGCATTCAACTGTGCCCATTTAAAGCACTTTTTAAATCCAAGTTATCTCTGATTTCCTACAAGAATTGAAATTCTCTATCTTATTTGAGAGTTTGCACAGAAGAAGTAAATGCAATAAGCTTTTTCTTTTTTTTCCCCTAACTCCCATATCCTCCACATTTACCATTTCAAAAAATTCTTTTGGGAATATCTTCTGAAAAGAAATGCACCCAAAATATTCAAGCAAAAACTATTTTTTCTTTTTTGTACCCCTTCTTCTTTTCCTTTTCAAGCTACCCTCTGTATTTTGAACAGAAGGAGTAGAAGGTGGGATGTGTAGGGTTAATATCATAACATGATTCCAGTGATTACTAATCTTCCAATAAAGCATTCTTAAATGAAAGATACTACTCATTCATTTAAAAAGAAGGAAAGAAGAAATGATAATGAACAGATTAATAAGTCTACATCATGTCCTTATCTGAAAAATGCATTTAGAAAAGCTTTCAGACTTGAAAGGTTTCTTGACAACATAACCTTACTTTTTAAAATTAAATAAAACCTCAAGAATTACACATTTAGTGTTAAAAGCTCATTCATTGGCAAATCAGATGCAATGAAGCAGCACTTCTTAGCAGAGAAAAAGGAGCCTAGGAATTACCCAAAGAGATTAAGCCCAGTTTTAAAGGCTATGTCGATCACACTCATTTATTGCCTTTACGAATATAAGCAGGTTCATTTTTACTATTTTCAGCTTCATTAAATGTTTAAAAAGGGGACTTACACTACCTTGGAGTACACTATGAGGGCTGCAGATGAAAAGTCTGCATGCAGCAGGAAGGAATACAAGTGAAAATATGTGCCACCCTACATACACCCAGAAGCCATCATGAAACAGAACCATACATGATGTGTACCACATGATGGATTTAACACAAGACAAAAAGAGTAAACTGTAAAGACACACTACATATCCTACAGACACAAGAGGATTTCAGGAGCAATATGAAGGTGTGGGTGCTTGACAGATAGACTAAAACAAATGCAAGGAGGCAGCATCGCTGAAGAAAAAAGGGCAAATTTATGCCATAGTATTGTACAATAAGAAGCCCACTACATTCTTAAAAATGATCTCACCACAGTGAATCATTAGTTCAATTACATTTCACACCCCTCAGCCTAAGGCAAGCAGAATTATACAGGACTTCAGAAATATTAATTCCATCTAACACATCTCAGAAACACAGGCAAAGCACTGCCAATTTCCACATGTTCTCTATCTGTAAAGTATTAGCTGATATTTGACTATGTTGTTTTTTAACTGCAAATGCATTTCCATTCAATTTTACATTGTAAAATGAGGTTATCCCACACTAAAAATACCAAAATAAGCGGAGTGCAGTGCCAGTATCTAGTAGAATATTCAAGAAGCATACCTTCACATGCTAGTACATCACAAACCTGTGAAACAGAAATGTAAATACATGACACATACCTTGTTTCTAGTACACAACAATTTTTATGGATTACAAGGCATGTAATTCACACAAGATTGGAAGTTCTGTTTACTTTATCAGTAAAGAGGAAGGGGAAGAGCAGTCACTTTTGTACTTTCTAAATATATTAGATTAAGAATGTATGCAGTTGGATACACATCAGATCAATTCACCTCTCTTCCTTCATTATTATATAAATACACACATGTATGTCGTACATAATTATTATTTATCCACACATACCAAAAGTTGGGTTTAACATCAGCATCTATTTTTATATTTATATGAAGGAGGTTTTGGTGAGAGTATCACTGAACTGGACTGACAGGCACTATGCCCCACCACACATAAATTTAAATATCCTATCTTCCTCACCTTGGTTGGATTTTTTTCATTTTAAATTAAATACTACATTGAAAGGCTAAAAAATTTACCCAGATGGAAGAAAAAAAAATCTGTTGTGTAAACCATTAAATATACTATATTGCCGTGCACACAGTACTTATTTTTAAATTGATGCATGTGCTAATCATCCAACTTCTTTGATAATTGAATATTCTAGACTTACGTCTGTTTCCTAAGAAAAAGGTTTTAGTTGCCAATTGCCATTAAACCCTTTCGAAAGGAGAATACAGAATTCTTTAGCAAAGTTTCAATGCAGCATTAAAAAATCTAGAATATGCTAAATTACTCTTCTGTTACCCATTATTCAGACAGAATATCTCCAACATATAGCTAAGAACAATCTGCTTCTGTCTTAAATTTTTCCAGCCATTTAAGAGCTGGATTCCATTCCTACTTCACACATTCTGCCATAATATCACTGAATGTATTTGTTTTGCACCAAGAGGAAAGAAGAATCTGTCTCCATAATTATCGTTTCCTTTCTCTACCTCATAGAAGACTTGGGCAATTCAAGAAGCAAAATTAAACACAGGGTTTGGGTTTTGTTTTGGTGGGGGAAGGTTAAAAAAAAAAGGAAAAACCACATACTAACTGACTAAGAGGAAAATCAAAATCAGTCAGAGCCAGTAAGTGTTAAATAAGAAGGATGTGAAGAAGGTGAAGAGTACAGATCCAGTGGAAAAGAGCAGAAGGCAGAAGGAAGCACTCTAAGGCAGCTATGGCCATCAGGACCACAGAAAGGCAGAGGGCAACATGTACTTGCTGTGGAAAAAAATGCTAACCTTATTTTTTAGGTTGCACCAGCCAAAAAATAAGAACTTATGTTTGAATCATTGAGTGTGATATGTGGTTGTGCCAAAATTGCTGGGAGGAGTGGGGAGAGTAAGATGAAGAGCAACTCCAGAAAAAGCTTTTGATTTAACAAAATATACACAGAATAGAAACCAAACAAACCAAAAGTGTGCACTATTCTACTGCCTCTTTTCGTACAGATAAAGTACAAAGTACACACAGAGTACAAGCATTACAAGAAAAGACCTGAAAGGTAAAGCATCTGCTCCCAGTGACACATTTTAAAACATGCTATTGAATTTTCCTTTAGTCAGATAACTTCAGTTCATCTGGATGCTTTGAGTGTGTTTCACTACCACAGTATGTTTTGAACTACTGTTTCTTTATCACAATTTAATTATTTTTGTAGAGTAATAAATTGAAGGAGATATATCATTAGGCATCTTTATATTCTTTGTTAAAATTACACTTCAGTGATTATTATAAATTGAAACAGAATGGAAGAAATATCTTCTTGTGCATTTATAGATTTCTGTATCATCTTGTTTTCCTATTTTACAAAGAAATTCTCACACAATGAAAAGAAATTTACTTGAAATGAAAAAACAGAAGATTTACAGTGAAAGCTATGTGATAGGTACACAACCTGAAATTATTAAACGGATTCTTTTTACAGTTTGAATAAATTGCATCCTTTGCATATAAGCATTTCTATATCCCCATTCTGATTCCTGACACTGCAGCCAGGCAGGCAGGCAGACAGGCTGAGAGCACAAAGCTGTTGGCACACAGCACACTCTCGTTTCCTTTACAAGATGGGTTTTTGGAAATATACTTTTGGTTTCTGTTACCCTGATAAGATCTCTAACTTCCTACCATATATTGTAACAGTTTAACCTGATACCATATCTAATAAACAAATCAATGTCACTGCTGAAACAACATTGCTGTAAAATCTGTCACTCTGGCTATGTCAGACTGCCATTAACATAGCTGTATTAGCACAGTTTTACTTTTAACTGTACCAGGAACTCTCACAATCTGTTGTAAGATTTTACTTCAAATTAAACTCAATTTCAGCTCAATTAGTACAGGAAAAAAAGCACAGTAACTTATTGCTACTCTGCACCACAGTTTTCTTCCAAATTTTATTCCATTACATATTTTTCATTAATCCCTGTCCTTCATAATCCCTGTCATAAACAGGGAGAAAAAGGGATAAATAGGAGAAAAGGACAGCTTCCCACATTAGTAAGTTATAACAAATATCAGTGGTAATTTGTATACTAGGCTGCATTTACAATGGGCTGAAAACAGCTTAAAGCAAAAGAAAATGAGAAAGGAACACTACTTGCCATGTTTGTATCATCACAAAACAAAAGATGAATGTGAGCACTGCTGTTGTAAAACACCTTAATAATAACGAGGAAGATTACTACTCCTGCTAAGAGCTCTAACAACTGGTGAGACCTATCAATGAATGAGAACAAAACAAAAGATGTGAAAATGGGTTGATTAGAAGCTCAGTATAACCCACAAATGTACACTTGAAGTCCATAAAGTCAACTGTATCCTTGGCCTCATCAGCATCACAGGAATCTGGCCAGCAGGAAGAGGCAGGTGATGCTCCCTCCACTCTTCTCTCATGAGACCCTACCTGGACTGCCATGTCCAGCTCTGGGGCCCCAACCCATGAAACATGCTGACCTGTCAGAGTGAGTCCAGAGGGCCATGGAGTCATCAGAGGGCTGGAGCAACTCTCCAATGAAGACAGCTGAGAGTTGGGGCTGTTCAGCCTGGAGAAGAGAGGGCTCTGAGGAAATCCCAGAGCACCTTCCAGTACCAGTGGGACTCACAAGAAGCCTTTTTTACAAGAGCATGCCCTGACCGGACAAGGGGGAATGGCTTCAAACTGAAAGAGGGCAAGTCTAGATTAGATATTGTGAATTAATCCTTTACTGTGAGGGTGGTGAGACACTGGAACAGGCTGCCCAGAGAAGCTGTGAACCTCCATCCCTGGAAGTGTTCAAGGCCAGGCTGGATGGGGCTTAGAGCAACCTGATCTAGAGGAAGCTGTCTAAGCTCATGGCAGGGGGGTGGAAGTAGATGGTCTTCAAGATCCCCTTCCAAACTAAACCCTTCTGTGCTTCTATGAAGAGAATCTGTGGGTAAAGACTATATTATGGACATATAACCTTCCACAGTCAAAACTGTTAAAATGGAGGCATATAGCTCATCTGCACTTGCATTAAACAGGAATGAAGTATAAAAAAGTACACATGAAGACAAGTTAAAGGTATCTTTTAAAATATTAATATATTCAGAAGTTTTCAATAAATCTGGCCACAGTTTTACAACATACTGTGAAGATTCCAGAGCAGCTTAAATAAACTAGAATAAAAGTGGAAAACTTTTGATTCAGTCACTGATTTTTTCTTGTGTCTTGAATCTTTTTTCAGTCAAAAGTTTCTACAATTCTAATTTGCGAATCAGGTCTGCTAAAACTGGGCAAAGGGGAATCTTTGAAACTGTAGACAACCTGGCAGAGAAATAGTATGTTCTCAAAATAATAGGAAGTTCCTTCTTTTAATGAGGTAGTTTTCCACATTTTTCCCTGAGATTACATGAAAAAAAAGTATGAGACCCTGCTGGTTTTCAGCTGAAGGAGGTCTACCTTTAAGTTAACAAAGCCAGTAATGCCTGTGAATAACTGAAGGTTGGACCTGACAGGTAAACACATAAGACAATTGGACTATTTTATGCTTTAAACAATAACTGAAAAGAGTTGATAAAATGCTTAAACAATATTTGAAAATTATGCGCATGAGTTGGGTGACAAAGAGAAAAAACTGCTCCCGTGAAAACAGCCTATTTTTAAAGCTGTTTCCTCTGAAGAACGAAACTTTACTTTACACTTCTCATTACTTTGTGTTACATACAGTAACACTTTCACTGATCTTTTAGGCAAGACAATAGTAACGATAGCTACAGGGATAACTAGTAACAATAGTTACAGGGATACTGGCTCCCATCCACAGCCTGAACAAAGATTAGTCTTCAGTCTTCTTTTCACAGCTATTTGGTTAGACTTTTTTACCAGAACTGGCTATACTTTAATTAGGAATGAATAGAATAAAATAGAATTGCTTATTATGTTTAAGATTTGAACAACCAATATTTACTTGAGGAATTACAATAAAATTGTGTCTATAATCCAATTTTTCAATTATTTTATACTTCTAAATTTGCCAGGCCTCATTTTCCAGTCCTTAACTCTTGCCATTTCTTTTCCTGCTAATCCAAGAGCCCTTCTGCGGTCCTTTATTTTCTCCCCATGAATGCACCTCTACAGTCTTAATCTTCAAGAAAAAAAAACCACTTAATCACCCACTGTGACATGTATAATTGCATTCATTCACAGGTAACTGCAAAACTCTTTTTCTCTGTAGAGGACAATTCCCTACACCATTTGAACAAGTACAGATTTGTTTAGCACAACTACCTGAATGCAAGAACAGAAACAACATTGGTAAAGCAATCCCAGCAAGGACACGGTCCAATTCCAAAGCTTTACAGCTTACTTACCCCTGTTACTCTCTTCCAGCTCCCCTAGTAACAAAATCATCTACTAAGACTGTAGAGCGACTGTGAGGTGAGGAGAATATGGCTTATTTCAATACTTGTTTTGGGGAAAAATAACTTAAAGGGAGGTTTAAGTCATCTAAATTTATGTACATAAAATCTATAATGCATCTACACAGCTTCTTTAATCAATTCAGTAAGCAAAACACACAAACTTGTTTGACAACAAATACTTTCCATATAAAGGTAATTGATTATCATTAATTCAGCTTTATAGCCCTGAATTCTTCTTTCAAATGAATTCAACTTGCCTACTATTTTTTTAGAGTAGCTTTGTATCTGCTTGACACTGATATCAACAGAAATACCATCTCCTTCTGAATGCTGGAACAACACAAGTTGGACTTTCTCCTTCTCTATTCAGTAATGAATTACAAACTAATGCCTCTGGGAACTTAGCACTTTTGTGTAACATCCTAGTTAGTTGTTGATATCCTTACTCTATGGAAGAACAAATTACCCTGCCTTCAAAGACAAAACAAGAGCACTTACTGAAAAATCCTCCTATTCTCCACCTTTATGAACAACCTGGAAACAAGTATATTAGTAAGTTTATTCCATGATAGGTGTCTTTCTGGTTCCAGTCACGGATAATTTTTTTTGCAGTATTTTAAATTTTTCATATCTATACTCTATATTTGTAATGAATGCATTCAGTGGTATAGATACACTGTTTTCCAATTGTAGTTGTGGTCTTTGCTTTGTCACTACATTAGAACAGGCCTCCAGCCAGGAGTACTTCTTTCTTGATTGCCAAAAAGCCAATATTTCATAGTCTAATATTGTCCTCTCAGCAAGCTTTCAGCTTTCAAGTTTGGCTAAATACATTTGCCCCACCTACTGAACAGAAAATCCTCTGCAATGAAACACCCAACACTGGGTCTATTCTTAGTTTGCCCTATACATCACAACTTGCCACTCTGGCAACAAGTGGCTTTGAAATCTGCTAAGTTTTTTTATTACAAGAGAACACAAAATAACATTTCCTGTGTTAGAAATGGGTGATTTTTAAGCACTGGCTGCAGAGGACAAGTAGTCTAGGCTCCCACCACTGTTCTTCCACACATTTCAGAAACATGCAACAATTCAGTTTTTCTGTTTTAGTTGTGAAAATTAATTTTTAATTGTGAAATTTAATTGAGTGGGTTGTGAAAGTAACATCTTTTGGGTTTTGATAGCTGACTTTCAGATCTATATGTATTTACAGGTACTTCTACTGAAACTTCTCATTCTACTATCCTCAATGAAATCTTCTGAAAATTATTTGCGACGACCATTATTTGATCTTCTAGTAATCATTCTAATCCAATGCTCACTTCTTTCCTTGGTCACTACAAGTCACCTGTCCATTTTATCCATTTCTATTCTCTTACTCTATTGCTGAATCTGTTTGTTAAAAAATAAATAAAAACCAGTTTGTTTTCTCAGACATACAATATTGAAGTGTTATTTCTGAATGAACCATTTTCTTCTTCTGTTCAACCACTGGGTTACACACTAATAAATGCTTCAGTCCCAGCAGAAAGACAAAGATCAATATTAGAAACTGCTTCTCAGTGTTATTTCTTTGACCACTAAACAACTGATTTCACCATCGGCCATAGATAAACAAAACTCAGCCACACTCAGCCAGCATCCCTAGAAAAAATATGTGTGACATTTCTCTACACCTTTCCATGGCCAAGTGATCATCTGTTGAATTCAAACCACCAAACCTGAACACCTCAGAGATCACTACTCTAACCTGCAATTTACTATTTAATCTCCAAGTATATGAATGCTCAGAAAGAGGGAACAGAGAAAGTTATAAATGCCAATTCCTACCAGAACTTCAGACAGTGCCCATGTATACTTAGCCCAAAACATAAAACTGCCATTTCCATGCAGAATCTCCACCCAGAGTGGAACAGACAACTGGATCCATACTGTTTCAGATGTATCATTCCAGCTGTAAATGGAACTAGAGAACTAAATTTTTTCATGCTAGTCATTTGTGTCATCAACTTAAGAGCCCTAGCTCTTCATTGTTTACTTAAACTTTTATGCCTGTTGAAATAGAGTAAGAATATATCACAAATTTAGAGATGACATCTCTCTGTTTTATTGATATCCCTGCATTCACTTATTGTTTGGAATTATGTCATTCAACTTGCCTTTCTCTTCATGACCATACACACACAGCTTTATGTAAGAGATACTGCAAATTATTTTCAAAGTCTTGCCATCTACTCATTCTCTCTAAAATGTATTTATAATTTGCAAGTTGCAAAAAAATAATCTTGCAAAGACTCACCGGTAACCTCTGTGTCCCTTCCTTTCTCTCAGTCAAAAGTACTTCTTTTAAACTATTTTTTTCATCTTTGGTCTGGTCAATTTTTTTTTTTTTAATAATATGGAGTGTTTAAAGTCAGTGCACAAAAATTAATAGATTCAAAGGCATACAGAGCTTGCAGACATCTTTTGGTCTTGCTAGTTTTTGTCTGTCACCTGGAAACAGAAACCCAGAGCTTTTCTTTCAAGTATGTAGCTCTATTGAAAAAGGAAGACTACCAGTAACAATACTTTGTGTCAAAATTCAAAGATGCCCTAGGATCTGTACTACTTACACAATCATAACTGCTTCAAATCAAGTAAAAATAAAAAAAATTCCTCTGAATTTGAATTTATGCTGTATTTGGCTGAACACAAGCATTCACAAATACAAGCCTACCTGTGTTGCTGGTTCTCTCATATGCTTTCATATCTCCACTCTTATGACACACTTTAGCTAACAAATACAAAAATACTTATTGTTCAAACATTTGAAAAGATCAAAGGGTAAAGCAAAACAAGGTCCAAACCTTGCTAGAATGCCATCCTTCTGGTGGGGAACAAATACGCCTTAACAGCAAAACAGAAACAGGCTTGGTATAATTAGTTTCTGCTGTATAGGGATACTTTGAGAAGAAAGTAGGATAATTTTGTAATTAGAGAAAGAGAATATAAGTACAGTTTTCAGATTTTAGAATTACACATTTAAATTTAATAATTGCAAAATAAACAAACAAAAATTGGAAAAAAAAACCCCTGGGACCTGGCCTTTACATTTACACCTATTAATGAGACAAGATAGGATAGTGTAATTGCCAAGATATGCTTCCACAATTTCCCTTTTCATCATTCCTTCTATTTTCATTTCTAACCATTCTTCTTTCAAAATTCCCAAGTTCCTTTATTTCAGCATTAGGTGACACTACAAACCCCAGATATATCCTCTAGCTCACAAAACC
Source organism: Hylia prasina (assembly GCA_013397195.1). NCBI lineage: Eukaryota > Metazoa > Chordata > Aves > Passeriformes > Sylviidae > Hylia > Hylia prasina. Next base: position 746,216 of record VYXD01010892.1, read on the forward strand.
CCAGACCATCTGATGTATTACCAAAGCAAATGGAAAACACTGCAGCCACAGTAATTTTAAGAAGTACTGGCTTAATCTCAAACACTGAACTGAATGTGCTACCAATGCAAACACTATTTGTGCCCCATGTGCCTGTCCATACAGAGTTTAAATGCATAATAATTTATCAATCACATGATGGGTGCAGTTATTCTGCTGTCCTGATAGTAATTCCTCTCCAGGCAAAAAACACCTTGTGGCAGTCCATCACATTCACCCTCCCCTTCCTTAGTTATTGTCCTCTATCATTTCTTTTCCACTGGAGTCCTCTGAACCTTTAGAAGCAAATAAATCAAGAGCTGTCAGCCCTTAGATTTTACTCTCTACCGGCTAAAGCCTAGCTTAATGTAATACTGGCCTACAAACAAAACTTCTATATATTAGAGCATACAATAACAGTCACAACTGATCCTGATAATGAAATAGCAGCAATCAGATTTAGGGAACAGATGACAGGGAGTTGGAAAGAGTAAAGCTTTCCAGAAATATAAGAAACAAAAGGTGTGGACTGATCTGTAACTGAAAAAGAAAAAAGCAAGAGACAGAAAATAATCTTTGATGGGCCCAGAATATGGGTAAAAACTTTTAGAAATACTCCACATGCTGCAGCAAAAGCAATTTGAACACACCATAATTAACTCCTGACACAGCCTTACTACTGGGCTGTCAGTAACGTATCACTTAGGAACAGGTTAACACCACAACAGAAAGTGGAATACTAAACTCATTTTAAAACATTTGACATACAGCCCTCCAACAAGGTCTATGTGCTTGAGACTAAAATTACCAAACACTTAATAGTGTGGCAAAATCTTTTTTTTTGAGTAGTTACAGCTAAAAGATTAATCTCATCAATACCAGAAATCAACTTAATGCTTACATGAAAAAATAGTTTCACTTAATATGGCAAACTTGAAACTTACTTATGGTTGTTTAAAGGAAACTAGGCATGAAGAAATCCAAGAATTACAATTATACTTGGATTTATTTTCTTGAACTGTATACATAAAGAAAATTACATTTCAAACCCTGGCAATTGAGAGGATACGCTGAATAACAAAATTGCATCAGGATTTTTTTTTTTTTGCACCAATACAAACTTAAGTTTTTTCTCTCATGTGCCTGTAATTATTTAGTATCTTCTACTGAAATGGTTAGAAAAAGAATGCATGGCAAAGATTAGGTAAAACATGAGCAATATTTACATAAAATGCTTTGTCTAACATCAGATTTCCAAGCTAGGAATCCTAGTGGCAGCAAAACACACTTTGATGGTAAAATCTGTATGCTCTATCTGCCTTGCTCAAAGAGGATAAAGAGGTCTTACATTATTGGCCTCTTAATAATGAAAAATTTTATTAGGTTTTGAAAGTCATTCTATTACATGCACATTAATTTGGTATCCTATGGTCAACAGTCCAAATTAATGAACTTGTTACATACTACCAAGATTCTTCTTTATTTCAAAAGCCAACAAGAAAAAAATGGACCTTCCCACCAGAAAGGGGTTTTTTTGGCCTGGAATACTACAAATAAAAATCTGCACATCAAATTTTTGCAAAATCTTCCACCTTATTGTAACAGAATCTCATGAAAAACATAATAAAGCAAAATAAAAACCAACTCAACTGAAAGGAACAACATGAAATTGAGGAACACGGAAATTACCTTCAGCTACAGAAAGGCACAGTATTTTTTAGTCCAGACCATTTCAGTGAAGGTCTGGCAGTGCTACTGCTAACACCACCGGGGACAGAAGAAAAAAATTTTAGCAGTATATTTGCACTTCCTATGGATGCAGATGCACCACCTGAAGTGGTGGCACTAATGCAGATGGCTCTGAGCCAGTGATACAATTCAGTCATTCTCAGCAAGACTAATTACCCCAGGCAAAAAGTCATGCAATCAAAGCCATGTAATTTCTATTAATCAAATCAGTTCACTTACCCCTACAGAACAATGCATTGAGCTACACAGACATATGCTATATTATTTTGGAGGACACTAGGTATTGTACAAGGCAGCAAACTGTAAGGCATCTAAGTCCCTAAACAAAAGCACCACAAAAGTAACATTTCCCTCAAGTTTGATGTGCGTTGATTCTTATGAGAAACTGCACGGCAGTATTAGTATCACCAAATCTGTCTGCTCTGTGTACTAGCAGTGAAAGACCTCACTGGCATGACAGTAACCAAGTCCATCCTCACTTTAACAGCAGTCAGCACAAGATCTGGCTTGGCAATCATACACTGTAAATTATTGCTTGGAATAGAAAAAGAAAATTAAGTTTATCACTGAACAGCATACAGGAAGAAGGCGGCCGTGAAAGAGAGCTGCCACAGTATCCATGGCAGGTGTTCAGACAGTTTACCATTGCAGGTTTAGTAATACTTGCGTAAAGATACATAACACATATTGACTGTTAATGCAAAAACTGTAGCAGCTAAAATGAAACAGCTTTTGGACAACAATATTTAACCTGAGGAACAAATATTGCAGTCAGCCAATCTGCAATCACTTCAGAATAAGTCTCTGTGTATTACTTACAATATTTTAATACTCAATTAATAAGGTACACCATGGAAACCACAGGTAAAGGTAATTCCACCTTGAAATAGATAGGCCTAACTGGTATAAAATAAACTAGTTTAATACTTACTACTAAAGTAACAAATTAGAAGTAACTAGTAGTGCTTGGTATTTTGATAAACATAAAACGATATTCATCAGTCATCCCAAATAATAAGAAACTAAAAGAGAAATTGTCTTGGGTTGCAATGCAAGATGTAACCAAAAGCATGTATTCTGTTACCGTCTGTTGAAACCAGTTGTTTTTCTCTTCTATGATCCATTCCTCCTGACCCTGGGGGGGCAGGGGGTGGGTATCTTCTGATAATGGGCCAGCTGTTAAAACCAGGTGGAGCAGTAGCCTTTATCTCTTCCATGACCCATCCTCCCTCCAGGGGCATATCTTCTGTTGATGGGCCACTAAGGCTCACTGCATGACTGACAAAATTACATCATCTCACTGCGAGATGCTCCACCCACAAGTATTCCTACCTGGATAAAACCTGAGACTCAGAACACCAAGACAGCCTGTTTTCCACTGAATTCCCAGAGGAAGACCAGACCCATCTCACCACCACTGGACCTTCAGTGAAAACTCATCCTTCCACAGGATCATCTCCGCTCCAACAGAACCATGTCTGTCACTCTAGGAGGCCTTAATTGGACTGCTACCAACAGTGTCAGGTTGTATTCTGGCTATTAAATTTTTTGTTTGTTTGTTTGTTTTTACTACATTTTTAGTTTTAATATTACTGGTAAATAAGTGTTATTCCTATTCCCTTATCTTTGCCTGAAAGCCCCTTAATTTCAAAATTATAATAATTTGGAGGAAGGGGGGTTACATTCTCCATTCCAAGGGAAGCTCTGGCTTTCCCTGGCAGATACCTGTCTTCCTAAACCAAGACAGAAATAAAGTAACATATTTCTTAAAAAACAGTCAGACAGCTTGCCTTCTTTCCCAGCAAAGGGAAAAAAAATTAGATACAGGAAACTTACATTCACACAGTCAGTATTATCTTCCTTTTTCTGCTCACTGCATTCTCCTAGACCAGACTGACATAACAGCTTTTGAGGGTCAGTTTTTGCAGCACTCAAGTAACACAATGAGTTCATTCAACTTCAACGTGAAGTTTATGTGAATGTCAGTCACAACCGGAAGAGAAGAAACTGGGTCAGAGGGTTGAGCTGAAGGTCTTTGAGGAGATTTATCTATCTCATCTAAAGGAATGATAAGAAGAGGGTGGACTGAAGTGATGGCATGAAATTTCCAGTAACACTGTCCTAATAATATTCCAGGTGGTATCTGGGAACAATGCCCAACAAACCAACTTGTAAAGAACATTTTACATCAAGCATTCCAATTTTAAAAGCAAACAAACAAACCAATAACAAAACAAACAAACAGAAAAAATGGGAAAGGAGGGGAACATCTCTAAGAGACACAAAGGACTGGGAGCAGATCACCTCACTGAGTCCTCCTACTTCAAGGCAAAATCATCCCTATCTAATTATCCTTGCTTATTGTAGAGGAGTTGAACTAGATCAGCTTTAAAGGTTCCTTCCAACCCAAGCTATTCCATGACTATATGATTTCATTCCTGGTACATGCTTTGTCTAAAACACTTCTAAAAAGCCTTCAAACACTACTTCACAGCTCCCCTGAAATCATCATTTCTGGCAGAACTCTTTCCTAACATTTTAGAAAAAAAATTCCTTTGCTTCATTTCAGGCCCATTACTTACTGTTTCAATCACAGTGCATATAGAGCACGATTAACTCCCTTCTCCCATCTGAAAAACCTTTGTTTCTGTGGAGAACATTACTCTTCCTCTCACACCCCTCCTCTCCAAACCACAGCCACACAGTTCCAGTTCCTCCACCCACTGACCATCCTCAAGACCTTCAGCCACCATTGCTGCTGTTCTTAGGAGTTTCTCCAATTAACCTACATCTTCTTTCAATAAGGTGCCTCAAAAGGGACTTGATACTCTGTTTGAAGCATGAACAAAAGATTATTTTCAAGTGCCTTGCACACAACACCTTTCCTTACAAAGATCAGCACAAACTGCATTGCCAATAATGTCACACTGCTACAAAATAAATGAACAAGTGGCTTGCGCTGAATTTGTGAAGAATTATCAACCCTCTTTGCAGAACTGTAATCCATACAGTCATTTCTCCTGTTCGCCCTCTTAACTATAACTATTCATTGTGAGGACTTAGAACTTGTCTGAAAGAGAAGTACAATCAGTTCAGGTAAGATGTACCTTCAATTCACTAAGAATATTCTTCATTCTAATCCTGTTTCCCAACATACTTTCCATTCCTCTCTGCTAGATTACTGGTAGTAAATTTAATAAGGATATATGCCATATTACATGACTCAAATCATTAATGAAAATACAAGCCAGCTACAGAACATGTTTTAACAACACCCTGCTTGAAATATTGCTGGATAAGTGAACACCAGATGAAGGCTTTTGGGGTACAGCTTTCTCTGAACTTCAGCATTCACTGCATGACATTTTCATCTGGATTGTATTGCTGATGCTGCTAGTGTGACACAGTGTCAAGAGCCCTATTTAAATCAATGGTGTCAAGAGCCCTATTTAAATCAAACTACAAGACAGTCATTGATCTCTCTAGTCTCAAGGCCTGTTATGCTGCCAACAAAGAAAATACGGTTGGTTAAACAGGATTCAATCTTGATAAATCTGTGTGTCCTACTATTTAACAGCACTTTTAAATGGACTCTAACAAATAGTTTATTTGTTCTAGAGTTCCTTTGCTTAAAGAATTTAGATTAGTTTGAATCGTCTAAAATAGGTGGCAGTAAGGTCTATTTTCAATAAAACAAGCTCCCCATTAAGATTCTGGAATCTAATATCTCTGCCCAGAATTCACAAAGATAACCACTAAGAAAAAGGAGATTAGTCTAAAGAGCATCTGAGATACATTTTTTTTGTATTTTCTAATAGGATATACATATTGCTCATGTTTGTATTTACGAATATTATAAATTCTATATACAAACACATGTATATAATAGCATGCTATTATATACATGTGTATATACATATACATGCTATATATATGTATATAAAGGAACATGCTCTCTTTTCCATGAAATGAGCCCATCAGCAACAGAGAATAAGAAGGAAAAAATACTTTTTAGCCTTATAATATTCGAGAAGATATTGCTCTGATTAATAATATTTTCAAAGATGGGGAAAACACCAACCATGTTGTCTCCCTCTATCAAGCACTATTTTGTATTAGTGTATGAAACAAACTGGGTGATGAGCTACAGTACCACAGAGCATAACTTCACAGTGTTTACAACAGTCTTTCTTTTCAGTGGAAACTTCAGGGTACTACATGTAGCAGCAATACCAGAAAAGTGCACTGAAACAGAGAAACCTGAATAGTGGAAAAGACAAGGTGCCACAATGCAAACCACAAGAATCGTGGAAGAACCATTGCCTCTAATTCTACTTTAAGAGATGTATCATCTTTATCCAGGGTTTTTTCTTTTCTAAATCATATACGATCCACATTGTTTACCCTAGAAAAATGCTAAGTCAAATTTATTTCTAGCCTCCACAAGAATTTTTCACATCCAAGATTACTGTTACTGTTGTGCAGATGCCACTAGTTCTGGGGTATACTTCAAAAGACCAGACCACCAGCACCTATATTATACCAGCTACAAAGAGGCCTTGCAAGTATAGCCAAATAATTTTTTTCAAATTGTATTTCACCCAGTATCATGCATTCCCTAACTAATTTCATTGTCTCCAGCCCAGAAACACTTCTTCACAAGCTGTATTTCTTTTAATTTCCCTTAAATCTTGTATTGTGATGTTAAAAAACTGGCTGAGGTAAGCTTTGCTCCCTCCTTTTAAAGGATTTTGCTGGTTTTAGCACGGATAGAGTTAATTTTCTTCATAGTAGCTAATAGGGGCCATGTTTTGGATTTGTGCTGGAAATAGTGTTGATAGCACAGAGATGCTATCATTATTGCCAGGCATGACTTAGAGTCAAGTCCTTTTCTGCCTCTCAGCCCACTCCACCCGTGAGGAGGCTGGGAGTGCACAAGGAGTTGGGACCTGACACAGAGAGATCAGCTGAGCCCAAATGATCCAAGGGATATTCCATCCCATAGAGTGTCATGCTCAGCATGTAGAGCTGGGGAAAGAAGGAGGGAGATATTTGGAGTGATGGTGTTTGTGTCCCTGTCTGAGGGAGCCCTGCTTTCCTGGGTATTGCTGAACACCTGCCTGCTCATGAGAAGTGGTGAATTAATTCCTTGTTCTGCTCTTTTTGCATGCCTGGCTTTTGCTTTACTCAACCTGTCTTTATATCAGCCCATGGGTTTTCTCACTTTACCCATGCAATTCTCTGCCCCACCCCACCTCCACTCAGGGATGAGTAAACAAGGAGCTGCATGGGCTTGGCTGCTGGCTGGGGTTAAACCACAACAGGCACACATACATACGCTACATAAATAGCATTTTCTCCAGTTTAGCTACACTTCAACAACTGAAAATGTTTTGTTATTTCTCCAGAAGTATTTAGTTTTAAAGTAACATCATAGCTCTCTTCACCCACCCTCTCTTTAAGTTACATGGAAGACAATGTTTTCCTGGAACAACTTCTATATTGAAGATATCTGAAACTGCATTTTAATAGACCCCTTCTCCTTCATTTCATGACTGCACAGCTCAGTCACAGACTAAGCTGGAGTTTACAAAAGAGCAAAATTGTGGCTGGTGCAAGTGCCTGTGTTGAAATATTATATACTCAGGAGAACATTTAAGCAAACAGACTTACTTGCTGAGACATAAATTATAATACATAGATGAGGAATTTATTATCATTAAAAGAAATCTAAGCATTTATATGAATAATGATGACATCATTTATAAGCATTTAACCAGGAAAAGAGAGAAATCCTTTGCTGTCCAGAGCTAGCTCTGTAACCAATAGATGGAATTAGCCTGTCCACGCTTAAACTGGCCTTTTGCTGCACAACTCAGAATTTTTTCATCTCCATCTGGTAAGTTACTGGTCACTGTTAAAGACAGTAATTACTGTATACCTGCATGGAAGACAGCTGATATTTTAATACCTGCAGAATTTCTTCTGTGAAAGGGAACTGTATATAGTGCACCATTTTCTTGTCACATTCTATTGTTTAATCTTGGTTAGAAATGTTTCTTTTTCACTTTATAAAATATTTGTATTTAAATACAACCCAGAAGCATAGTCAGGGCATATATTCACAGCATTAGGCACTGTGTGACATCTGAATATTGGCACTTGTTTTACCAATGCAAATGCTGAATTGGATTGTATAATACAAAGAATTAGCACTAGAGAAGGAGATTATTGCTTATTCTACTTTGCTAGAGAACCCAAAGTATGTTGGAAGGTAGAAGAGTTGCAGAAGTCTGGGGTTTAATTTTATAAAATATATATATACACATACACACACAAAAATCACTTTTAATCTCAAAAACTACATAGGAAATTAGGTTTTCTTTTTACTGTGCCAAAGTGGCGAAGTGTGAAGTTAACTTCAAAGAATGTGAAACTCCAACACAGAGGAATTTCAGACCTACTTTAGCTCTAACTAGAGATCTTGGTCCAAATATTTCCAAATGCTTTCAGAGAAAGCATCCTCCTAACATCATACACTGAAGCTGGAGATCTGCAGACTACTAGCAACTTTAGTTGTCCAGCAAAAACCCTCTTCTCAGTAAAAGCCACTGTTTCTTGTAGTTCCTTTAACTGACCCATATTTCTACCAAAACTCAAATATTTTATATATTTACCACAGCCTTTCCCATCACTGCAAAATAAACTTCAATACACAACTAAGTAAAAGTTGTGATTGAACTAACATAGTTTAGCTACAGGAATTTATGCTAAATACATACCTGAACGTGCACATTTGTGTGCACATTTGTGTTCCCCAAACATACACACAGAGTGTAGCACTACATAAAAAAATAACTTTACAGTTATCTCAAGATTCTACCCAGAATACCTCAGAAGCAATGGAAGGTATCTTTTACCACAGCAAGTGAAAAGCTTTCACAGTAATATCACAGGGCTAAGATTGACAAAGCAGAAATTATTCTGCACCACATGTACAACAGAAAGGTAATAAACAATGGAATAATTTTTTTCTTTGATCGAGAGATGAAAGGGATATTCAGGAATATCTGGCTAAAACCACAGATCAGTATTCATCTTGGACATGAAAGCAAGCCTCTGTGACACAGAGGTCACTATCCAATACCAGGCTTTCACATCACTCATGTCTACCACCTATTTACTATCATCAGATGTTGCAGTATTTCTCCAGGCCTCCCAAAGCTTTCATACCAACTGAACTGCAGCACCCAGGGCCGCTCCCCATGTTTCCCACCCTCTGACACCACAGAGCTACATCACATTTCCCATATTTCTGAAGCACAGCACTTCCACAGCCTCAAGCCACCACATCCCGAGTGCTCTCCTGCCACACACTGCTGCCACCTCTGTGCTAGAGATCTCCCACCCATCCCAGTGCTTTCCAAGTCCAGAAGCACAGCACAGCACTTCCCCAGCCATGTCCCACACCCCAGGCTCCCCATGGATGCCACCTTTCCGCTGACTCCCACAGCAGTACCCTGGACCTGTGCTGACTCCAGCCCCTGTGCACTTTCCTCCCCTCAGAACAGAGCTACCCCACACCCAGCAAACCACTGCCTCTCCACATGGGACAGACACCTCCCATTCCCTGCACCAGCATCTCCTCAGGGGGCTGTTCCCATCAACTCAGGCGCTGGGAGGCATGGCCAGCTGGGAAACAGGAAGAATTCAAACCAATCAAGGTGGGCAGTAGAGGGTGACAAAGGACAAATAGTCAAAAATGAAGGAGGGATGCAGATGGAGAGGTAAGAGAGAAGAAGGAAGAGATACCAGGAAAAAAGATGGAGAGAGAAATGACAGTAGACAAGGTATTTTATCTGGCCATAAACCAGCCAGAACTAAGGATTACATAAAGGACCGCAAGCCTTGGCTACCCCCACAGACTGTAGGATCAAACTCAAAGGGGTTGCCTAAGGGGACACATTTCCCTTGATCCTTAACAATAATTACTTAGACTTTGCTAAGCTTCAGAAAAAGACCAAGTATTAGAAAACAAAAAACTCAAAAGACTGGCACTTCGACAAAATAAAGTGCAAGCTCTTCTTTTTTTAAATGGTGAAACAAACAAAAAAAAGTAGAGAGGAAGAAAAGTAGTAAAAGATATATTCTATCAAAGAAAGGAATCTTAAAAACTACACTAAACATCTCAGATTTTACCGCTAAATTATACTAATTTGTTTAATAGGATCTAGCACTCAAATTAATCCCACAACACCTGCAGTCCGGGTAGTTAACAGATAGTATTATTTTATATATTCTGAAGATGTAGTGGTAGAGCAAAATGGAAAAAAAAAGTAAAAAGAAACAGAAAAAAAATTCTACCTTACAATGATACAATTGGCACTTAAGTGCTTCAATCAGACTGATATACTAAGTAAATACATAAACTTTCTGTTTGCAACACAGCATCTGCCAGTTGTAAGACTAAGTCATTGTCTAATAATTTTTTGATTACACAGTATAAAAAGAGAAGTAGTGACAAATATGCAAAATAAACTTCAGGATGACTCTGAATGTTTGATAGTTCAGCCCTCCCACAATCTATTTTTGAAGTTGGAATTTGAATACCATGACATCAGAGGAGAAACAGCTGGCAAGATACCATACACAACACCACCAACTCATCTCCAAGACTAACGAAATGCTCCTCACTGCATCCTGCAGCACTGTGTAGAATCTCCCAAGCTAGCTCAAGCACAAGAAACATTCTAGCAATGTAACATGAGCTTCATGAGAACTACCTCATTATTCTTCCTAGAAGTCAATAAAATAACGGGTAAATTAGTCACTACTGCAGCAGAACACTTCCAGTATCTGAACTAGGTTAGACATCTGTATATCATATCACCTATGATTTTCATAAAAATCACAGGGCCAATATCTTTCTTTTAGGACATAAACTGTAACTTAAACTACGCCTTATCACAGTGCAATGTCTCCCAAAGGCTAAATATGTATCTGCTGCCTGTGAGAGTGTTTTATAGAAACATAAACCAGTAAGAAATTGCTTCACAAAAAAATCGTTGCCCAAAAGAACACAAGTTATTACCACAGAATTTTCACATTATTAAATACCTGTATCTAGAGAAGTCATACAAAAAAAATGTAAAGGACTAATAAGTTCTGTCCATGCCATTTCTCAATTTAAATCAGGAAATAGAAAGCAAGAAGCACAGTAAAAAGTCTGGGATGTTTCTTTAAGTCAAACACTAGTGTGAGTCGTGAGCACAAGCTAAAAATATATCTAAGAGTAATTAAGAAGGACTCACCAAGTTCATTGAGACTCTGGGCAGCTTTTGTTATCTCTCTGCTTCCTCCTTGCAGTTGTCCTTGAAGTCTCTTACTGAGATACAAGATGCGTATTATCCTCCGCAGCAAGTCACAGGCAGCCTGCAGGGAAATTGTGGCATTAGGGGATATTATCAGTACATTACAATCACATAAAACCAGTACTCAAATGTGGAAACATCTTAACCAAAAAAGGAAATGTGAATACGAATAAAAACAAGGAACTTTAGAACACTGAAGTCCTTTTTTTCCAAAAATTTTTTAATATGACTCTATGTTATATAGACCAAGACTTTCAGAAGCTGGTAATTACATTCATGGGGCTACTGAGATTATTCTGTCACCACCCACACAAAAAACAAAGGAAACTCAGAATCCCATGACAGAGGCATGTTCTATTTCTAATTAGAAGTGAGCTTTATTTCATCTGGTGCATCTCTCCTCAATACTTCTCTCCTCTTTAAGCTTTAGCAAAGTTAAGAAGTTGGCTTTGCCAATCAAATACTCATCCAAAAGAAGCAAAATGGCAGCACTTACTTCAGAAGACAATAAAACTTAAAGACTAAATTATTATTATAGATATTGACTCTTATGGTAGGCATATATGTAAAAACTAATTCTCAGCCAAACTTTCAGAAGATCAGTAACCTTCACTCGGATAGTTCACATTCTTTCATATGCTTATTAAAATACATGACATTCTTGGTTAAAAATTAGGAATATGGATGTACACATAAATTATTAGGAACCATATGCATGTATGTTTTTGTTAGCACCAAAGCAGAATAACAGGCATTGCTGACAACTGAATTAAATGTAATAGTTTCATAACTTTTCATTCAACTAGTATTTTGAAATACATGCTATGGGAACAGCAACATCCTGGAGAGGGTAACAACTAAAATAGAATTCAGAAATCCAACTCAGATTTCAGTAAAGTCATAGGTACAGTCCAACATCTGCAATCAGATTAACAAGGGTGGCAAGTGAGGAATTTGGAATAAGTATGACATAGTTCTTTAGAGTTATTTTTCATGGTACTGAAGGGAAAGTCTCCTGAAGCATTAATCTTATGGATATCAAAATTAATTCAAAATTACTTAAAAAAAAAATTTTGTATCCAACAAGACTTAGAACCTCTTTCTCAGACTCAAGCTCATTTGTTGAACATTAATGTTGAAGTGCACATGTGAAAACATACAGAGTGAATCATTGCAACCAATATCCATAGTGGACTGTACAATCTGGCAGTCTTCTTCCCTATGCCAGCACAAACTAACAAATCCACAAATATTTATAGTTTAATTTTATTAAACATCTAGACAGAACAAAAAGGAAAAATTAGAAGAAAACCCACTGAGGCAAATCAGGGAAAGGCCAATTACTCTTGCTGCTTTAGGCTCTCTATCACAGTCTAAAGAGCAAGTTTTCTAAGCGTTCTGTGATCACTTAGCCACGTGATTTCTATTATACATAGTGAGAACTAAGTGGGGTTTATCCTGATTTGAGAGATTAATGTATTAATTTTTATTAATTAATTTCTTTAATTAGAAAAATCTTGACCTGCATATCACTTTCATATCTGTGAACTAAATTTCTGCAAGATTAATCAGAAATGGCTTTTAATACAGAGCACAATGCTTCACCAAATAAGAGGGCATAGTATTACTACTTTGCTTTCAAAATTAATTACTCTCTAATCCAACTGTGTACCTCTGGCTAAAGTTTTTCCCCAGGAATTTCACTTTGTTATTTTCGAACTACCTTTTACTTTACACACCAAAATATTTTTTTGTTGTTGAATTGTTCATTATTATTTCCTTTAAAAGAGATAATCTTTTAAAAGAGAGTGTGAGATGGGAAAAGTTACATTTAGATACAAGAGCAAAAAAATTGTTTTAATTTCTGGCCCTGGGAATTAGTAGCAGGAAAAAATCCAAAGACACTGAAGATGCACTCTAAATTTTGTAGTGATTTCCACTGCATTGTACCCTTGACAAAGATTCTGTTCCACTGAAGTATTTTCATTTATGTTAGCTGTCCAATTTAATAAAACTCCCAGTCACAGCAAAAGAATGCTATATGTAAGGACAAGTAATAGAAATAAAGAACTGTATCTAATGGTGGAGCTGTTCACAGATGCCAGATCCTCTAACCTGACTACCTGCATAACCGAAGTCTGAATCAATTCAGGAAACATTCCCTCCCTGAGTTGATCAATTATGCTTTTCTAGAGGAGATGCTTTCATCCAAGAAGGAATGAATTCTACTGCTCAAGCAAGAACTAATTTGGAAAAGGCCACTAGCCCCAGTTAGTCCAAGTAATTTTAAGTAAAATTAAAAATAAACCCCAATTCTTTTTGAAATTACATATTAGCTATCTCCTGAAATTTAAAGCAACATATAACAGACAATAACAGAAATTATTGCTACAATTTGAGAGATCGAAAAGCCTCCCACTTTTCATCTCAAATTAATTTTAAGAAATTACTGAAAGAAGACTTAATTATAAAGACAGAGTCACTTGAAAATGTGCCAGTGTGTAGCTCATATATGCAAGGTAACTGAATGTATATATTTTGTTGTTTATAAAGTCTGAAAAAAGAGAACACAGTCCACAGTCTTCAGACTACTTTTACTGTTTATTTACAGTAGCATCACGAAGACATCTGCTACTGGTGAATATTTTAAAGTAAGAATAACTTTAAAATACAGAATTATTGGGGTTTTTTAAAAATATTTAAGTTTTTCATACACCAAGTCACTGAAACTAAGAGAACATGCAAAAACATTTAGTTAAACAGAGCTGCACAGAAAAGAACCCTCTGAAGGACAAACTCCCCGTCTACACATTTCAGCTGTTAACCACTCCCACTCAGCTTGTGATAGACTATGGAAAGAGTCAGAAGAGGACAGTAAGACTCAAAGCAGGAAGTGAGCTTTCCAAGTCTGCTGCTGTCTTGGGATACCATGAAGCTCTAAGAGCAGAGCAAGAAAAACATGTACAAGCACATTACAGAGATTTAGAATTCAGGATTAGATTTGAAGTTTAACAACAAACTTGGAGTGAGAATGTTTATGAAAAAGCCAGACTATATTAAAAGCAATTAAGGATGGCAAAATCCAGCTTTATGCAAGTCAAATATTCCTTCAGTTAGCAAGCAGTCCCACAGCAATCAATGCAGAGGTATTAAAATAACACCATCACAAGTACAAGAGGCACTGAAACATCATGCATTCCAGCAAAATGCCAACCCTACAGGTTTTGACAGAAGCCAACCTCTTTTACCAGCTATTTTTTTCTACCAATTGTAGATCAGCTGATAAAATTAGTCAGTTTGACACTGTCCCAAACCAAAAGTCTTGCATTTGGGAGCAATTTCATGTCATAAGCCCTGCCATCACCAGGAAGTGAATTGTTTGCTGTGCTGTGCCCTTCCTTCCTCAACAGATGAGTCCCTCAGGGAAAGAACACCCCAGCAGTGCATTTTTAGAAGGCTGGAGAGTTGAGATTTGACTCGACTCTCCATAGATTCAGCTTAATTTATTAATTCAGGTGTCCTGACCCTCAACTCCTCCCAGCAGTGTAGTGCAACATAAAGCACCCACAAAGTATCCGCCCACAAAGAAGGGACAGCAGCTCTTGAGCTGAGACTCTTACTGGCAGAGAATCTGACAGACTCTCACTGGCAGAGAATCTGGAATCATCATTCCTCTTTCTACACTGATGCTAAAAGAGCAGGCTACCAGGCTTCTACTTACTCTGCACCTCTTTTTTCTGACTTACAGCAAAAAAAGTCAGATATTACAAATCCCCTGGCACAGCCTGAATAATGCTGACCCTGGATAGATGCCGCTTTCACATCACAGGAAAATCCATGTAACAGCCAAAAGGAAGCATCCAAGAAATATTTCCTAAGTTCAGGGACTCATTCTTCTCAGACATCCTTCTGCAGTCTGACTTTGTGTAAGGGCAAGGTAGAAATGATCCTCATCTTTAGCCCCACATTCCCACAACTTTTTCTACATACGTAACACACATCAGAGAACAACTAAAAAATCTGCATCTAACCTACCACATGGAAGTCAAGGGACTTTTGGCCAGTGGCAAAAACATTAATAGCTGGAGCTGAAAACAACAGGAGAAACATCTGGCCAAACTGGCTGCACAGAGTGTTAAGAGTTTCCTGCTGAACTTCACTGCTACTGAAAGTAACATAGAAATAGAAGTTCAGCCAAGACACAGTGCAGCTGCTCCACCAGTCCCCAGACTAGAAACTGCATGAGTCTGCAGCTTCTTCTACTCTACAACAGCAGTCACTTGCAGATGGCAATCTACTTGAGTGTATATCCACAGCTCAAAATTCAGGTAACTTGCAAAGACAAATAGTTCAAACAATAACCCATTAAAACACTTGTGGGGCTGGAGCTGTGTTGCATTTCAAACCATAAACTTAATAGAATGCAGATACATGACTCCTGAAGATCTGTGGAAAAGTTTTCAACTACTATAAAATTATCAATGGAAGTGTTTGACACTTAATCTCACCATCACTGCGATAAGCTCTCTCTCACTGCTAACAGACATCTAACATTCTTCTGTACACTCCACTTATATTTAAAAGGCAGGGACAACTATGCACCTGGGCTTACAAAACTCCA
This sequence comes from Hylia prasina, assembly GCA_013397195.1. Lineage (NCBI taxonomy): Eukaryota > Metazoa > Chordata > Aves > Passeriformes > Sylviidae > Hylia > Hylia prasina. Next base: position 761,975 of record VYXD01010892.1, read on the forward strand.
CAATCACAAATAGCTCCTTAAGTTGCATCTTGACTTTTGAAGAAATTTGAAAGAATTAATTCCCAAACTCTTTACTAAACTGCAGCAAAGCCTGCATTAACTTAGGGGTGAAAAGCATCTTCTACACAAGAGCACCATAACATTAAATACCAAAATAACACTAACAGTTATGAGAACTTAATTAATCTCTACTCAGATAACCCTTCCCTCTTCCCTTTTCCCTCCATCTCTACAAAAACTCAATTAGCTAGTGCAAAGGTCAATTTCCTACATTGCAATCTCCTACTTTCCTACTAAGCACTTCCAGTAGCTCTTGAAAAGACAAATAATGATTTTCAGAAAAATACTGACAAAAAACTACAGGCTACTGGAGCAGAAGAACTGTACTCATGTCTGACAATTGTGAAATAATACATGTTCAAAAAGGATTTTTTAAAAATATGGTTTTTAATGCAACTTACTTGTAGTTTTGCTAGCTGAGCTGTGCGAGACACTATTTTGTTGTAGGGGTCAACAATTTTGACTCTAATTCTGAAAAATAAGATAAGAAAATTATTTATAGCAGTGCTAATAAACAGCATTATAGAACATAAGAATTTATACTTTCTAACTGCATAATGAATGTCATACCTATCAACAGTACTTTGTAGAGCACCAATTCTAGTTTGCATCATTTGGAGGACACCTGCAAAATAAAGCAGATTTTTTACATGGAACACTCATCAATTATAAAGAGTTTTTCTTCAAATCATAGGTAACTATTGCAGACTACTTTGGCATTAAAAAAAATCAGTTTCCCCCTTTATAACAGAGCATCAGAGAGACCAAAATTAGTAAGCATACTGGGAAATAAACTGAGCAGGTCACTTACTGAATGTTATGGGAAATGTATTGGTAGAGAACACAACACCACAGAATAAATATCACTCCAAAATCCATCATTTGTGAAGTTTCAAATAATATTTAGGGGATGTTACTTTCTAAGAGAATGTTGATCAGGACTGCAGCTCAAATTATATAACCTGGTATGAACACCTGAACATGATTTATAAAAATGACACAACCTATTTAACACTATTTAACATAGTGACTAAGACAAAGATGACTGAGAAGATAAACAATGCTATTTCAAGGTTCTCTTCCTGGGCATAAGGATCTTTAGCAAAAACTAAGGTTATCAATGTCATTGTAAGGTCATCTAATTTAGATTACAAGCAAACTACCCTAATCATGTTTGTTCCACATTAGTTTGGCAAAGCAGCACAAGGAAAGCCAACAAGCATGCCTGTTCTTTTCTTGGTAAATTGCAAACAAAGTAGTGGGGGACAGGAGTCATTTGTGTAATACAGAATCAGCCTGCTGAGAATTTAATTAAGTTAGACAAACCCAGGCCTATGAAATTATTTTTGTTCCAGTTACGGTTAGCATTCTAAAGCATACTACATTTTTGTAAAGCCCTGTTTACAAGCATGCCATCATTAAATTAGATAAAACTGAAGCATGATACAGTAAGATGGAAGACCAACAAAACTACTGCTAATAGTTATATTCACGTTATCCTGTTCTGTGACTCTACCTCACTCGTTTTATATAGATATGTAAATTCTCATCTTCTCCATATTTCCGAACTATTAATTTAGCTTAGTGACAGGCTCATGTGTTAACTGTTATTTATACTTGGTATGGCATAAAACAGAACATGAGGATAAAGATATGAGATACAGTGAAAAGCTGGCAAAATAGGCTGCACTGTCCACTCTACATTGCAATAATGGGGGAGGGCCAGAGGCACAACATTGCTGCATCTATGGCTGTAATATTGGTATTAAGCATACAACAGCCCAGAGGACAGAATAAGGGTGGGTGAAAAGGCACTCTCCCCTCTCCACTTGCTGTGGAAGATACATGATGATACAATTTAGCCTATTTTACAACAACAGGTAGCTCAAGATATCTACTGAACTAGCTATAGACAGAAAAGAATATACAGACCAGAGCTGTGTACCATCAAAAAGTGCACAGGCCTAAAAAAGACTCTACAAGCTGGGTGCACCAATTTGAAATGTTTAATGAGATTCATCCACACTTCCAAATGACTATGCATGCTGTGCATTAGCTCCATAATCTTCACTTGCTAACTTACTTTATAAATAAACCAGGAGCTATGCATTTCTAACGTCACAATTAAAAAAAACTGTTGGCATTTATCTTTTCTTTTTCTTACAAATCTTGACTCAGTGTTTCCTTTAAGAGCATAACTCTAAGTAAATGGAAAAATTTCAACAAATTTGATGTGAATTGCATTTTATTTTTATTTTGCCGTATTAGTTGTAAAATATGCATTATTTACCACACCTGCCTTACAGAAATGTTTCCTAACTGAATAGTTGTTTTGAAGTACATCATTCTTTCCTCAGAGCAATTTTAGGAAGGAAAGCCTTCAGAAAAGCTTTTTCCAAAGCCTTTTGGAAAACAGAATTCCACGGAGCACAAATTGTTGAAGATTGTTACTGGGAGGTATTTATCAGTTACAAAATTGACTACACATTCCTGTCTACTTCTTATTTGGAGAATGAGCACATATTCCAGTCTTTTATCCTTGATCCTCCAACTGTTTAAAAAGTTATTCAGGAGCTACCATTACTAGATTAAATAGCTATTTCTTTAATTTTACAGCTATATGCAATTACTGACACAAAACCGTGTACCCAAGCAGCTCCAAAGTCTAAGGATATAACTATCAGTAATCAGAAACTCTGGTTAGGCCAAAACTTGAAAACAGAAAAAGGAACAAAGATAAATTACTTACCAAGTTACAAAAGGGAAAAGGGGACATGCTACAGAGATTCTAGCTGTTACAGAGGTAAATATCTGTCTGCATAAAAAAACACCACAATACCAAACAATATGACATTCTCAGCAAAGTGACGAAGAACAGAATGGCAGGATAAATGAGCTCCTGGCACAAGAACAACATACTGCAACCATTTTCTCTACAGAATCAACGGTTCCTAAGCAAGGCCTTTGAAAATCAGCAGTTTATGTTAAAATTCAGGTCTCAAACAGTGGAATCAAACTGGTATGTATTTAAGTTAGTAGCCCTTTGCTATTAAAAAATACCTTAACAGGGTTTAGATTATGTGTTATAGCCTCTTTGGTTAAGATGTACAAACTATGCAACAGAAAATTAGTGCTTATGGCAACCCACCAATGTTGCAACAAAACAGACTTATTTAGAAAAATATATTAAAAGGTCAAAAAAGGCTTTATTACTAAAGCTGCTCAGAACATTATCAAAATACATTTTCCTATGAAGCAGCTACTCCAGACAAATATCAGCCAAATCTTCTCCTTGGAGCTCCATCTACTGACGTTAAAAAAAAAAAAAAAAAA